>CAJQUW010016416.1:0-506681 GCA_907163375.1 Prostheceraeus crozeri
TGAAATTCTCTATCTGTATGGTGAGTTTCAAGGCAATCGGAGAGAAAAAATTTTCAACATTTTTCGAAAAAACGACAGAGTTAGAATTTGGGACGTTTTGGTGTGTAGCGCCCAAACGAACCATCGGATGAGAAAACGGAGGCCAGATTCGGATTCAGCGTGAAATTCTGCATCGGTATGGTGAATTTGAACGCCATCGGAGAGAAAAAATTTTCGCTGACGTCCCCCCCCCTCTGGACAGCTCGCTTCGATCTTGGCTTCTAGTGGACGGATTTTGTCGTGCCATAGCTCGTTTGAAAGCTAAGAGTGAGACACATTCACTGAAAGAATCGGCTTGTTCCTATCTGTCTTCGTTTAGATGTGAGACGCCATTTAAGATTTTGGGACATTGGCGAAAAACGACAGAGTTAGAATTTGGGACGTTTTGGGCTGTAGCTTCAAAACGAAGCATCGGATTGGAAAACGGATTTCAGATTTGGAATCAGCGTGAAATTCTCTATCTGTATGGTGAGTTTCAAGGCAATCGGAGAGAAAAAATTTTCAACATTTTTCGAAAAACGACAGAGTTAGAATTTGGGACGTTTTGGTGTGTAGCGCCCAAACGAACCATCGGATGAGAAAACGGAGGCCAGATTCGGATTCAGCGTGAAATTCTGCATCGGTATGGTGAATTTGAACGCCATCGGAGAGAAAAAATTTTCGCTGACGTCCCCCCCCCTCTGGACAGCTCGCTTCGATCTTGGCTTCTAGTGGACGGATTTTGTCGTGCCATAGCTCGTTTGAAAGCTAAGAGTGAGACACATTCACTGAAAGAATCGGCTTGTTCCTATCTGTCTTCGTTTAGATGTGAGACGCCATTTAAGATTTTGGGACATTGGCGAAAAACGACAGAGTTAGAATTTGGGACGTTTTGGGCTGTAGCTTCAAAACGAAGCATCGGATTGGAAAACGGATTTCAGATTTGGAATCAGCGTGAAATTCTCTATCTGTATGGTGAGTTTCAAGGCAATCGGAGAGAAAAAATTTTCAACATTTTTCGAAAAAACGACAGAGTTAGAATTTGGGACGTTTTGGTGTGTAGCGCCCAAACGAACCATCGGATGAGAAAACGGAGGCCAGATTCGGATTCAGCGTGAAATTCTGCATCGGTATGGTGAATTTGAACGCCATCGGAGAGAAAAAATTTTCGCTGACGTCCCCCCCCTCTGGACAGCTCGCTTCGATCTTGGCTTCTAGTGGACGGATTTTGTCGTGCCATAGCTCGTTTGAAAGCTAAGAGTGAGACACATTCACTGAAAGAATCGGCTTGTTCCTATCTGTCTTCGTTTAGATGTGAGACGCCATTTAAGATTTTGGGACATTGGCGAAAAACGACAGAGTTAGAATTTGGGACGTTTTGGGCTGTAGCTTCAAAACGAAGCATCGGATTGGAAAACGGATTTCAGATTTGGAATCAGCGTGAAATTCTCTATCTGTATGGTGAGTTTCAAGGCAATCGGAGAGAAAAAATTTTCAACATTTTTCGAAAAAACGACAGAGTTAGAATTTGGGACGTTTTGGTGTGTAGCGCCCAAACGAACCATCGGATGAGAAAACGGAGGCCAGATTCGGATTCAGCGTGAAATTCTGCATCGGTATGGTGAATTTGAACGCCATCGGAGAGAAAAAATTTTCGCCGACGTCCCCCCCCCTCTGGACAGCTCGCTTCGATCTTGGCTTCTAGTGGACGGATTTTGTCGTGCCATAGCTCGTTTGAAAGCTAAGAGTGAGACACATTCACTGAAAGAATCGGCTTGTTCCTATCTGTCTTCGTTTAGATGTGAGACGCCATTTAAGATTTTGGGACATTGGCGAAAAACGACAGAGTTAGAATTTGGGACGTTTTGGGCTGTAGCTTCAAAACGAAGCATCGGATTGGAAAACGGATTTCAGATTTGGAATCAGCGTGAAATTCTCTATCTGTATGGTGAGTTTCAAGGCAATCGGAGAGAAAAAATTTTCAACATTTTTCGAAAAAACGACAGAGTTAGAATTTGGGACGTTTTGGTGTGTAGCGCCCAAACGAACCATCGGATGAGAAAACGGAGGCCAGATTCGGATTCAGCGTGAAATTCTGCATCGGTATGGTGAATTTGAACGCCATCGGAGAGAAAAAATTTTCGCTGACGTCCCCCCCCCTCTGGACAGCTCGCTTCGATCTTGGCTTCTAGTGGACGGATTTTGTCGTGCCATAGCTCGTTTGAAAGCTAAGAGTGAGACACATTCACTGAAAGAATCGGCTTGTTCCTATCTGTCTTCGTTTAGATGTGAGACGCCATTTAAGATTTTGGGACATTGGCGAAAAACGACAGAGTTAGAATTTGGGACGTTTTGGGCTGTAGCTTCAAAACGAAGCATCGGATTGGAAAACGGATTTCAGATTTGGAATCAGCGTGAAATTCTCTATCTGTATGGTGAGTTTCAAGGCAATCGGAGAGAAAAAATTTTCAACATTTTTCGAAAAAACGACAGAGTTAGAATTTGGGACGTTTTGGTGTGTAGCGCCCAAACGAACCATCGGATGAGAAAACGGAGGCCAGATTCGGATTCAGCGTGAAATTCTGCATCGGTATGGTGAATTTGAACGCCATCGGAGAGAAAAAATTTTCGCTGACGTCCCCCCCCCTCTGGACAGCTCGCTTCGATCTTGGCTTCTAGTGGACGGATTTTGTCGTGCCATAGCTCGTTTGAAAGCTAAGAGTGAGACACATTCACTGAAAGAATCGGCTTGTTCCTATCTGTCTTCGTTTAGATGTGAGACGCCATTTAAGATTTTGGGACATTGGCGAAAAACGACAGAGTTAGAATTTGGGACGTTTTGGGCTGTAGCTTCAAAACGAAGCATCGGATTGGAAAACGGATTTCAGATTTGGAATCAGCGTGAAATTCTCTATCTGTATGGTGAGTTTCAAGGCAATCGGAGAGAAAAAATTTTCAACATTTTTCGAAAAAACGACAGAGTTAGAATTTGGGACGTTTTGGTGTGTAGCGCCCAAACGAACCATCGGATGAGAAAACGGAGGCCAGATTCGGATTCAGCGTGAAATTCTGCATCGGTATGGTGAATTTGAACGCCATCGGAGAGAAAAAATTTTCGCTGACGTCCCCCCCCCTCTGGACAGCTCGCTTCGATCTTGGCTTCTAGTGGACGGATTTTGTCGTGCCATAGCTCGTTTGAAAGCTAAGAGTGAGACACATTCACTGAAAGAATCGGCTTGTTCCTATCTGTCTTCGTTTAGATGTGAGACGCCATTTAAGATTTTGGGACATTGGCGAAAAACGACAGAGTTAGAATTTGGGACGTTTTGGGCTGTAGCTTCAAAACGAAGCATCGGATTGGAAAACGGATTTCAGATTTGGAATCAGCGTGAAATTCTCTATCTGTATGGTGAGTTTCAAGGCAATCGGAGAGAAAAAATTTTCAACATTTTTCGAAAAAACGACAGAGTTAGAATTTGGGACGTTTTGGTGTGTAGCGCCCAAACGAACCATCGGATGAGAAAACGGAGGCCAGATTCGGATTCAGCGTGAAATTCTGCATCGGTATGGTGAATTTGAACGCCATCGGAGAGAAAAAATTTTCGCTGACGTCCCCCCCCCTCTGGACAGCTCGCTTCGATCTTGGCTTCTAGTGGACGGATTTTGTCGTGCCATAGCTCGTTTGAAAGCTAAGAGTGAGACACATTCACTGAAAGAATCGGCTTGTTCCTATCTGTCTTCGTTTAGATGTGAGACGCCATTTAAGATTTTGGGACATTGGCGAAAAACGACAGAGTTAGAATTTGGGACGTTTTGGGCTGTAGCTTCAAAACGAAGCATCGGATTGGAAAACGGATTTCAGATTTGGAATCAGCGTGAAATTCTCTATCTGTATGGTGAGTTTCAAGGCAATCGGAGAGAAAAAATTTTCAACATTTTTCGAAAAAACGACAGAGTTAGAATTTGGGACGTTTTGGTGTGTAGCGCCCAAACGAACCATCGGATGAGAAAACGGAGGCCAGATTCGGATTCAGCGTGAAATTCTGCATCGGTATGGTGAATTTGAACGCCATCGGAGAGAAAAAATTTTCGCTGACGTCCCCCCCCCTCTGGACAGCTCGCTTCGATCTTGGCTTCTAGTGGACGGATTTTGTCGTGCCATAGCTCGTTTGAAAGCTAAGAGTGAGACACATTCACTGAAAGAATCGGCTTGTTCCTATCTGTCTTCGTTTAGATGTGAGACGCCATTTAAGATTTTGGGACATTGGCGAAAAACGACAGAGTTAGAATTTGGGACGTTTTGGGCTGTAGCTTCAAAACGAAGCATCGGATTGGAAAACGGATTTCAGATTTGGAATCAGCGTGAAATTCTCTATCTGTATGGTGAGTTTCAAGGCAATCGGAGAGAAAAAATTTTCAACATTTTTCGAAAAAACGACAGAGTTAGAATTTGGGACGTTTTGGTGTGTAGCGCCCAAACGAACCATCGGATGAGAAAACGGAGGCCAGATTCGGATTCAGCGTGAAATTCTGCATCGGTATGGTGAATTTGAACGCCATCGGAGAGAAAAAATTTTCGCTGACGTCCCCCCCCCTCTGGACAGCTCGCTTCGATCTTGGCTTCTAGTGGACGGATTTTGTCGTGCCATAGCTCGTTTGAAAGCTAAGAGTGAGACACATTCACTGAAAGAATCGGCTTGTTCCTATCTGTCTTCGTTTAGATGTGAGACGCCATTTAAGATTTTGGGACATTGGCGAAAAACGACAGAGTTAGAATTTGGGACGTTTTGGGCTGTAGCTTCAAAACGAAGCATCGGATTGGAAAACGGATTTCAGATTTGGAATCAGCGTGAAATTCTCTATCTGTATGGTGAGTTTCAAGGCAATCGGAGAGAAAAAATTTTCAACATTTTTCGAAAAAACGACAGAGTTAGAATTTGGGACGTTTTGGTGTGTAGCGCCCAAACGAACCATCGGATGAGAAAACGGAGGCCAGATTCGGATTCAGCGTGAAATTCTGCATCGGTATGGTGAATTTGAACGCCATCGGAGAGAAAAAATTTTCGCTGACGTCCCCCCCCCTCTGGACAGCTCGCTTCGATCTTGGCTTCTAGTGGACGGATTTTGTCGTGCCATAGCTCGTTTGAAAGCTAAGAGTGAGACACATTCACTGAAAGAATCGGCTTGTTCCTATCTGTCTTCGTTTAGATGTGAGACGCCATTTAAGATTTTGGGACATTGGCGAAAAACGACAGAGTTAGAATTTGGGACGTTTTGGGCTGTAGCTTCAAAACGAAGCATCGGATTGGAAAACGGATTTCAGATTTGGAATCAGCGTGAAATTCTCTATCTGTATGGTGAGTTTCAAGGCAATCGGAGAGAAAAAATTTTCAACATTTTTCGAAAAAACGACAGAGTTAGAATTTGGGACGTTTTGGTGTGTAGCGCCCAAACGAACCATCGGATGAGAAAACGGAGGCCAGATTCGGATTCAGCGTGAAATTCTGCATCGGTATGGTGAATTTGAACGCCATCGGAGAGAAAAAATTTTCGCTGACGTCCCCCCCCCTCTGGACAGCTCGCTTCGATCTTGGCTTCTAGTGGACGGATTTTGTCGTGCCATAGCTCGTTTGAAAGCTAAGAGTGAGACACATTCACTGAAAGAATCGGCTTGTTCCTATCTGTCTTCGTTTAGATGTGAGACGCCATTTAAGATTTTGGGACATTGGCGAAAAACGACAGAGTTAGAATTTGGGACGTTTTGGGCTGTAGCTTCAAAACGAAGCATCGGATTGGAAAACGGATTTCAGATTTGGAATCAGCGTGAAATTCTCTATCTGTATGGTGAGTTTCAAGGCAATCGGAGAGAAAAAATTTTCAACATTTTTCGAAAAAACGACAGAGTTAGAATTTGGGACGTTTTGGTGTGTAGCGCCCAAACGAACCATCGGATGAGAAAACGGAGGCCAGATTCGGATTCAGCGTGAAATTCTGCATCGGTATGGTGAATTTGAACGCCATCGGAGAGAAAAAATTTTCGCTGACGTCCCCCCCCCTCTGGACAGCTCGCTTCGATCTTGGCTTCTAGTGGACGGATTTTGTCGTGCCATAGCTCGTTTGAAAGCTAAGAGTGAGACACATTCACTGAAAGAATCGGCTTGTTCCTATCTGTCTTCGTTTAGATGTGAGACGCCATTTAAGATTTTGGGACATTGGCGAAAAACGACAGAGTTAGAATTTGGGACGTTTTGGGCTGTAGCTTCAAAACGAAGCATCGGATTGGAAAACGGATTTCAGATTTGGAATCAGCGTGAAATTCTCTATCTGTATGGTGAGTTTCAAGGCAATCGGAGAGAAAAAATTTTCAACATTTTTCGAAAAAACGACAGAGTTAGAATTTGGGACGTTTTGGTGTGTAGCGCCCAAACGAACCATCGGATGAGAAAACGGAGGCCAGATTCGGATTCAGCGTGAAATTCTGCATCGGTATGGTGAATTTGAACGCCATCGGAGAGAAAAAATTTTCGCTGACGTCCCCCCCCCTCTGGACAGCTCGCTTCGATCTTGGCTTCTAGTGGACGGATTTTGTCGTGCCATAGCTCGTTTGAAAGCTAAGAGTGAGACACATTCACTGAAAGAATCGGCTTGTTCCTATCTGTCTTCGTTTAGATGTGAGACGCCATTTAAGATTTTGGGACATTGGCGAAAAACGACAGAGTTAGAATTTGGGACGTTTTGGGCTGTAGCTTCAAAACGAAGCATCGGATTGGAAAACGGATTTCAGATTTGGAATCAGCGTGAAATTCTCTATCTGTATGGTGAGTTTCAAGGCAATCGGAGAGAAAAAATTTTCAACATTTTTCGAAAAAACGACAGAGTTAGAATTTGGGACGTTTTGGTGTGTAGCGCCCAAACGAACCATCGGATGAGAAAACGGAGGCCAGATTCGGATTCAGCGTGAAATTCTGCATCGGTATGGTGAATTTGAACGCCATCGGAGAGAAAAAATTTTCGCCGACGTCCCCCCCCCTCTGGACAGCTCGCTTCGATCTTGGCTTCTAGTGGACGGATTTTGTCGTGCCATAGCTCGTTTGAAAGCTAAGAGTGAGACACATTCACTGAAAGAATCGGCTTGTTCCTATCTGTCTTCGTTTAGATGTGAGACGCCATTTAAGATTTTGGGACATTGGCGAAAAACGACAGAGTTAGAATTTGGGACGTTTTGGGCTGTAGCTTCAAAACGAAGCATCGGATTGGAAAACGGATTTCAGATTTGGAATCAGCGTGAAATTCTCTATCTGTATGGTGAGTTTCAAGGCAATCGGAGAGAAAAAATTTTCAACATTTTTCGAAAAAACGACAGAGTTAGAATTTGGGACGTTTTGGTGTGTAGCGCCCAAACGAACCATCGGATGAGAAAACGGAGGCCAGATTCGGATTCAGCGTGAAATTCTGCATCGGTATGGTGAATTTGAACGCCATCGGAGAGAAAAAATTTTCGCTGACGTCCCCCCCCCTCTGGACAGCTCGCTTCGATCTTGGCTTCTAGTGGACGGATTTTGTCGTGCCATAGCTCGTTTGAAAGCTAAGAGTGAGACACATTCACTGAAAGAATCGGCTTGTTCCTATCTGTCTTCGTTTAGATGTGAGACGCCATTTAAGATTTTGGGACATTGGCGAAAAACGACAGAGTTAGAATTTGGGACGTTTTGGGCTGTAGCTTCAAAACGAAGCATCGGATTGGAAAACGGATTTCAGATTTGGAATCAGCGTGAAATTCTCTATCTGTATGGTGAGTTTCAAGGCAATCGGAGAGAAAAAATTTTCAACATTTTTCGAAAAAACGACAGAGTTAGAATTTGGGACGTTTTGGTGTGTAGCGCCCAAACGAACCATCGGATGAGAAAACGGAGGCCAGATTCGGATTCAGCGTGAAATTCTGCATCGGTATGGTGAATTTGAACGCCATCGGAGAGAAAAAATTTTCGCTGACGTCCCCCCCCCTCTGGACAGCTCGCTTCGATCTTGGCTTCTAGTGGACGGATTTTGTCGTGCCATAGCTCGTTTGAAAGCTAAGAGTGAGACACATTCACTGAAAGAATCGGCTTGTTCCTATCTGTCTTCGTTTAGATGTGAGACGCCATTTAAGATTTTGGGACATTGGCGAAAAACGACAGAGTTAGAATTTGGGACGTTTTGGGCTGTAGCTTCAAAACGAAGCATCGGATTGGAAAACGGATTTCAGATTTGGAATCAGCGTGAAATTCTCTATCTGTATGGTGAGTTTCAAGGCAATCGGAGAGAAAAAATTTTCAACATTTTTCGAAAAAACGACAGAGTTAGAATTTGGGACGTTTTGGTGTGTAGCGCCCAAACGAACCATCGGATGAGAAAACGGAGGCCAGATTCGGATTCAGCGTGAAATTCTGCATCGGTATGGTGAATTTGAACGCCATCGGAGAGAAAAAATTTTCGCTGACGTCCCCCCCCCTCTGGACAGCTCGCTTCGATCTTGGCTTCTAGTGGACGGATTTTGTCGTGCCATAGCTCGTTTGAAAGCTAAGAGTGAGACACATTCACTGAAAGAATCGGCTTGTTCCTATCTGTCTTCGTTTAGATGTGAGACGCCATTTAAGATTTTGGGACATTGGCGAAAAACGACAGAGTTAGAATTTGGGACGTTTTGGGCTGTAGCTTCAAAACGAAGCATCGGATTGGAAAACGGATTTCAGATTTGGAATCAGCGTGAAATTCTCTATCTGTATGGTGAGTTTCAAGGCAATCGGAGAGAAAAAATTTTCAACATTTTTCGAAAAAACGACAGAGTTAGAATTTGGGACGTTTTGGTGTGTAGCGCCCAAACGAACCATCGGATGAGAAAACGGAGGCCAGATTCGGATTCAGCGTGAAATTCTGCATCGGTATGGTGAATTTGAACGCCATCGGAGAGAAAAAATTTTCGCTGACGTCCCCCCCCCTCTGGACAGCTCGCTTCGATCTTGGCTTCTAGTGGACGGATTTTGTCGTGCCATAGCTCGTTTGAAAGCTAAGAGTGAGACACATTCACTGAAAGAATCGGCTTGTTCCTATCTGTCTTCGTTTAGATGTGAGACGCCATTTAAGATTTTGGGACATTGGCGAAAAACGACAGAGTTAGAATTTGGGACGTTTTGGGCTGTAGCTTCAAAACGAAGCATCGGATTGGAAAACGGATTTCAGATTTGGAATCAGCGTGAAATTCTCTATCTGTATGGTGAGTTTCAAGGCAATCGGAGAGAAAAAATTTTCAACATTTTTCGAAAAAACGACAGAGTTAGAATTTGGGACGTTTTGGTGTGTAGCGCCCAAACGAACCATCGGATGAGAAAACGGAGGCCAGATTCGGATTCAGCGTGAAATTCTGCATCGGTATGGTGAATTTGAACGCCATCGGAGAGAAAAAATTTTCGCTGACGTCCCCCCCCCTCTGGACAGCTCGCTTCGATCTTGGCTTCTAGTGGACGGATTTTGTCGTGCCATAGCTCGTTTGAAAGCTAAGAGTGAGACACATTCACTGAAAGAATCGGCTTGTTCCTATCTGTCTTCGTTTAGATGTGAGACGCCATTTAAGATTTTGGGACATTGGCGAAAAACGACAGAGTTAGAATTTGGGACGTTTTGGGCTGTAGCTTCAAAACGAAGCATCGGATTGGAAAACGGATTTCAGATTTGGAATCAGCGTGAAATTCTCTATCTGTATGGTGAGTTTCAAGGCAATCGGAGAGAAAAAATTTTCAACATTTTTCGAAAAAACGACAGAGTTAGAATTTGGGACGTTTTGGTGTGTAGCGCCCAAACGAACCATCGGATGAGAAAACGGAGGCCAGATTCGGATTCAGCGTGAAATTCTGCATCGGTATGGTGAATTTGAACGCCATCGGAGAGAAAAAATTTTCGCTGACGTCCCCCCCCCTCTGGACAGCTCGCTTCGATCTTGGCTTCTAGTGGACGGATTTTGTCGTGCCATAGCTCGTTTGAAAGCTAAGAGTGAGACACATTCACTGAAAGAATCGGCTTGTTCCTATCTGTCTTCGTTTAGATGTGAGACGCCATTTAAGATTTTGGGACATTGGCGAAAAACGACAGAGTTAGAATTTGGGACGTTTTGGGCTGTAGCTTCAAAACGAAGCATCGGATTGGAAAACGGATTTCAGATTTGGAATCAGCGTGAAATTCTCTATCTGTATGGTGAGTTTCAAGGCAATCGGAGAGAAAAAATTTTCAACATTTTTCGAAAAAACGACAGAGTTAGAATTTGGGACGTTTTGGTGTGTAGCGCCCAAACGAACCATCGGATGAGAAAACGGAGGCCAGATTCGGATTCAGCGTGAAATTCTGCATCGGTATGGTGAATTTGAACGCCATCGGAGAGAAAAAATTTTCGCTGACGTCCCCCCCCCTCTGGACAGCTCGCTTCGATCTTGGCTTCTAGTGGACGGATTTTGTCGTGCCATAGCTCGTTTGAAAGCTAAGAGTGAGACACATTCACTGAAAGAATCGGCTTGTTCCTATCTGTCTTCGTTTAGATGTGAGACGCCATTTAAGATTTTGGGACATTGGCGAAAAACGACAGAGTTAGAATTTGGGACGTTTTGGGCTGTAGCTTCAAAACGAAGCATCGGATTGGAAAACGGATTTCAGATTTGGAATCAGCGTGAAATTCTCTATCTGTATGGTGAGTTTCAAGGCAATCGGAGAGAAAAAATTTTCAACATTTTTCGAAAAAACGACAGAGTTAGAATTTGGGACGTTTTGGTGTGTAGCGCCCAAACGAACCATCGGATGAGAAAACGGAGGCCAGATTCGGATTCAGCGTGAAATTCTGCATCGGTATGGTGAATTTGAACGCCATCGGAGAGAAAAAATTTTCGCTGACGTCCCCCCCCTCTGGACAGCTCGCTTCGATCTTGGCTTCTAGTGGACGGATTTTGTCGTGCCATAGCTCGTTTGAAAGCTAAGAGTGAGACACATTCACTGAAAGAATCGGCTTGTTCCTATCTGTCTTCGTTTAGATGTGAGACGCCATTTAAGATTTTGGGACATTGGCGAAAAACGACAGAGTTAGAATTTGGGACGTTTTGGGCTGTAGCTTCAAAACGAAGCATCGGATTGGAAAACGGATTTCAGATTTGGAATCAGCGTGAAATTCTCTATCTGTATGGTGAGTTTCAAGGCAATCGGAGAGAAAAAATTTTCAACATTTTTCGAAAAAACGACAGAGTTAGAATTTGGGACGTTTTGGTGTGTAGCGCCCAAACGAACCATCGGATGAGAAAACGGAGGCCAGATTCGGATTCAGCGTGAAATTCTGCATCGGTATGGTGAATTTGAACGCCATCGGAGAGAAAAAATTTTCGCTGACGTCCCCCCCCCTCTGGACAGCTCGCTTCGATCTTGGCTTCTAGTGGACGGATTTTGTCGTGCCATAGCTCGTTTGAAAGCTAAGAGTGAGACACATTCACTGAAAGAATCGGCTTGTTCCTATCTGTCTTCGTTTAGATGTGAGACGCCATTTAAGATTTTGGGACATTGGCGAAAAACGACAGAGTTAGAATTTGGGACGTTTTGGGCTGTAGCTTCAAAACGAAGCATCGGATTGGAAAACGGATTTCAGATTTGGAATCAGCGTGAAATTCTCTATCTGTATGGTGAGTTTCAAGGCAATCGGAGAGAAAAAATTTTCAACATTTTTCGAAAAAACGACAGAGTTAGAATTTGGGACGTTTTGGTGTGTAGCGCCCAAACGAACCATCGGATGAGAAAACGGAGGCCAGATTCGGATTCAGCGTGAAATTCTGCATCGGTATGGTGAATTTGAACGCCATCGGAGAGAAAAAATTTTCGCTGACGTCCCCCCCCCTCTGGACAGCTCGCTTCGATCTTGGCTTCTAGTGGACGGATTTTGTCGTGCCATAGCTCGTTTGAAAGCTAAGAGTGAGACACATTCACTGAAAGAATCGGCTTGTTCCTATCTGTCTTCGTTTAGATGTGAGACGCCATTTAAGATTTTGGGACATTGGCGAAAAACGACAGAGTTAGAATTTGGGACGTTTTGGGCTGTAGCTTCAAAACGAAGCATCGGATTGGAAAACGGATTTCAGATTTGGAATCAGCGTGAAATTCTCTATCTGTATGGTGAGTTTCAAGGCAATCGGAGAGAAAAAATTTTCAACATTTTTCGAAAAAACGACAGAGTTAGAATTTGGGACGTTTTGGTGTGTAGCGCCCAAACGAACCATCGGATGAGAAAACGGAGGCCAGATTCGGATTCAGCGTGAAATTCTGCATCGGTATGGTGAATTTGAACGCCATCGGAGAGAAAAAATTTTCGCTGACGTCCCCCCCCCTCTGGACAGCTCGCTTCGATCTTGGCTTCTAGTGGACGGATTTTGTCGTGCCATAGCTCGTTTGAAAGCTAAGAGTGAGACACATTCACTGAAAGAATCGGCTTGTTCCTATCTGTCTTCGTTTAGATGTGAGACGCCATTTAAGATTTTGGGACATTGGCGAAAAACGACAGAGTTAGAATTTGGGACGTTTTGGGCTGTAGCTTCAAAACGAAGCATCGGATTGGAAAACGGATTTCAGATTTGGAATCAGCGTGAAATTCTCTATCTGTATGGTGAGTTTCAAGGCAATCGGAGAGAAAAAATTTTCAACATTTTTCGAAAAAACGACAGAGTTAGAATTTGGGACGTTTTGGTGTGTAGCGCCCAAACGAACCATCGGATGAGAAAACGGAGGCCAGATTCGGATTCAGCGTGAAATTCTGCATCGGTATGGTGAATTTGAACGCCATCGGAGAGAAAAAATTTTCGCTGACGTCCCCCCCCCTCTGGACAGCTCGCTTCGATCTTGGCTTCTAGTGGACGGATTTTGTCGTGCCATAGCTCGTTTGAAAGCTAAGAGTGAGACACATTCACTGAAAGAATCGGCTTGTTCCTATCTGTCTTCGTTTAGATGTGAGACGCCATTTAAGATTTTGGGACATTGGCGAAAAACGACAGAGTTAGAATTTGGGACGTTTTGGGCTGTAGCTTCAAAACGAAGCATCGGATTGGAAAACGGATTTCAGATTTGGAATCAGCGTGAAATTCTCTATCTGTATGGTGAGTTTCAAGGCAATCGGAGAGAAAAAATTTTCAACATTTTTCGAAAAAACGACAGAGTTAGAATTTGGGACGTTTTGGTGTGTAGCGCCAAAACGAACCATCGGATGAGAAAACGGAGGCCAGATTCGGATTCAGCGTGAAATTCTGCATCGGTATGGTGAATTTGAACGCCATCGGAGAGAAAAAATTTTCGCTGACGTCCCCCCCCCTCTGGACAGCTCGCTTCGATCTTGGCTTCTAGTGGACGGATTTTGTCGTGCCATAGCTCGTTTGAAAGCTAAGAGTGAGACACATTCACTGAAAGAATCGGCTTGTTCCTATCTGTCTTCGTTTAGATGTGAGACGCCATTTAAGATTTTGGGACATTGGCGAAAAACGACAGAGTTAGAATTTGGGACGTTTTGGGCTGTAGCTTCAAAACGAAGCATCGGATTGGAAAACGGATTTCAGATTTGGAATCAGCGTGAAATTCTCTATCTGTATGGTGAGTTTCAAGGCAATCGGAGAGAAAAAATTTTCAACATTTTTCGAAAAAACGACAGAGTTAGAATTTGGGACGTTTTGGTGTGTAGCGCCCAAACGAACCATCGGATGAGAAAACGGAGGCCAGATTCGGATTCAGCGTGAAATTCTGCATCGGTATGGTGAATTTGAACGCCATCGGAGAGAAAAAATTTTCGCTGACGTCCCCCCCCCTCTGGACAGCTCGCTTCGATCTTGGCTTCTAGTGGACGGATTTTGTCGTGCCATAGCTCGTTTGAAAGCTAAGAGTGAGACACATTCACTGAAAGAATCGGCTTGTTCCTATCTGTCTTCGTTTAGATGTGAGACGCCATTTAAGATTTTGGGACATTGGCGAAAAACGACAGAGTTAGAATTTGGGACGTTTTGGGCTGTAGCTTCAAAACGAAGCATCGGATTGGAAAACGGATTTCAGATTTGGAATCAGCGTGAAATTCTCTATCTGTATGGTGAGTTTCAAGGCAATCGGAGAGAAAAAATTTTCAACATTTTTCGAAAAAAACGACAGAGTTAGAATTTGGGACGTTTTGGTGTGTAGCGCCCAAACGAACCATCGGATGAGAAAACGGAGGCCAGATTCGGATTCAGCGTGAAATTCTGCATCGGTATGGTGAATTTGAACGCCATCGGAGAGAAAAAATTTTCGCTGACGTCCCCCCCCCTCTGGACAGCTCGCTTCGATCTTGGCTTCTAGTGGACGGATTTTGTCGTGCCATAGCTCGTTTGAAAGCTAAGAGTGAGACACATTCACTGAAAGAATCGGCTTGTTCCTATCTGTCTTCGTTTAGATGTGAGACGCCATTTAAGATTTTGGGACATTGGCGAAAAACGACAGAGTTAGAATTTGGGACGTTTTGGGCTGTAGCTTCAAAACGAAGCATCGGATTGGAAAACGGATTTCAGATTTGGAATCAGCGTGAAATTCTCTATCTGTATGGTGAGTTTCAAGGCAATCGGAGAGAAAAAATTTTCAACATTTTTCGAAAAAACGACAGAGTTAGAATTTGGGACGTTTTGGTGTGTAGCGCCAAAACGAACCATCGGATGAGAAAACGGAGGCCAGATTCGGATTCAGCGTGAAATTCTGCATCGGTATGGTGAATTTGAACGCCATCGGAGAGAAAAAATTTTCGCTGACGTCCCCCCCCCTCTGGACAGCTCGCTTCGATCTTGGCTTCTAGTGGACGGATTTTGTCGTGCCATAGCTCGTTTGAAAGCTAAGAGTGAGACACATTCACTGAAAGAATCGGCTTGTTCCTATCTGTCTTCGTTTAGATGTGAGACGCCATTTAAGATTTTGGGACATTGGCGAAAAACGACAGAGTTAGAATTTGGGACGTTTTGGGCTGTAGCTTCAAAACGAAGCATCGGATTGGAAAACGGATTTCAGATTTGGAATCAGCGTGAAATTCTCTATCTGTATGGTGAGTTTCAAGGCAATCGGAGAGAAAAAATTTTCAACATTTTTCGAAAAAACGACAGAGTTAGAATTTGGGACGTTTTGGTGTGTAGCGCCCAAACGAACCATCGGATGAGAAAACGGAGGCCAGATTCGGATTCAGCGTGAAATTCTGCATCGGTATGGTGAATTTGAACGCCATCGGAGAGAAAAAATTTTCGCTGACGTCCCCCCCCCTCTGGACAGCTCGCTTCGATCTTGGCTTCTAGTGGACGGATTTTGTCGTGCCATAGCTCGTTTGAAAGCTAAGAGTGAGACACATTCACTGAAAGAATCGGCTTGTTCCTATCTGTCTTCGTTTAGATGTGAGACGCCATTTAAGATTTTGGGACATTGGCGAAAAACGACAGAGTTAGAATTTGGGACGTTTTGGGCTGTAGCTTCAAAACGAAGCATCGGATTGGAAAACGGATTTCAGATTTGGAATCAGCGTGAAATTCTCTATCTGTATGGTGAGTTTCAAGGCAATCGGAGAGAAAAAATTTTCAACATTTTTCGAAAAAACGACAGAGTTAGAATTTGGGACGTTTTGGTGTGTAGCGCCAAAACGAACCATCGGATGAGAAAACGGAGGCCAGATTCGGATTCAGCGTGAAATTCTGCATCGGTATGGTGAATTTGAACGCCATCGGAGAGAAAAAATTTTCGCTGACGTCCCCCCCCCTCTGGACAGCTCGCTTCGATCTTGGCTTCTAGTGGACGGATTTTGTCGTGCCATAGCTCGTTTGAAAGCTAAGAGTGAGACACATTCACTGAAAGAATCGGCTTGTTCCTATCTGTCTTCGTTTAGATGTGAGACGCCATTTAAGATTTTGGGACATTGGCGAAAAACGACAGAGTTAGAATTTGGGACGTTTTGGGCTGTAGCTTCAAAACGAAGCATCGGATTGGAAAACGGATTTCAGATTTGGAATCAGCGTGAAATTCTCTATCTGTATGGTGAGTTTCAAGGCAATCGGAGAGAAAAAATTTTCAACATTTTTCGAAAAAACGACAGAGTTAGAATTTGGGACGTTTTGGTGTGTAGCGCCAAAACGAACCATCGGATGAGAAAACGGAGGCCAGATTCGGATTCAGCGTGAAATTCTGCATCGGTATGGTGAATTTGAACGCCATCGGAGAGAAAAAATTTTCGCTGACGTCCCCCCCCTCTGGACAGCTCGCTTCGATCTTGGCTTCTAGTGGACGGATTTTGTCGTGCCATAGCTCGTTTGAAAGCTAAGAGTGAGACACATTCACTGAAAGAATCGGCTTGTTCCTATCTGTCTTCGTTTAGATGTGAGACGCCATTTAAGATTTTGGGACATTGGCGAAAAACGACAGAGTTAGAATTTGGGACGTTTTGGGCTGTAGCTTCAAAACGAAGCATCGGATTGGAAAACGGATTTCAGATTTGGAATCAGCGTGAAATTCTCTATCTGTATGGTGAGTTTCAAGGCAATCGGAGAGAAAAAATTTTCAACATTTTTCGAAAAAACGACAGAGTTAGAATTTGGGACGTTTTGGTGTGTAGCGCCAAAACGAACCATCGGATGAGAAAACGGAGGCCAGATTCGGATTCAGCGTGAAATTCTGCATCGGTATGGTGAATTTGAACGCCATCGGAGAGAAAAAATTTTCGCTGACGTCCCCCCCCCTCTGGACAGCTCGCTTCGATCTTGGCTTCTAGTGGACGGATTTTGTCGTGCCATAGCTCGTTTGAAAGCTAAGAGTGAGACACATTCACTGAAAGAATCGGCTTGTTCCTATCTGTCTTCGTTTAGATGTGAGACGCCATTTAAGATTTTGGGACATTGGCGAAAAACGACAGAGTTAGAATTTGGGACGTTTTGGGCTGTAGCTTCAAAACGAAGCATCGGATTGGAAAACGGATTTCAGATTTGGAATCAGCGTGAAATTCTCTATCTGTATGGTGAGTTTCAAGGCAATCGGAGAGAAAAAATTTTCAACATTTTTCGAAAAAACGACAGAGTTAGAATTTGGGACGTTTTGGTGTGTAGCGCCAAAACGAACCATCGGATGAGAAAACGGAGGCCAGATTCGGATTCAGCGTGAAATTCTGCATCGGTATGGTGAATTTGAACGCCATCGGAGAGAAAAAATTTTCGCTGACGTCCCCCCCCCTCTGGACAGCTCGCTTCGATCTTGGCTTCTAGTGGACGGATTTTGTCGTGCCATAGCTCGTTTGAAAGCTAAGAGTGAGACACATTCACTGAAAGAATCGGCTTGTTCCTATCTGTCTTCGTTTAGATGTGAGACGCCATTTAAGATTTTGGGACATTGGCGAAAAACGACAGAGTTAGAATTTGGGACGTTTTGGGCTGTAGCTTCAAAACGAAGCATCGGATTGGAAAACGGATTTCAGATTTGGAATCAGCGTGAAATTCTCTATCTGTATGGTGAGTTTCAAGTCAATCGGAGAGAAAAAATTTTCAACATTTTTCGAAAAAACGACAGAGTTAGAATTTGGGACGTTTTGGTGTGTAGCGCCAAAACGAACCATCGGATGAGAAAACGGAGGCCAGATTCGGATTCAGCGTGAAATTCTGCATCGGTATGGTGAATTTGAACGCCATCGGAGAGAAAAAATTTTCGCTGACGTCCCCCCCCCTCTGGACAGCTCGCTTCGATCTTGGCTTCTAGTGGACGGATTTTGTCGTGCCATAGCTCGTTTGAAAGCTAAGAGTGAGACACATTCACTGAAAGAATCGGCTTGTTCCTATCTGTCTTCGTTTAGATGTGAGACGCCATTTAAGATTTTGGGACATTGGCGAAAAACGACAGAGTTAGAATTTGGGACGTTTTGGGCTGTAGCTTCAAAACGAAGCATCGGATTGGAAAACGGATTTCAGATTTGGAATCAGCGTGAAATTCTCTATCTGTATGGTGAGTTTCAAGTCAATCGGAGAGAAAAAATTTTCAACATTTTTCGAAAAAAACGACAGAGTTAGAATTTGGGACGTTTTGGTGTGTAGCGCCAAAACGAACCATCGGATGAGAAAACGGAGGCCAGATTCGGATTCAGCGTGAAATTCTGCATCGGTATGGTGAATTTGAACGCCATCGGAGAGAAAAAATTTTCGCTGACGTCCCCCCCCTCTGGACAGCTCGCTTCGATCTTGGCTTCTAGTGGACGGATTTTGTCGTGCCATAGCTCGTTTGAAAGCTAAGAGTGAGACACATTCACTGAAAGAATCGGCTTGTTCCTATCTGTCTTCGTTTAGATGTGAGACGCCATTTAAGATTTTGGGACATTGGCGAAAAACGACAGAGTTAGAATTTGGGACGTTTTGGGCTGTAGCTTCAAAACGAAGCATCGGATTGGAAAACGGATTTCAGATTTGGAATCAGCGTGAAATTCTCTATCTGTATGGTGAGTTTCAAGTCAATCGGAGAGAAAAAATTTTCAACATTTTTCGAAAAAACGACAGAGTTAGAATTTGGGACGTTTTGGTGTGTAGCGCCAAAACGAACCATCGGATGAGAAAACGGAGGCCAGATTCGGATTCAGCGTGAAATTCTGCATCGGTATGGTGAATTTGAACGCCATCGGAGAGAAAAAATTTTCGCTGACGTCCCCCCCCCCTCTGGACAGCTCGCTTCGATCTTGGCTTCTAGTGGACGGATTTTGTCGTGCCATAGCTCGTTTGAAAGCTAAGAGTGAGACACATTCACTGAAAGAATCGGCTTGTTCCTATCTGTCTTCGTTTAGATGTGAGACGCCATTTAAGATTTTGGGACATTGGCGAAAAACGACAGAGTTAGAATTTGGGACGTTTTGGGCTGTAGCTTCAAAACGAAGCATCGGATTGGAAAACGGATTTCAGATTTGGAATCAGCGTGAAATTCTCTATCTGTATGGTGAGTTTCAAGTCAATCGGAGAGAAAAAATTTTCAACATTTTTCGAAAAAACGACAGAGTTAGAATTTGGGACGTTTTGGTGTGTAGCGCCAAAACGAACCATCGGATGAGAAAACGGAGGCCAGATTCGGATTCAGCGTGAAATTCTGCATCGGTATGGTGAATTTGAACGCCATCGGAGAGAAAAAATTTTCGCTGACGTCCCCCCCCTCTGGACAGCTCGCTTCGATCTTGGCTTCTAGTGGACGGATTTTGTCGTGCCATAGCTCGTTTGAAAGCTAAGAGTGAGACACATTCACTGAAAGAATCGGCTTGTTCCTATCTGTCTTCGTTTAGATGTGAGACGCCATTTAAGATTTTGGGACATTGGCGAAAAACGACAGAGTTAGAATTTGGGACGTTTTGGGCTGTAGCTTCAAAACGAAGCATCGGATTGGAAAACGGATTTCAGATTTGGAATCAGCGTGAAATTCTCTATCTGTATGGTGAGTTTCAAGTCAATCGGAGAGAAAAAATTTTCAACATTTTTCGAAAAAACGACAGAGTTAGAATTTGGGACGTTTTGGTGTGTAGCGCCAAAACGAACCATCGGATGAGAAAACGGAGGCCAGATTCGGATTCAGCGTGAAATTCTGCATCGGTATGGTGAATTTGAACGCCATCGGAGAGAAAAAATTTTCGCTGACGTCCCCCCCCTCTGGACAGCTCGCTTCGATCTTGGCTTCTAGTGGACGGATTTTGTCGTGCCATAGCTCGTTTGAAAGCTAAGAGTGAGACACATTCACTGAAAGAATCGGCTTGTTCCTATCTGTCTTCGTTTAGATGTGAGACGCCATTTAAGATTTTGGGACATTGGCGAAAAACGACAGAGTTAGAATTTGGGACGTTTTGGGCTGTAGCTTCAAAACGAAGCATCGGATTGGAAAACGGATTTCAGATTTGGAATCAGCGTGAAATTCTCTATCTGTATGGTGAGTTTCAAGTCAATCGGAGAGAAAAAATTTTCAACATTTTTCGAAAAAACGACAGAGTTAGAATTTGGGACGTTTTGGTGTGTAGCGCCAAAACGAACCATCGGATGAGAAAACGGAGGCCAGATTCGGATTCAGCGTGAAATTCTGCATCGGTATGGTGAATTTGAACGCCATCGGAGAGAAAAAATTTTCGCTGACGTCCCCCCCCCTCTGGACAGCTCGCTTCGATCTTGGCTTCTAGTGGACGGATTTTGTCGTGCCATAGCTCGTTTGAAAGCTAAGAGTGAGACACATTCACTGAAAGAATCGGCTTGTTCCTATCTGTCTTCGTTTAGATGTGAGACGCCATTTAAGATTTTGGGACATTGGCGAAAAACGACAGAGTTAGAATTTGGGACGTTTTGGGCTGTAGCTTCAAAACGAAGCATCGGATTGGAAAACGGATTTCAGATTTGGAATCAGCGTGAAATTCTCTATCTGTATGGTGAGTTTCAAGTCAATCGGAGAGAAAAAATTTTCAACATTTTTCGAAAAAACGACAGAGTTAGAATTTGGGACGTTTTGGTGTGTAGCGCCAAAACGAACCATCGGATGAGAAAACGGAGGCCAGATTCGGATTCAGCGTGAAATTCTGCATCGGTATGGTGAATTTGAACGCCATCGGAGAGAAAAAATTTTCGCTGACGTCCCCCCCCTCTGGACAGCTCGCTTCGATCTTGGCTTCTAGTGGACGGATTTTGTCGTGCCATAGCTCGTTTGAAAGCTAAGAGTGAGACACATTCACTGAAAGAATCGGCTTGTTCCTATCTGTCTTCGTTTAGATGTGAGACGCCATTTAAGATTTTGGGACATTGGCGAAAAACGACAGAGTTAGAATTTGGGACGTTTTGGGCTGTAGCTTCAAAACGAAGCATCGGATTGGAAAACGGATTTCAGATTTGGAATCAGCCTGAAATTCTCTATCTGTATGGTGAGTTTCAAGTCAATCGGAGAGAAAAAATTTTCAACATTTTTCGAAAAAACGACAGAGTTAGAATTTGGGACGTTTTGGTGTGTAGCGCCAAAACGAACCATCGGATGAGAAAACGGAGGCCAGATTCGGATTCAGCGTGAAATTCTGCATCGGTATGGTGAATTTGAACGCCATCGGAGAGAAAAAATTTTCGCTGACGTCCCCCCCCTCTGGACAGCTCGCTTCGATCTTGGCTTCTAGTGGACGGATTTTGTCGTGCCATAGCTCGTTTGAAAGCTAAGAGTGAGACAAATTCACTGAAAGAATCGGCTTGTTCCTATCTGTCTTCGTTTAGATGTGAGACGCCATTTAAGATTTTGGGACATTGGCGAAAAACGACAGAGTTGGAATTTGGGACGTTTTGGGCTGTAGCTTCAAAACGAAGCATCGGATTGGAAAACGGATTTCAGATTTGGAATCAGCCTGAAATTCTCTATCTGTATGGTGAGTTTCAAGTCAATCGGAGAGAAAAAATTTTCAACATTTTTCGAAAAAACGACAGAGTTAGAATTTGGGACGTTTTGGTGTGTAGCGCCAAAACGAACCATCGGATGAGAAAACGGAGGCCAGATTCGGATTCAGCGTGAAATTCTGCATCGGTATGGTGAATTTGAACGCCATCGGAGAGAAAAAATTTTCGCTGACGTCCCCCCCCCTCTGGACAGCTCGCTTCGATCTTGGCTTCTAGTGGACGGATTTTGTCGTGCCATAGCTCGTTTGAAAGCTAAGAGTGAGACACATTCACTGAAAGAATCGGCTTGTTCCTATCTGTCTTCGTTTAGATGTGAGACGCCATTTAAGATTTTGGGACATTGGCGAAAAACGACAGAGTTAGAATTTGGGACGTTTTGGGCTGTAGCTTCAAAACGAAGCATCGGATTGGAAAACGGATTTCAGATTTGGAATCAGCGTGAAATTCTCTATCTGTATGGTGAGTTTCAAGTCAATCGGAGAGAAAAAATTTTCAACATTTTTCGAAAAAACGACAGAGTTAGAATTTGGGACGTTTTGGTGTGTAGCGCCAAAACGAACCATCGGATGAGAAAACGGAGGCCAGATTCGGATTCAGCGTGAAATTCTGCATCGGTATGGTGAATTTGAACGCCATCGGAGAGAAAAAATTTTCGCTGACGTCCCCCCCCTCTGGACAGCTCGCTTCGATCTTGGCTTCTAGTGGACGGATTTTGTCGTGCCATAGCTCGTTTGAAAGCTAAGAGTGAGACACATTCACTGAAAGAATCGGCTTGTTCCTATCTGTCTTCGTTTAGATGTGAGACGCCATTTAAGATTTTGGGACATTGGCGAAAAACGACAGAGTTAGAATTTGGGACGTTTTGGGCTGTAGCTTCAAAACGAAGCATCGGATTGGAAAACGGATTTCAGATTTGGAATCAGCCTGAAATTCTCTATCTGTATGGTGAGTTTCAAGTCAATCGGAGAGAAAAAATTTTCAACATTTTTCGAAAAAACGACAGAGTTAGAATTTGGGACGTTTTGGTGTGTAGCGCCAAAACGAACCATCGGATGAGAAAACGGAGGCCAGATTCGGATTCAGCGTGAAATTCTGCATCGGTATGGTGAATTTGAACGCCATCGGAGAGAAAAAATTTTCGCTGACGTCCCCCCCCTCTGGACAGCTCGCTTCGATCTTGGCTTCTAGTGGACGGATTTTGTCGTGCCATAGCTCGTTTGAAAGCTAAGAGTGAGACACATTCACTGAAAGAATCGGCTTGTTCCTATCTGTCTTCGTTTAGATGTGAGACGCCATTTAAGATTTTGGGACATTGGCGAAAAACGACAGAGTTAGAATTTGGGACGTTTTGGGCTGTAGCTTCAAAACGAAGCATCGGATTGGAAAACGGATTTCAGATTTGGAATCAGCCTGAAATTCTCTATCTGTATGGTGAGTTTCAAGTCAATCGGAGAGAAAAAATTTTCAACATTTTTCGAAAAAACGACAGAGTTAGAATTTGGGACGTTTTGGTGTGTAGCGCCAAAACGAACCATCGGATGAGAAAACGGAGGCCAGATTCGGATTCAGCGTGAAATTCTGCATCGGTATGGTGAATTTGAACGCCATCGGAGAGAAAAAATTTTCGCTGACGTCCCCCCCCTCTGGACAGCTCGCTTCGATCTTGGCTTCTAGTGGACGGATTTTGTCGTGCCATAGCTCGTTTGAAAGCTAAGAGTGAGACACATTCACTGAAAGAATCGGCTTGTTCCTATCTGTCTTCGTTTAGATGTGAGACGCCATTTAAGATTTTGGGACATTGGCGAAAAACGACAGAGTTAGAATTTGGGACGTTTTGGGCTGTAGCTTCAAAACGAAGCATCGGATTGGAAAACGGATTTCAGATTTGGAATCAGCCTGAAATTCTCTATCTGTATGGTGAGTTTCAAGTCAATCGGAGAGAAAAAATTTTCAACATTTTTCGAAAAAACGACAGAGTTAGAATTTGGGACGTTTTGGTGTGTAGCGCCAAAACGAACCATCGGATGAGAAAACGGAGGCCAGATTCGGATTCAGCGTGAAATTCTGCATCGGTATGGTGAATTTGAACGCCATCGGAGAGAAAAAATTTTCGCTGACGTCCCCCCCCTCTGGACAGCTCGCTTCGATCTTGGCTTCTAGTGGACGGATTTTGTCGTGCCATAGCTCGTTTGAAAGCTAAGAGTGAGACAAATTCACTGAAAGAATCGGCTTGTTCCTATCTGTCTTCGTTTAGATGTGAGACGCCATTTAAGATTTTGGGACATTGGCGAAAAACGACAGAGTTAGAATTTGGGACGTTTTGGGCTGTAGCTTCAAAACGAAGCATCGGATTGGAAAACGGATTTCAGATTTGGAATCAGCCTGAAATTCTCTATCTGTATGGTGAGTTTCAAGTCAATCGGAGAGAAAAAATTTTCAACATTTTTCGAAAAAACGACAGAGTTAGAATTTGGGACGTTTTGGTGTGTAGCGCCAAAACGAACCATCGGATGAGAAAACGGAGGCCAGATTCGGATTCAGCGTGAAATTCTGCATCGGTATGGTGAATTTGAACGCCATCGGAGAGAAAAAATTTTCGCTGACGTCCCCCCCCCTCTGGACAGCTCGCTTCGATCTTGGCTTCTAGTGGACGGATTTTGTCGTGCCATAGCTCGTTTGAAAGCTAAGAGTGAGACAAATTCACTGAAAGAATCGGCTTGTTCCTATCTGTCTTCGTTTAGATGTGAGACGCCATTTAAGATTTTGGGACATTGGCGAAAAACGACAGAGTTAGAATTTGGGACGTTTTGGGCTGTAGCTTCAAAACGAAGCATCGGATTGGAAAACGGATTTCAGATTTGGAATCAGCGTGAAATTCTCTATCTGTATGGTGAGTTTCAAGTCAATCTGAGAGAAAAAATTTTCAACATTTTTCGAAAAAACGACAGAGTTAGAATTTGGGACGTTTTGGTGTGTAGCGCCAAAACGAACCATCGGATGAGAAAACGGAGGCCAGATTCGGATTCAGCGTGAAATTCTGCATCGGTATGGTGAATTTGAACGCCATCGGAGAGAAAAAATTTTCGCTGACGTCCCCCCCCCTCTGGACAGCTCGCTTCGATCTTGGCTTCTAGTGGACGGATTTTGTCGTGCCATAGCTCGTTTGAAAGCTAAGAGTGAGACACATTCACTGAAAGAATCGGCTTGTTCCTATCTGTCTTCGTTTAGATGTGAGACGCCATTTAAGATTTTGGGACATTGGCGAAAAACGACAGAGTTAGAATTTGGGACGTTTTGGGCTGTAGCTTCAAAACGAAGCATCGGATTGGAAAACGGATTTCAGATTTGGAATCAGCCTGAAATTCTCTATCTGTATGGTGAGTTTCAAGTCAATCGGAGAGAAAAAATTTTCAACATTTTTCGAAAAAACGACAGAGTTAGAATTTGGGACGTTTTGGTGTGTAGCGCCAAAACGAACCATCGGATGAGAAAACGGAGGCCAGATTCGGATTCAGCGTGAAATTCTGCATCGGTATGGTGAATTTGAACGCCATCGGAGAGAAAAAATTTTCGCTGACGTCCCCCCCCTCTGGACAGCTCGCTTCGATCTTGGCTTCTAGTGGACGGATTTTGTCGTGCCATAGCTCGTTTGAAAGCTAAGAGTGAGACAAATTCACTGAAAGAATCGGCTTGTTCCTATCTGTCTTCGTTTAGATGTGAGACGCCATTTAAGATTTTGGGACATTGGCGAAAAACGACAGAGTTAGAATTTGGGACGTTTTGGGCTGTAGCTTCAAAACGAAGCATCGGATTGGAAAACGGATTTCAGATTTGGAATCAGCCTGAAATTCTCTATCTGTATGGTGAGTTTCAAGTCAATCGGAGAGAAAAAATTTTCAACATTTTTCGAAAAAACGACAGAGTTAGAATTTGGGACGTTTTGGTGTGTAGCGCCAAAACGAACCATCGGATGAGAAAACGGAGGCCAGATTCGGATTCAGCGTGAAATTCTGCATCGGTATGGTGAATTTGAACGCCATCGGAGAGAAAAAATTTTCGCTGACGTCCCCCCCCCTCTGGACAGCTCGCTTCGATCTTGGCTTCTAGTGGACGGATTTTGTCGTGCCATAGCTCGTTTGAAAGCTAAGAGTGAGACAAATTCACTGAAAGAATCGGCTTGTTCCTATCTGTCTTCGTTTAGATGTGAGACGCCATTTAAGATTTTGGGACATTGGCGAAAAACGACAGAGTTAGAATTTGGGACGTTTTGGGCTGTAGCTTCAAAACGAAGCATCGGATTGGAAAACGGATTTCAGATTTGGAATCAGCCTGAAATTCTCTATCTGTATGGTGAGTTTCAAGTCAATCGGAGAGAAAAAATTTTCAACATTTTTCGAAAAAACGACAGAGTTAGAATTTGGGACGTTTTGGTGTGTAGCGCCAAAACGAACCATCGGATGAGAAAACGGAGGCCAGATTCGGATTCAGCGTGAAATTCTGCATCGGTATGGTGAATTTGAACGCCATCGGAGAGAAAAAATTTTCGCTGACGTCCCCCCCCCTCTGGACAGCTCGCTTCGATCTTGGCTTCTAGTGGACGGATTTTGTCGTGCCATAGCTCGTTTGAAAGCTAAGAGTGAGACAAATTCACTGAAAGAATCGGCTTGTTCCTATCTGTCTTCGTTTAGATGTGAGACGCCATTTAAGATTTTGGGACATTGGCGAAAAACGACAGAGTTGGAATTTGGGACGTTTTGGGCTGTAGCTTCAAAACGAAGCATCGGATTGGAAAACGGATTTCAGATTTGGAATCAGCCTGAAATTCTCTATCTGTATGGTGAGTTTCAAGTCAATCGGAGAGAAAAAATTTTCAACATTTTTCGAAAAAACGACAGAGTTAGAATTTGGGACGTTTTGGTGTGTAGCGCCAAAACGAACCATCGGATGAGAAAACGGAGGCCAGATTCGGATTCAGCGTGAAATTCTGCATCGGTATGGTGAATTTGAACGCCATCGGAGAGAAAAAATTTTCGCTGACGTCCCCCCCCCTCTGGACAGCTCGCTTCGATCTTGGCTTCTAGTGGACGGATTTTGTCGTGCCATAGTTCGTTTGAAAGCTAAGAGTGAGACACATTCACTGAAAGAATCGGCTTGTTCCTATCTGTCTTCGTTTAGATGTGAGACGCCATTTAAGATTTTGGGACATTGGCGAAAAACGACAGAGTTAGAATTTGGGACGTTTTGGGCTGTAGCTTCAAAACGAAGCATCGGATTGGAAAACGGATTTCAGATTTGGAATCAGCCTGAAATTCTCTATCTGTATGGTGAGTTTCAAGTCAATCGGAGAGAAAAAATTTTCAACATTTTTCGAAAAAACGACAGAGTTAGAATTTGGGACGTTTTGGTGTGTAGCGCCAAAACGAACCATCGGATGAGAAAACGGAGGCCAGATTCGGATTCAGCGTGAAATTCTGCATCGGTATGGTGAATTTGAACGCCATCGGAGAGAAAAAATTTTCGCTGACGTCCCCCCCCTCTGGACAGCTCGCTTCGATCTTGGCTTCTAGTGGACGGATTTTGTCGTGCCATAGCTCGTTTGAAAGCTAAGAGTGAGACACATTCACTGAAAGAATCGGCTTGTTCCTATCTGTCTTCGTTTAGATGTGAGACGCCATTTAAGATTTTGGGACATTGGCGAAAAACGACAGAGTTAGAATTTGGGACGTTTTGGGCTGTAGCTTCAAAACGAAGCATCGGATTGGAAAACGGATTTCAGATTTGGAATCAGCCTGAAATTCTCTATCTGTATGGTGAGTTTCAAGTCAATCGGAGAGAAAAAATTTTCAACATTTTTCGAAAAAACGACAGAGTTAGAATTTGGGACGTTTTGGTGTGTAGCGCCAAAACGAACCATCGGATGAGAAAACGGAGGCCAGATTCGGATTCAGCGTGAAATTCTGCATCGGTATGGTGAATTTGAACGCCATCGGAGAGAAAAAATTTTCGCTGACGTCCCCCCCCCTCTGGACAGCTCGCTTCGATCTTGGCTTCTAGTGGACGGATTTTGTCGTGCCATAGCTCGTTTGAAAGCTAAGAGTGAGACACATTCACTGAAAGAATCGGCTTGTTCCTATCTGTCTTCGTTTAGATGTGAGACGCCATTTAAGATTTTGGGACATTGGCGAAAAACGACAGAGTTAGAATTTGGGACGTTTTGGGCTGTAGCTTCAAAACGAAGCATCGGATTGGAAAACGGATTTCAGATTTGGAATCAGCCTGAAATTCTCTATCTGTATGGTGAGTTTCAAGTCAATCGGAGAGAAAAAATTTTCAACATTTTTCGAAAAACGACAGAGTTAGAATTTGGGACGTTTTGGTGTGTAGCGCCAAAACGAACCATCGGATGAGAAAACGGAGGCCAGATTCGGATTCAGCGTGAAATTCTGCATCGGTATGGTGAATTTGAACGCCATCGGAGAGAAAAAATTTTCGCTGACGTCCCCCCCCTCTGGACAGCTCGCTTCGATCTTGGCTTCTAGTGGACGGATTTTGTCGTGCCATAGCTCGTTTGAAAGCTAAGAGTGAGACACATTCACTGAAAGAATCGGCTTGTTCCTATCTGTCTTCGTTTAGATGTGAGACGCCATTTAAGATTTTGGGACATTGGCGAAAAACGACAGAGTTAGAATTTGGGACGTTTTGGGCTGTAGCTTCAAAACGAAGCATCGGATTGGAAAACGGATTTCAGATTTGGAATCAGCCTGAAATTCTCTATCTGTATGGTGAGTTTCAAGTCAATCGGAGAGAAAAAATTTTCAACATTTTTCGAAAAAACGACAGAGTTAGAATTTGGGACGTTTTGGTGTGTAGCGCCAAAACGAACCATCGGATGAGAAAACGGAGGCCAGATTCGGATTCAGCGTGAAATTCTGCATCGGTATGGTGAATTTGAACGCCATCGGAGAGAAAAAATTTTCGCTGACGTCCCCCCCCCTCTGGACAGCTCGCTTCGATCTTGGCTTCTAGTGGACGGATTTTGTCGTGCCATAGTTCGTTTGAAAGCTAAGAGTGAGACACATTCACTGAAAGAATCGGCTTGTTCCTATCTGTCTTCGTTTAGATGTGAGACGCCATTTAAGATTTTGGGACATTGGCGAAAAACGACAGAGTTAGAATTTGGGACGTTTTGGGCTGTAGCTTCAAAACGAAGCATCGGATTGGAAAACGGATTTCAGATTTGGAATCAGCCTGAAATTCTCTATCTGTATGGTGAGTTTCAAGTCAATCGGAGAGAAAAAATTTTCAACATTTTTCGAAAAAACGACAGAGTTAGAATTTGGGACGTTTTGGTGTGTAGCGCCAAAACGAACCATCGGATGAGAAAACGGAGGCCAGATTCGGATTCAGCGTGAAATTCTGCATCGGTATGGTGAATTTGAACGCCATCGGAGAGAAAAAATTTTCGCTGACGTCCCCCCGCCTCTGGACAGCCAGCTTCGATCTTGGCTTCTAGTGGACGGATTTTGTCGTGCCATAGCTCGTTTGAAAGCTAAGAGTGAGACACATTCACTGAAAGAATCGGCTTGTTCCTATCTGTCTTCGTTTAGATGTGAGACGCCATTTAAGATTTTGGGACATTGGCGAAAAACGACAGAGTTAGAATTTGGGACGTTTTGGGCTGTAGCTTCAAAACGAAGCATCGGATTGGAAAACGGATTTCAGATTTGGAATCAGCCTGAAATTCTCTATCTGTATGGTGAGTTTCAAGTCAATCGGAGAGAAAAAATTTTCAACATTTTTCGAAAAAACGACAGAGTTAGAATTTGGGACGTTTTGGTGTGTAGCGCCAAAACGAACCATCGGATGAGAAAACGGAGGCCAGATTCGGATTCAGCGTGAAATTCTGCATCGGTATGGTGAATTTGAACGCCATCGGAGAGAAAAAATTTTCGCTGACGTCCCCCCCCCTCTGGACAGCTCGCTTCGATCTTGGCTTCTAGTGGACGGATTTTGTCGTGCCATAGTTCGTTTGAAAGCTAAGAGTGAGACACATTCACTGAAAGAATCGGCTTGTTCCTATCTGTCTTCGTTTAGATGTGAGACGCCATTTAAGATTTTGGGACATTGGCGAAAAACGACAGAGTTAGAATTTGGGACGTTTTGGGCTGTAGCTTCAAAACGAAGCATCGGATTGGAAAACGGATTTCAGATTTGGAATCAGCCTGAAATTCTCTATCTGTATGGTGAGTTTCAAGTCAATCGGAGAGAAAAAATTTTCAACATTTTTCGAAAAAACGACAGAGTTAGAATTTGGGACGTTTTGGTGTGTAGCGCCAAAACGAACCATCGGATGAGAAAACGGAGGCCAGATTCGGATTCAGCGTGAAATTCTGCATCGGTATGGTGAATTTGAACGCCATCGGAGAGAAAAAATTTTCGCTGACGTCCCCCCCCCTCTGGACAGCTCGCTTCGATCTTGGCTTCTAGTGGACGGATTTTGTCGTGCCATAGCTCGTTTGAAAGCTAAGAGTGAGACACATTCACTGAAAGAATCGGCTTGTTCCTATCTGTCTTCGTTTAGATGTGAGACGCCATTTAAGATTTTGGGACATTGGCGAAAAACGACAGAGTTAGAATTTGGGACGTTTTGGGCTGTAGCTTCAAAACGAAGCATCGGATTGGAAAACGGATTTCAGATTTGGAATCAGCCTGAAATTCTCTATCTGTATGGTGAGTTTCAAGTCAATCGGAGAGAAAAAATTTTCAACATTTTTCGAAAAAACGACAGAGTTAGAATTTGGGACGTTTTGGTGTGTAGCGCCAAAACGAACCATCGGATGAGAAAACGGAGGCCAGATTCGGATTCAGCGTGAAATTCTGCATCGGTATGGTGAATTTGAACGCCATCGGAGAGAAAAAATTTTCGCTGACGTCCCCCCCCCTCTGGACAGCCAGCTTCGATCTTGGCTTCTAGTGGACGGATTTTGTCGTGCCATAGTTCGTTTGAAAGCTAAGAGTGAGACACATTCACTGAAAGAATCGGCTTGTTCCTATCTGTCTTCGTTTAGATGTGAGACGCCATTTAAGATTTTGGGACATTGGCGAAAAACGACAGAGTTAGAATTTGGGACGTTTTGGGCTGTAGCTTCAAAACGAAGCATCGGATTGGAAAACGGATTTCAGATTTGGAATCAGCCTGAAATTCTCTATCTGTATGGTGAGTTTCAAGTCAATCGGAGAGAAAAAATTTTCAACATTTTTCGAAAAACGACAGAGTTAGAATTTGGGACGTTTTGGTGTGTAGCGCCAAAACGAACCATCGGATGAGAAAACGGAGGCCAGATTCGGATTCAGCGTGAAATTCTGCATCGGTATGGTGAATTTGAACGCCATCGGAGAGAAAAAATTTTCGCTGACGTCCCCCCCCCTCTGGACAGCTCGCTTCGATCTTGGCTTCTAGTGGACGGATTTTGTCGTGCCATAGCTCGTTTGAAAGCTAAGAGTGAGACAAATTCACTGAAAGAATCGGCTTGTTCCTATCTGTCTTCGTTTAGATGTGAGACGCCATTTAAGATTTTGGGACATTGGCGAAAAACGACAGAGTTAGAATTTGGGACGTTTTGGGCTGTAGCTTCAAAACGAAGCATCGGATTGGAAAACGGATTTCAGATTTGGAATCAGCCTGAAATTCTCTATCTGTATGGTGAGTTTCAAGTCAATCGGAGAGAAAAAATTTTCAACATTTTTCGAAAAAACGACAGAGTTAGAATTTGGGACGTTTTGGTGTGTAGCGCCAAAACGAACCATCGGATGAGAAAACGGAGGCCAGATTCGGATTCAGCGTGAAATTCTGCATCGGTATGGTGAATTTGAACGCCATCGGAGAGAAAAAATTTTCGCTGACGTCCCCCCCCCTCTGGACAGCCAGCTTCGATCTTGGCTTCTAGTGGACGGATTTTGTCGTGCCATAGTTCGTTTGAAAGCTAAGAGTGAGACACATTCACTGAAAGAATCGGCTTGTTCCTATCTGTCTTCGTTTAGATGTGAGACGCCATTTAAGATTTTGGGACATTGGCGAAAAACGACAGAGTTAGAATTTGGGACGTTTTGGGCTGTAGCTTCAAAACGAAGCATCGGATTGGAAAACGGATTTCAGATTTGGAATCAGCCTGAAATTCTCTATCTGTATGGTGAGTTTCAAGTCAATCGGAGAGAAAAAATTTTCAACATTTTTCGAAAAAACGACAGAGTTAGAATTTGGGACGTTTTGGTGTGTAGCGCCAAAACGAACCATCGGATGAGAAAACGGAGGCCAGATTCGGATTCAGCGTGAAATTCTGCATCGGTATGGTGAATTTGAACGCCATCGGAGAGAAAAAATTTTCGCTGACGTCCCCCCCCCTCTGGACAGCCAGCTTCGATCTTGGCTTCTAGTGGACGGATTTTGTCGTGCCATAGTTCGTTTGAAAGCTAAGAGTGAGACACATTCACTGAAAGAATCGGCTTGTTCCTATCTGTCTTCGTTTAGATGTGAGACGCCATTTAAGATTTTGGGACATTGGCGAAAAACGACAGAGTTAGAATTTGGGACGTTTTGGGCTGTAGCTTCAAAACGAAGCATCGGATTGGAAAACGGATTTCAGATTTGGAATCAGCCTGAAATTCTCTATCTGTATGGTGAGTTTCAAGTCAATCGGAGAGAAAAAATTTTCAACATTTTTCGAAAAACGACAGAGTTAGAATTTGGGACGTTTTGGTGTGTAGCGCCAAAACGAACCATCGGATGAGAAAACGGAGGCCAGATTCGGATTCAGCGTGAAATTCTGCATCGGTATGGTGAATTTGAACGCCATCGGAGAGAAAAAATTTTCGCTGACGTCCCCCCCCCTCTGGACAGCCAGCTTCGATCTTGGCTTCTAGTGGACGGATTTTGTCGTGCCATAGTTCGTTTGAAAGCTAAGAGTGAGACACATTCACTGAAAGAATCGGCTTGTTCCTATCTGTCTTCGTTTAGATGTGAGACGCCATTTAAGATTTTGGGACATTGGCGAAAAACGACAGAGTTAGAATTTGGGACGTTTTGGGCTGTAGCTTCAAAACGAAGCATCGGATTGGAAAACGGATTTCAGATTTGGAATCAGCCTGAAATTCTCTATCTGTATGGTGAGTTTCAAGTCAATCGGAGAGAAAAAATTTTCAACATTTTTCGAAAAAACGACAGAGTTAGAATTTGGGACGTTTTGGTGTGTAGCGCCAAAACGAACCATCGGATGAGAAAACGGAGGCCAGATTCGGATTCAGCGTGAAATTCTGCATCGGTATGGTGAATTTGAACGCCATCGGAGAGAAAAAATTTTCGCTGACGTCCCCCCCCCTCTGGACAGCCAGCTTCGATCTTGGCTTCTAGTGGACGGATTTTGTCGTGCCATAGTTCGTTTGAAAGCTAAGAGTGAGACACATTCACTGAAAGAATCGGCTTGTTCCTATCTGTCTTCGTTTAGATGTGAGACGCCATTTAAGATTTTGGGACATTGGCGAAAAACGACAGAGTTAGAATTTGGGACGTTTTGGGCTGTAGCTTCAAAACGAAGCATCGGATTGGAAAACGGATTTCAGATTTGGAATCAGCCTGAAATTCTCTATCTGTATGGTGAGTTTCAAGTCAATCGGAGAGAAAAAATTTTCAACATTTTTCGAAAAACGACAGAGTTAGAATTTGGGACGTTTTGGTGTGTAGCGCCAAAACGAACCATCGGATGAGAAAACGGAGGCCAGATTCGGATTCAGCGTGAAATTCTGCATCGGTATGGTGAATTTGAACGCCATCGGAGAGAAAAAATTTTCGCTGACGTCCCCCCCCCTCTGGACAGCTCGCTTCGATCTTGGCTTCTAGTGGACGGATTTTGTCGTGCCATAGCTCGTTTGAAAGCTAAGAGTGAGACACATTCACTGAAAGAATCGGCTTGTTCCTATCTGTCTTCGTTTAGATGTGAGACGCCATTTAAGATTTTGGGACATTGGCGAAAAACGACAGAGTTAGAATTTGGGACGTTTTGGGCTGTAGCTTCAAAACGAAGCATCGGATTGGAAAACGGATTTCAGATTTGGAATCAGCCTGAAATTCTCTATCTGTATGGTGAGTTTCAAGTCAATCGGAGAGAAAAAATTTTCAACATTTTTCGAAAAACGACAGAGTTAGAATTTGGGACGTTTTGGTGTGTAGCGCCAAAACGAACCATCGGATGAGAAAACGGAGGCCAGATTCGGATTCAGCGTGAAATTCTGCATCGGTATGGTGAATTTGAACGCCATCGGAGAGAAAAAATTTTCGCTGACGTCCCCCCCCTCTGGACAGCCAGCTTCGATCTTGGCTTCTAGTGGACGGATTTTGTCGTGCCATAGTTCGTTTGAAAGCTAAGAGTGAGACACATTCACTGAAAGAATCGGCTTGTTCCTATCTGTCTTCGTTTAGATGTGAGACGCCATTTAAGATTTTGGGACATTGGCGAAAAACGACAGAGTTAGAATTTGGGACGTTTTGGGCTGTAGCTTCAAAACGAAGCATCGGATTGGAAAACGGATTTCAGATTTGGAATCAGCCTGAAATTCTCTATCTGTATGGTGAGTTTCAAGTCAATCGGAGAGAAAAAATTTTCAACATTTTTCGAAAAACGACAGAGTTAGAATTTGGGACGTTTTGGTGTGTAGCGCCAAAACGAACCATCGGATGAGAAAACGGAGGCCAGATTCGGATTCAGCGTGAAATTCTGCATCGGTATGGTGAATTTGAACGCCATCGGAGAGAAAAAATTTTCGCTGACGTCCCCCCCCTCTGGACAGCCAGCTTCGATCTTGGCTTCTAGTGGACGGATTTTGTCGTGCCATAGTTCGTTTGAAAGCTAAGAGTGAGACACATTCACTGAAAGAATCGGATTGTTCCTATCTGTCTTCGTTTAGATGTGAGACGCCATTTAAGATTTTGGGACATTGGCGAAAAACGACAGAGTTAGAATTTGGGACGTTTTGGGCTGTAGCTTCAAAACGAAGCATCGGATTGGAAAACGGATTTCAGATTTGGAATCAGCCTGAAATTCTCTATCTGTATGGTGAGTTTCAAGTCAATCGGAGAGAAAAAATTTTCAACATTTTTCGAAAAACGACAGAGTTAGAATTTGGGACGTTTTGGTGTGTAGCGCCAAAACGAACCATCGGATGAGAAAACGGAGGCCAGATTCGGATTCAGCGTGAAATTCTGCATCGGTATGGTGAATTTGAACGCCATCGGAGAGAAAAAATTTTCGCTGACGTCCCCCCCCCTCTGGACAGCCAGCTTCGATCTTGGCTTCTAGTGGACGGATTTTGTCGTGCCATAGTTCGTTTGAAAGCTAAGAGTGAGACACATTCACTGAAAGAATCGGCTTGTTCCTATCTGTCTTCGTTTAGATGTGAGACGCCATTTAAGATTTTGGGACATTGGCGAAAAACGACAGAGTTAGAATTTGGGACGTTTTGGGCTGTAGCTTCAAAACGAAGCATCGGATTGGAAAACGGATTTCAGATTTGGAATCAGCCTGAAATTCTCTATCTGTATGGTGAGTTTCAAGTCAATCGGAGAGAAAAAATTTTCAACATTTTTCGAAAAACGACAGAGTTAGAATTTGGGACGTTTTGGTGTGTAGCGCCAAAACGAACCATCGGATGAGAAAACGGAGGCCAGATTCGGATTCAGCGTGAAATTCTGCATCGGTATGGTGAATTTGAACGCCATCGGAGAGAAAAAATTTTCGCTGACGTCCCCCCCCTCTGGACAGCTCGCTTCGATCTTGGCTTCTAGTGGACGGATTTTGTCGTGCCATAGCTCGTTTGAAAGCTAAGAGTGAGACACATTCACTGAAAGAATCGGCTTGTTCCTATCTGTCTTCGTTTAGATGTGAGACGCCATTTAAGATTTTGGGACATTGGCGAAAAACGACAGAGTTAGAATTTGGGACGTTTTGGGCTGTAGCTTCAAAACGAAGCATCGGATTGGAAAACGGATTTCAGATTTGGAATCAGCCTGAAATTCTCTATCTGTATGGTGAGTTTCAAGTCAATCGGAGAGAAAAAATTTTCAACATTTTTCGAAAAACGACAGAGTTAGAATTTGGGACGTTTTGGTGTGTAGCGCCAAAACGAACCATCGGATGAGAAAACGGAGGCCAGATTCGGATTCAGCGTGAAATTCTGCATCGGTATGGTGAATTTGAACGCCATCGGAGAGAAAAAATTTTCGCTGACGTCCCCCCCCCTCTGGACAGCCAGCTTCGATCTTGGCTTCTAGTGGACGGATTTTGTCGTGCCATAGTTCGTTTGAAAGCTAAGAGTGAGACACATTCACTGAAAGAATCGGCTTGTTCCTATCTGTCTTCGTTTAGATGTGAGACGCCATTTAAGATTTTGGGACATTGGCGAAAAACGACAGAGTTAGAATTTGGGACGTTTTGGGCTGTAGCTTCAAAACGAAGCATCGGATTGGAAAACGGATTTCAGATTTGGAATCAGCCTGAAATTCTCTATCTGTATGGTGAGTTTCAAGTCAATCGGAGAGAAAAAATTTTCAACATTTTTCGAAAAACGACAGAGTTAGAATTTGGGACGTTTTGGTGTGTAGCGCCAAAACGAACCATCGGATGAGAAAACGGAGGCCAGATTCGGATTCAGCGTGAAATTCTGCATCGGTATGGTGAATTTCAACGCCATCGGAGAGAAAAAATTTTCGCTGACGTTCCCCCCCTCTGGACAGCTCGCTTTGATCTTGACTTCTAGTGGACGGATTTTGTCGTGCCATAGTTCGTTTGAAAGCTAAGAGTGAGACACATTCACTGAAAGAATCGGATTGTTCCTATCTGTCTTCGTTTAGATGTGAGACGCCATTTAAGATTTTGGGACATTGGCGAAAAACGACAGAGTTAGAATTTGGGACGTTTTGGGCTGTAGCTTCAAAACGAAGCATCGGATTGGAAAACGGATTTCAGATTTGGAATCAGCCTGAAATTCTCTATCTGTATGGTGAGTTTCAAGTCAATCGGAGAGAAAAAATTTTCAACATTTTTCGAAAAACGACAGAGTTAGAATTTGGGACGTTTTGGTGTGTAGCGCCAAAACGAACCATCGGATGAGAAAACGGAGGCCAGATTCGGATTCAGCGTGAAATTCTGCATCGGTATGGTGAATTTGAACGCCATCGGAGAGAAAAAATTTTCGCTGACGTCCCCCCCCTCTGGACAGCCAGCTTCGATCTTGGCTTCTAGTGGACGGATTTTGTCGTGCCATAGTTCGTTTGAAAGCTAAGAGTGAGACACATTCACTGAAAGAATCGGCTTGTTCCTATCTGTCTTCGTTTAGATGTGAGACGCCATTTAAGATTTTGGGACATTGGCGAAAAACGACAGAGTTAGAATTTGGGACGTTTTGGGCTGTAGCTTCAAAACGAAGCATCGGATTGGAAAACGGATTTCAGATTTGGAATCAGCCTGAAATTCTCTATCTGTATGGTGAGTTTCAAGTCAATCGGAGAGAAAAAATTTTCAACATTTTTCGAAAAACGACAGAGTTAGAATTTGGGACGTTTTGGTGTGTAGCGCCAAAACGAACCATCGGATGAGAAAACGGAGGCCAGATTCGGATTCAGCGTGAAATTCTGCATCGGTATGGTGAATTTGAACGCCATCGGAGAGAAAAAATTTTCGCTGACGTCCCCCCCCTCTGGACAGCCAGCTTCGATCTTGGCTTCTAGTGGACGGATTTTGTCGTGCCATAGTTCGTTTGAAAGCTAAGAGTGAGACACATTCACTGAAAGAATCGGATTGTTCCTATCTGTCTTCGTTTAGATGTGAGACGCCATTTAAGATTTTGGGACATTGGCGAAAAACGACAGAGTTAGAATTTGGGACGTTTTGGGCTGTAGCTTCAAAACGAAGCATCGGATTGGAAAACGGATTTCAGATTTGGAATCAGCCTGAAATTCTCTATCTGTATGGTGAGTTTCAAGTCAATCGGAGAGAAAAAATTTTCAACATTTTTCGAAAAAACGACAGAGTTAGAATTTGGGACGTTTTGGTGTGTAGCGCCAAAACGAACCATCGGATGAGAAAACGGAGGCCAGATTCGGATTCAGCGTGAAATTCTGCATCGGTATGGTGAATTTGAACGCCATCGGAGAGAAAAAATTTTCGCTGACGTCCCCCCCCTCTGGACAGCCAGCTTCGATCTTGGCTTCTAGTGGACGGATTTTGTCGTGCCATAGTTCGTTTGAAAGCTAAGAGTGAGACACATTCACTGAAAGAATCGGATTGTTCCTATCTGTCTTCGTTTAGATGTGAGACGCCATTTAAGATTTTGGGACATTGGCGAAAAACGACAGAGTTAGAATTTGGGACGTTTTGGGCTGTAGCTTCAAAACGAAGCATCGGATTGGAAAACGGATTTCAGATTTGGAATCAGCCTGAAATTCTCTATCTGTATGGTGAGTTTCAAGTCAATCGGAGAGAAAAAATTTTCAACATTTTTCGAAAAACGACAGAGTTAGAATTTGGGACGTTTTGGTGTGTAGCGCCAAAACGAACCATCGGATGAGAAAACGGAGGCCAGATTCGGATTCAGCGTGAAATTCTGCATCGGTATGGTGAGTTTCAAGTCAATCGGAGAGAAAAATTTTCGCTGACGTTCCCCCCCTCTGGACAGCTCGCTTTGATCTTGACTTCTAGTGGACGGATTTTGTCGTGCCATAGTTCGTTTGAAAGCTAAGAGTGAGACACATTCACTGAAAGAATCGGCTTGTTCCTATCTGTCTTCGTTTAGATGTGAGACGCCATTTAAGATTTTGGGACATTGGCGAAAAACGACAGAGTTAGAATTTGGGACGTTTTGGGCTGTAGCTTCAAAACGAAGCATCGGATTGGAAAACGGATTTCAGATTTGGAATCAGCCTGAAATTCTCTATCTGTATGGTGAGTTTCAAGTCAATCGGAGAGAAAAAATTTTCAACATTTTTCGAAAAACGACAGAGTTAGAATTTGGGACGTTTTGGTGTGTAGCGCCAAAACGAACCATCGGATGAGAAAACGGAGGCCAGATTCGGATTCAGCGTGAAATTCTGCATCGGTATGGTGAATTTGAACGCCATCGGAGAGAAAAAATTTTCGCTGGCGTCCCCCCCCCCTCTGGACAGCCAGCTTCGATCTTGGCTTCTAGTGGACGGATTTTGTCGTGCCATAGTTCGTTTGAAAGCTAAGAGTGAGACACATTCACTGAAAGAATCGGATTGTTCCTATCTGTCTTCGTTTAGATGTGAGACGCCATTTAAGATTTTGGGACATTGGCGAAAAACGACAGAGTTAGAATTTGGGACGTTTTGGGCTGTAGCTTCAAAACGAAGCATCGGATTGGAAAACGGATTTCAGATTTGGAATCAGCCTGAAATTCTCTATCTGTATGGTGAGTTTCAAGTCAATCGGAGAGAAAAAATTTTCAACATTTTTCGAAAAACGACAGAGTTAGAATTTGGGACGTTTTGGTGTGTAGCGCCAAAACGAACCATCGGATGAGAAAACGGAGGCCAGATTCGGATTCAGCGTGAAATTCTGCATCGGTATGGTGAATTTGAACGCCATCGGAGAGAAAAAATTTTCGCTGGCGTCCCCCCCCCTCTGGACAGCCAGCTTCGATCTTGGCTTCTAGTGGACGGATTTTGTCGTGCCATAGTTCGCCTGAAAGCTAAGAGTGAGACACATTCACTGAAAGAATCGGATTGTTCCTATCTGTCTTCGTTTAGATGTGAGACGCCATTTAAGATTTTGGGACATTGGCGAAAAACGACAGAGTTAGAATTTGGGGCGTTTTGGGCTGTAGCTTCAAAACGAAGCATCGGATTGGAAAACGGATTTCAGATTTGGAATCAGCCTGAAATTCTCTATCTGTATGGTGAGTTTCAAGTCAATCGGAGAGAAAAAATTTTCAACATTTTTCGAAAAACGACAGAGTTAGAATTTGGGGCGTTTTGGGCTGTAGCTTCAAGACGAAGCATCATTGGAAAACGATATCAACTATCGACAACTTCTGATTGTCTCAAAATTGCGTAATGGTGCCCCAACAACTATCTTGCATCAGATTTAGTATGTCATCTTGATATCAGTAAAAGTTTTAGGAAAATTTATCTATCGGTGGTTTCTATGATATAATTGAAGAATCTGGCAGGAAGACACAGCAACTCGAATAGAATTGCGTCATTTATTTCATTGATTTTCTTGACGTCTGAGATAATTTCAAGAGGAATTTTGAAAATTGTTTGTCAAAAGTGAGGAATGAAGTCTCGAACTTCTCAGGAAATTCAATTCTACACCTGTAGAGAGGTGGGCCAAATATGACAAAATAATATTTTACCCCATGTTCCATTTGTTAAAATCGATTAATATTATGGGAGAAGTTTAAATGATAGAAGTCACGCATGGAAACTTAATTTCAGCTTGATTGGGGGCTTAGAACAAAAATGACAGCACTGTGAATACTTAGTTTCTACACATGTAGAGAGGTGGGCCGATGAGGGTTAAGAGATATAAAACATAATACTGCAGTCCGTCAGTCATCAGCAGGTACTCGCCTAGTTGTGCTTTGACCCCTAACCTGAACATGTAAACAAATCCTGTACATCAATCTTTGCCTTTTCTATTCCTACAAGTAAACAGATCTTGTTCATCCTCGAATCCCATAAAGATGTAATCGCTGTGTGATAAATATGTAATCCGCCTTTACACATCGCCTCATACATTAATTAAGACTTAACAATGGGAGCTCTCTCATCTCCTGTAAGCCACGCTAAGCGCTCTGTATTCACTCTTCACCGCCCCCCATATGATGGCTACAAGTCATTGTTAGTCGTTTATTCACCTATGCAGCAAGGCATTAAGGAAAATGTGAGTCGTTTGTTGGTCGCGTGCCTCATTGAAATTCACAGAGTGAAGTGAATTGTCGAGCCGAGAAAAGACCATATTTGTGAAGCGATTCATTATGCCTTGTGAGAGCCTTTTCTGTGCAACTCATCAAGTCATGCTGAGAATAACCTCTAAATTTCATGATATTTAATGTCCTGTTAGTTTTGTGTACAGCGTCTTGTAACTTCGAGCATATTCTACAATATCTGGACCATCTGTAATGGGATCATGCTCTCCGGAAAAGTCAGTTGCACCACAAAGAAAGAGAAGTCATCTACCCTGTGATATACTGAAGTTCTCAAGCTGTTCTGTGAGATTTGTATTTTCACATCAAGGTAAACTACCTCTTTATTGTTATCACCATTTCTCTCCGCCAACAAGTCAGGTGGATAAATTCTTTGAATCAACGAATTAAAGTGTTTATAATTGACAACACATATATCGTCTATGTATCTTGATGTAGGTGATAACAAGCGTGCTAAACGATATTTCTTAGTTTTTATCAAATTTGCATAAAAACATATTCGCAGTGTAAGAGGAATAGGTCAGCTAGGAGTGGACTAGAATTTCCTCCCATTGGAATGCGTTTAATCTGCCTGAAAACTAAATTACCGAAAGAGACGCAGGTCTGTGATAATAGGAAATGTATGGCTTCTTTTAACTTCTGTTTATCAAAACAGTGATAACCATTATATTTTTTCATTGAGCAAAAGGAATTATCATATCCAATGCAAATAAATTTTCTATTTGAGGAACTAAACACCAAATCCATAATAGCGAATATGTGATCTTCAATCAATTTTTGATCAAGATTCGTATATAAGGTTGAAAAATCGAAAACTTGCAATGAATGAACTTGTGTAGAATTTAATCTGTGTAGACTTTATACTCCAGAAGCAATCGAAACCGCTGTTTCTCTTAATTGCCATACAATATCTCTGAAAATTGTCACGCAAAATACTTAAGGCTGAATTTACTTTGATGGAAAGCTTTTTCGATGTGCATTGTCGTGCTCCTGCTATGAATCTAAAGTTGCATGGAGTTTTGTGAAATTTTGGAATCCAATATAATTTTGGTAATTTTTTGTCTTTTTCACAAACGCTTCTTCTCGCTTTTCATAATTGTTGTGTGTTGCTCAGTTACATTCTGCGCTAAAATTTGCTCTGAACCATAGGTATCATTACCTGATATGTTCGACGTGGAAATATCAATTCCCAACTCGTCTAAGAGAATTTAGAGATAAAACTTTTTGCAAATGAAGGCATAATTATTAGATGCTTTATCAACTGGCGTAATTATGACGTCATTCTGCAATTCTTTCAGATTTTTACCCATTTTGACATTAATCTTTTGTCGATTACTGTGTGCGCGAAATCTATTCGAGGATTTCTTGGCAAGATATATTCGATCTTTAATCAGTGCCATGATTCTCGATTTCTACGCTGAGAATAAGGTAGCCTCAAGCTTCTCTTTCTTACTTATTTTTGTAATATGCTCATCTAATGAATTACTAATTTGAGTTGTTATGGCACTCCAACTAAGGCTTTTGGGGATTCTGTGTCTGGTACCAAAACTGAAGAGTTGACGTAAGTCTTCATCATCCACAATATCCAGATCACCCGTTATTGCGTGACCATATTGTGGGTAAACAAAAGATTGCCTCTTGCTACATGAGCATGGATTGTTCATGATGTGCATCACATCCTGAAACTTTAGGTTATTCAAAAAACGCCCATAATTGCAAAACTTCAATGCAGTGGGTTTATCTAATTTATAGAATATTTTCGGTGGATAACGTTCTTGAATTGTGCTTGGAATTAGCTTGCACACACTGTGATCGCAGAATATAGACATGAGATTGAGTGAGTCTATTGTCTGAGATTCGAACGGGATGATTATGGTTGCTCGTTCTTTTACATTTTTGTTCTCCGAGTCTAGGTTAAGTTTATTTTGAATGTATGCTGTTAGTAGAAATGTCATCATGTTTGCCTCATCCCTTGTCTTGCCTAGAATGGCTCTTAGCATAGTTTTAGGGAGAGATTTTAGATGATGACAAAACTTTGACATCTTACGCGTCTCAAAAGAATCTTGCAATTCTTGATAAGTATTGTCAAGTTCCATAATGTTATAAAGGAACAATTTCTTCCATAATCGTTTACCGTCGTCAATGACGGTGTGTTTTTATTTGATACATGTCTGGATATAGTGATAATTGCATTTACGTTAACAACGCAACTACAGCTCATGTCTTTCTATTTTCACTTGGAAAAGGAATGTTTTCAACAGCATTAGTCATTACCTGATGTCTTGATAGAAGACACAATTGATGCTTTATGATTTTAGTTGCTGTAGTGAAGTGCAGCTATATGTCGGCTTATCTACTGTTCAAAGTCACACCATTTTTCCCAATATACGCATTACTGTATCACTGCAGAATCACCATGATTAACGATTATGGAATATTTCTGCCAACGACTACATCCATGAAGACGCCTGGATCCTTGAGCATGGGCGCACCGAGTCCCATCTCCCCCGAAATTTTTTAAAATAATTTCAGAAGCAATCTATAATGCTGCTTGACTCACCTATTGACACTCAGAGACCTGTACATGTGTTACTTCATTTCTGAATCAGTAGAAGTGTGGTAGATAGGTCAAGGGGGTCCACCAAACACCCCTCAGGTCTCATCGGGTGTAGAAATTCCCACAACAAAGTTTTTAGCATCAGATTAAAAATGATTTTGTGCATGTGAGCTGTGCATAAGGAGTGAAATTCATCTATTCAATGTTTAGCATCATGCTTGTATTTGTGCGTTGTGTTAGAAGATCGCAAAATATATATTTTGAATATGAATATTTTGTTTTCGAACATGATCATGCATGGCTGGTTGTCCTACATGAACAAATCAGCATCAATCAGTGTTCAAAATGAAAGCTATCATTATATTCATAGTTCAACACTAAAAACAGACTGTTGGCAAAGGTTTCACAGGAGTAATTGATGAGTTTGAGATCTCCACAGCTGCTTGGATGGTCTTAAAATGCTGCAATTATGGCTCCGTTTAGGTCTATTTCCGATAAGTACGGATAAATTTGAAACAATGGGCAAGTGTAAGGGTTATGCTGAATGGAATATCAGGTTCATTAAAATCAACCATCTGAGGTTACATGACTACAACAAATATCGTAAAACCGCTTCATGGTACAACTGATGCTGTACTAAATGTCGTTGAATTACAAAAACACCACATCTTCGCATGCGCTTACTGAGACGGCTGAAAGACACTCATAGGATTAGTAATATATCGACTTGTTACATTCAAACATCACTGCTTTACGATTTGAATATATAAAATAATATAAATGAAAAATAGTAAATAAAAAAATGACAAAATAAATTAATTTACTAATTTATCATTCATTAATTTATTCATTATAGAATTATAAATTAATAAAATCAATAAATTTGTAAATTAATATATAAAATTTGATATCAATTTAAGCAGGCGAACTAAGACTTTATCAAAGCGGTATACTGGACCACCCCTCAGGTCTCAGAGGGTGTGAAAAAGCTCATGTCTGTGAGGGTTGAGGATCTGAATTTTATGGATACTTGAGGTAATTCAATGCATGATCCTGTATCAATGATCGTCAATTTGTCATCCAATTTTGTGGCTATTAATATATTAGTTATCAATGTTCATTTAGTAAATGAACACAGTTTGTGTCAAAGTGAAATTGGGTTTGATCATAATTCATAGCGCCTTATTAACTGCATATTGAACTATTGGTTGACAGTCACGAATGAGGTGATAAGACGAAGCCAAAGCGCATACTGCTTTCTGCAAACTTGTCAATAGCAAGAGATGGATCAAAGAAAATTTCAAAGAAACAACTTTCAGAATTTTGATCGTACACTGTAAATCGCCGGATACGAAAATTGCATACAGACATATATACCAAAATCACATACAACTTGAAATTGGCATCTGATACGAGATTCTCGTATGCTTACAGAGATCTGGTATATTTTTCATACCACATTTCACTTACTTTCGTATGTGATTGGTATGTAGCGATACGAACTATCCTACCTGTGATTGGCTGTTTTACACTAAAATACGAGTTGTTGATATGTTTTATATACGAGACTCGATGAAAAATGGTCTTCATTCGTATGTGATTAGTATGAGCAGGTTTAAGTCACATAGCAAAAAATTATATGTATTACATACTACTGTCAAATAACTTTTTTCAGTAATAACAGTCCCGAATATTTGTCTTTTGATAGAGTGATATTTAATTAGATCAGATTTATTGTAAACTTTATGCTCCACGAGGTTGTCGTCGTTGCTACTTGTCTAGCAACTGTAACAGGACGTTTCGTTAGTTCTGCTTTATAAACCACCCAAGTAGCACAGCCCAGTCGGCCCCAACATGGGAAGATACCGTTTTGCCCAATGGCCCCGTGGGCTACCCGAATGGTAGCAGGTGCCGGCCAACATCAGGAAATGGCCGTTTTGGACTAGTTAATCCCACGTAAGCCCACATGCACCGGCGTGTAAACAACGTTGGCCCAGCAAAAGTTGCCCAATGTTGCCACAAAATACCCATCGTCAGCGCGCATGCATTTAACGTGCACGCAGCGGCTCCACACCGAGCCGACGCCGAAATGAGGTGCTACCCATGAAGTGCTGACACGGGTGCGTCAATCTTCGATTTGCTTTTCTGCAATACCGCATTTGTTCCATTCCCGATTATCTATCTGCATATGGGCCACAGCAACAATGCCGTGACACTAGTTATAGCGATACATTAATAGATGCGCTACTAATGTACACATCCCCGTTACTCTGGCTCAAAATATGGCGGGGGATGTGTGCATCAATAGCGTAGCTATTATATGTATCGCCATAACTAGTGTTACGGCATTGTTGCTGTGGCCAAGATAGATAATCGGGAATGGAACTAATGCGGTACTGCAGAAAAGAAAATCGCAAGATTGACGCACCTGTGTCGCACTTCATGGGATAATCAAGATGACTGCAATTCAAAACTCCCTTCCTGATTTAATCGGTTAAACTTACGAAGCGGATAGCTGTGCTGTTATGAGATTAAATTCAATTCTGAAGTTCAAATGTGTATGTTCTCATCATAAAAAGGGAACTGAAACAATCGCATAATCACACAAGTATTAAAATCTGATACAGAATTACATGATATGAGACTTGTCAAAATGAACACGCTGAATTTTATTTAGACATCAAACACAGAGATTCTAGAATACATTATTTATGTGTATATACAGCACTTATTACAAATATCTGATGACTTAGTTTTCCAACAACCAACATAATCACTTAAAAATGAAAGAAATAGCTAAATAGCTATGAGCATGAGCATGACTGCAGTTGGCCATCCTTTCTTGCATTAGCATAAATAAATTGACACTGCCATCAGTGCTGCATCGGAGAAACTCGGAGGCTTTTGCAGAAAAGGATCAATTAGCTCTTCAAAGGCAATCCTCCATCTGAAAAATCCTACCTCTAGCAGACAGAAAATTTCAAAATGCTGCTAAGAACTAACTGTACCCAAAAACAGCGATTCATTTCTATAGGATATGACGGACAACTAGTAGGTATTTTAATGTTTAGCTACTACAGTCTTGCTCAGCTACAGTTATTATTTTGATTTGTTATTAAGTAGTTGGAAGAGAGCTATTCAATATTTCCATTAAGTACTGCATCTAACTATATCGTATGATGTCCAACAGAAAAGGATTGATTAGACTTGAATAAAAAACCTTTACAATAGCACGAATGTTGTGAAGAGCGTTCATTCTCCTCTCGACGTGGCGTCATCTACTAAAAGCCATCTATATTATAAATTTCATTTTAACAAGTCTTAGAATTACTGTCCGGTAAAGAATACTGAAGTGTGGTAGGGAGTAAAAAAATTATGGATGAACCGTTGAATTTTGAATGAGCTAGAGGCTTGATATGAAATTGAAATTAAATTCGAGCATATTATCAATGCCATTTAAGCAATGTCTGAGCAACAGTTTTAAGTAATACATTTCCCATTTATTACAAGACAAAATGAAATTGACGTGACTTTTTTACAGAAGCTGCAGTTTGAGATTGCAAAATAATAACAGCTACGCGGTAATGATAGTAAATTCACGACTATGTCTCACCTGCAATTACAGGCAAGATAATTAATCTGGATACGAATCATGATTATCAAGCAACCTGGAAAAATCTGAAAGGCAGATAATAATTATAATATTAGTAATTCTTGGCAATTTTTATTGATCTGGTAAAGAAAGATTCTGATATCATTTTCCTTTATAGTTGAAATTAATGAAATATTATTATTCTTCAGTCTTTCTATGCACAAAAATCAATAAATAATGACCAAATATATTTCGTCGAACTGGTCTCATCAATTGAGATAGAAAGAAGTCCTAAGTAAAAATTTTGGAAATCAAATGCTAAATCATTTGAAATCTCTGTACAAAATTACAAACTATCAATGTCAATGTCGACATCTACCAAATATACACATATACCAAAGTTCATTGATTGTTATTGTACTGACAGAACTACAACAATCAATGAACTGTGGTATATGTGTATAGTTGTTAGATATCGATATTGACAGTTTGTAATTTTGTAGAGATTTCGAATGATTTGGCATTTGATTTCCTGAATTTTTTCATATGATTTCTTTCTATTTCAATTGATGAAGTCAGATCGGCGAAATATATCTTGACATAATTTATTAATTTTTGTGCACAGAAAGACTTAAAAATTCATTATTTTCAACTAAAAAGAAAATGATTAATGAAGATGAATTTCTTCATTTTCTGAGTCATGGGTACAGAGGTCATAATACCCGGAATATAATCTAAACAGGAAGCATAAAGAACTAATCTCCGATGAAATTTGTCATAAAGCTTCATCATAGCCTCAATAAACATTTTCATAAAAATAAGTTGAATAAAACTTGAAATTCAACGGTTCATCAGGTGATGTGATCAATGAAACTATAAAAAAAGCTACTGGCGCGCGTAGCGCATCTATGAAAGTGAAAGTCAGAGAAGACCACTCAATAGTCCGAGTCCACTTAGTCCGAGTCAGATAAATCACTGTGACTTAACTGCGCTTGGGCCTCCGCCTCCTTCATCTAAACTCTCGTTGTCGCCGCCCACCTTTGCGGTCCCTTGTACCACGCAGATACCTGATGGAGATCTCAAAATTCTTGGAAGTTATCGTTGGAAACCGCTGTTTCTTCACAGACTCTCTAACGGAAATGGTACCATTTTACACCTACATAGCTGCTATGTCACTGAAATGGTGTCGTTTTCATATTTCAAGATAAAAATTTAAAATATCCGGTGGACATGATCCCACTTGATTAAAATTCATCGGAGATAATGTATTCGCAGACATGTTTCAGTAGACAAGATGCCATCATCAGTGACCGTGACAACGACCAATAACAATGATGCAATATATACAGGACTTAATGGAAAGAAAAATCAATGCAAGAAAGGTGGTTGTGATTTGTTACAATTATTCATGAAACAATGCGAATGAAGAAATGACTTCATGTACAATGGTTGAACAAATTTTGTGTATGGACTGCGCAAACTGACCCCGTTCAGCGTGGACAAGGACGAAAAACGGGGAAGTAAGTAAGGAGTGCGCATGAGAGCGTACATTGAGCACCTTGAAACTTTTGTATTGTGCGCTATAAGAATACCGTATTTTCATTAAGAAAATTTTCAATATATGAGTACTTTAAAATTGCCTTTGTCGGGGATATCAATATGAAACGATTTTTGAAGGGAGTTGACCTTTCACGTGTTTGTTTATCTAAGCAGATAATAATAGACCTGTTTCACTATGAAAACTACCCGCAAAAAGAAGGAATGAGCATGGGATCCTCCATTGAACCTCCTGTAGTTGAATTCTCATTAGACATTATAGGAAGCAATGTCGGTTTTTTACATAAAGTACATTGATGACATTTTAACTGTCTTTTCGGTCTGCAACCGAAACCCACACTTTTTTAGAACGGTTTAATGCTGTTGATTCATCACTTCATCTTACCATAAAAAAGAGCCGATAAATAACTCCATTAATTTTCTAGATATGATAATTTTCATAAAAATGGCAAATTTGAAACCAATTGTATAAAAGAAACAAATACATTATTGTATACTCATAACCACTCCTACAGTCCCTATTCTTATAAGAACAACGCGATTAAAGCATTGTACGATAGATCTCAAAAACTGCCTCTCAGTGGTCATACGCGGCAAATTTGCATTTTTTACGCAGGCTGAGTAAATTTATGCAGGTAAACTATTGCGCATATGTAAAGAATGAAAGCACTGTATTCATAGATAGAATTTCAATGTGATTACAACTTCCACGTTTAGTTGTTGGAGTGACCCCATGAGACTGATAATAAAAAAGCAATTTTTCTTCAGACGAGCGCTTTCAGATAGTCATCGACCACCATAATCATGCCTCGTGGAAAAGTGCCCGTCTAAATACAAATTGCTTTTTTGCTATTAGGTCTACCATCATGATAATGGGGTCCCTCCAACAATTGAATATTGAAAGACCCTCATTTTCAAAGAAATTTCACGTTTAGACTAGACGAATTCATGTATCTTAATATGTGAGAGATTGCATCCATTACTGGACCAGTTGGCATCATTACTGGGACAAAGGAAACATACTTGCGGGACAGCACCTCGAAAGGGAGGCTCAATTCCGGCGCAACAAAACCTTTTTGTTACAGGGATTTCTTGCAAATATGCTTTGACGGCTTCAATGAATTTGGCTGAAATATTGCTTCAATTCATTTTATATTAATTTCTATTGACCGAGTGAAACTGCTTTTGAGAAGCTGATAAATTTCGTAGACCGGTACAATAAATTGCTTAGTTTACTATTTATACATATGCAATCATTTTCTACTCTGGCTACAAACTTATTGAAAATATTATGCAAGTAAATGAGAAGCATTATTTTCACAATTAAAATTGCTAACTGCTTATCAAATAAATGACGGTAATTTTCCAATAATGCTTCCACGGTCTTTTTCAATTATCAAACAATAATGAAATATTAAAAATACGCAAAACCGAATACAATAACGAAAACTGAATGAACTAGATAAACGAAAATTAAAATTCTGGGATGGAACATCCCAAAACATTATAACTGAATACTTCTGAAATCAAATAATCACTAGCAATGTGCATCTAATCATGTTAACATGCAACAAAGCAGACATTAATTCAGGGATTGTTTTTTAATCTTGACATCTTAACTTACCGAAAACTAGCTGTAAGAATGGGCCTTTCAACCCAAACTTAGATCCTTTGGATCCGCTCCACCCATCTAAGTTGCACTGCAACTGTACGTTGTGCGATAACAGCGTGTCGAATATTCTTTTCACCAATTCAGATTCATTCCTTCCACCGATAACGGAGAGACGACGGACCTAGAATAAATTAGGCTTAATTAGATAGTTTCAGCGACCGAATATTTCCTTGTTACCGTTAATTAAAATATTTACGTGTCTATTAAGTTCCCGCACTAGTCATATTTTATGGAAACGGCGAAGCTCTTCAATCTATAGTTCAATCAAGTATTATAGTTAAGAATCTTGATCATTGTGCAATTTTAGAGCCCAAAACCAATGTTCTAGCAGATGTCATTGACACTGATTAGCACGAGCTTTGTAAAGCAAATTGAAAAATGATTATTATAGAAGAGCCCTGGGCATTTGATATGAAATAGAACACGGATAGTCTACTTTTGCTACATCTCCCAAGATGCCTAGGATCGCCTAGTTCGCGATTTCGATTCAACGACATAGTATATAGTAGTTGCTTTATAATTCCATGCATTTTCAATGAATGGTCGAAGAAAATTTCTATGTTTTAAGGCCGGTCCCTCCGCATTTACAGTTCTATTAATGAGAGATTTCATTGCAGAAATTTCATATCTGCGAAGGCAATACCGGGAAAGTTGAATGTAAGATAACCAGAATAAGTAGGCCTACTTTTGATTTTCCAGCTGGCAAGTATACAATTAGGCACATCTGTATGAAGATTTTACAATCAAGCAAGTCATAACTGTGTATATCGTACATTCAATAGCAAATTTCACAAGAGTAAAAGAATTAATGAATGAGTAGATTGATTAAAATAAATGTGCGTCTGGAAGCCGACAGCAATATAATCTAAATAAAGAATGGAAATGCTTTTTATTTTGATGAATCTGGGCACTCTTGATTTACCGCAATAATAGACGTGACACCATTACAAGTTACCAGCTTCAAATTCTCGGACTGCTAGAAGTCGATTTCATCAAATTCAAGCTATTATTTCATATCGACCAGATTTCATTTCAATTATTACATACCAGCGCAACGAAATCTAGTACTACTTACTTATTTCATGCTCACCTCTCTCAAGGTTCAAAAGGGTTTCAAGTCGAAATGAGAGATTCAATAATAATTCCATTTTCGGTAACAGTCAACAAAATCGCGTCGTGATACAGAATTTTGAACACTTGGCAAAATCAGTGATAAGTTGATGTTATGACCAACCGATGATTTATCCACTGTCGTCCACGGAGTTTGAGAATTTGGAGAACCTGAAATAATTTTGTTTTGAGCCGAGATTTACTGTGTTTAATGTCCGCAATATGGATCAATCCTTAAATATATGCACAAGTAACTGCGATGAAGTAATATATGTTTGTTCATCACACAGTGGCAGAACATTGTGTCAGTAAAAATGTATACGTAAATGGGATTTGTCTTGAAGCAAGCCACGAAAATGAAACTATGCGCAATGTAAATAGAATGATTAAATATTGAATTCCAAATTCAGTTGAAAAAAAGAACAAACCTGAATAGCTGGCATTTCATCCAATACCAGGAATCATCAGAATCCCTAGTTCACATACGTCAACATCGACACAACGCCCTATTTAAAGTCGCAGCCATGCCAGGGTAAATTCGAGATTTGCAATTATATTATTTAAATTTCGACTTAATTTCAGTAACTTACTAATTGCAAATCAGAAACTATGCACATTCAAACCTCAACATTGCGACCGCGCTTGGTTTTGCTAAAAACGGTCGCAAGTAATGGGAAAATGACCGTTTGAGGACACCATAAAATAAAAAAAATTGGTATCTTTAAAAACGACATAAGTTCATGAATTTAGTCCTTTTTTCAGGTTTTTAAGACCTAAATTCATAAATTTAGTCCATTTAAAAAGTATCATTTTTTGAAAAATTGGTATCTTTAAAAACGACATAAATTCATGAATTTGAACCCTTTTTCAGGTTATGAAGACCAAAATTCATAAATTTAGGCGTTTTTAAAAATACCCAATTTTTCAAATTTTTCAAAATCTCAAATTTGAGAATTACAATTTTCACTGCTAAAATCATGACCGTTCCAGGACACCGTAAAATCAGAAAAGTTAAGAATCTCAAAATTTGAGAATTACAATTTTCACCCTTAAAATCATGACCGTTCCAGGACACCGAAAATCATTAAAGTTAAGAATCTCAAAATTTGAGAATTACAATTTTCACTGCTAAAATCATGACCGTTCCAGGACACCGTAAAATCAGAAAAGTTAGTATTTTTAAAAATGACCAAATTCATGAGTTTAGACGTTTTTCAGGTTTTTAAAATATATCATGTGTCTAAAAATATTTCTTCAAGAATGTAACACAATCTCTCACAATGTGTTATTGTTACTGCTTTGCACTCTGATGAACCTCTCAATTGTAGGGAACAGCTGCTCCCGCATACATGATATAATTGCAGCTGCTTATCGCATTCCTGAGCCATTGAATTACAGACTAAGCAGCTGTTGCCCGTATTAAAGATTAGGGATCAAAAATGACGTGGAATATATTGCAGCATGTAGGAAGTAAGACTTCATTTACAATTCCGTTAATCATAACTAGTGACTGTTTTCTTTCTTCATTGCAAAATGCCAAAACGTACTGCCGCGGAAGCTTTTTCGTTTTACATGCCGATTTTACTAAACTTAATTAAAGAAGAGCACAAGAAAACTGCGAATAAGTACTTTGAAGAGTGGAAGTTAGAAATTCAATCGAGAAAGAAGAACAAATTGAACTCTCAAAAACAAGTGGAGGATATTACAGTAAAAATAGAACAGTATCTGACCACTACTACAATTCCTCAGTTCAATGTTACAAAACAACATTTCATTACCATCGAAGATAGTGCTACTATGATTTCAAAACTGATTGCAAGTGATAAAGTGCACCATGGGTCGTTGCTGAGAAGTGCTGCTTATCAAGGTTATGGATTTAAAAGAATTCTGGAATTGAGTGACAATAAAAAAAACAGATTTGTGGCAAACTTGGAACTATTTAGAATTTCCTATAACGTAAGTTATTGTTATTTCTTGATGAACTTATCAGATTTAATTCTACCACACGTATTATTTTTAAATTCATCAATGCCCATTAGTTTTGTTAGAAAACATTTTAAAGAAATCAAAATTTATATAGAAAAATTGAATCAACCGACAACTATAGAAGAAATTAGGTTTGGTTACCAAGATGAATGAACATTAATTGTGTTGTTTCACTTTTTAAGATATGTGCAATGTACATACATATTTGATGTATACATATTTATGGAGACTTCTTTATAAGTAGTAACGCATTTTGGATTCTTTTGAAATGTAATGAAATTTTCTTTTGTTCTCCAGTCTACTGGTAGTAGACTGCTATTGTATAGATCTATATTTAAGTATGTAACATAATCTTTGGTATTTAAGAATGATTCATGGAACTTAGTAGTATTGCATTTTGGATTATTTTGAAATGTAATTAAATTTTCTTTTGTTCTCCAGTCTACTGCCATGAGACTGCTATTGTACAATTGTGTGATAAGATTGATTGTTGTATTATTATATTTGATGCAAAATACACTGCCGTTGTTTTCATTTTTCTGTACAAGAAGTAGACATTATTGCAGTTATTGGAATTTATTTCATTTAAAATGAATGATGAAAATCCGACAGTTATACTGAGTAATATAGGCGATATATGTCCTCAGGTTAATAACATGACTGAGTTTTTAAAAATATACGGCAAACAAACAGCTACTAATTTCGGTTTAAATAGAATTTCAGAAGATTCTATTCAAAATATTTATTCAAAATATTTCTTTAAAAATGGAAGAAACAAAAGTGGATGAAACCTCAAGAATATATCCTTCGTTATCACAATTAAAAACAAGTGAAATTAACATTGAAAAACACAAAGATAGAGTTAGGTATATGAAAGATAAAGAATCTCAATTATTATTAAGATTAGAGCATTATAAGAAATTAAGAAAGAGATGGACGATAGCTAAGAATGTGACACAAGGCGTTGGAGCATGTTTAACAATAAGTTTAGGGGTATTCACAATTATAATAACTTCAGGTGTTTTATTAATTCCAGTAGTTGCTACTGCTTTAACAGGTACGGGTGTTTTTGCAACTTCACTTATTACAATGTTAGAAAAATCTTTAATAACTAAGAAACGAAAATCATTAAATACTAAGCATTTACATATTAAAGAAGTCTATGACAAATTACACTACTACTTTCAAAGAGTATGTGATGATAATGTTATTACGTTAGATGAGATTGAAAAATTTGATCAAATAGCTAATGAAGCTAATAAAATATCATTTCAATCACAGTCAGAAAAAGTTGGCGATAAAAATAAAAAGGATGATAAAACTTTTAGTGATGGTAAAATTTCTAATGAAGAAAATGATAAAATTTTTTTAGAAGAACTAAAAACTTTATTAGATAAAACTTTATTAAACAAATCTTTAGACGAGAAAACTTTAAACGAAAAGATGTCAGACAAAAAGCAATAAAAAAATAATTTGTTCAGTAAAATGTTTTTGTTGTATTCCAATGTTGCCACAAAATTCAAATATTGTATTTTAAAAATGGATAAAAATTAAAGCTGATAATAATAACAAAAGAAATATTATAATACTATATTTGTATATTTTTATCACTCGGGAAACAAATCTTCGATCGACTTTCAGTCGGGGCAAAGCCCCTCGAGCCGAAGGCTAGTCAGAGAACAAATGTTCGATAACTCTATCATGAATTTTTTTTATCAACATTAATTGTAATGAAGCCATAATCTTTTGACCAAGCATTATTACACGAATGCTTAAATTCATCTTCATCTCTTATACATAAATCTTTTAACAAATCACTTAAGTTTCTTGCATTTATTTCAAATAGTATAAATATATTTGCATTCTTTCTAATAACACTTCCGTCTAATGAATACATACTTTGTGTTAAATAAAAAACACTACAGTTATTATGTCTACCTCTTGTGAAATAATTTCTCTGAACTGACTGATTTTTATCATTAACACAATCATCAAAAATTACACAATGTTTCATTGTTTTATCTAGTTTACTAGGATCTTGAATATTACCACTATCATCTATTAATTGTATCTTTATATGCTTATTTTTATTGGATTCTACTAACTGATCATTTTTTGCTCCTTCTTCACACCACGAACTTATTTCTTCTTCATCTTCAGATTTTTCATATTCTTTGAATAATGAAGCAATTGCTGTTTTTGTAAGATTATTTTCAAATCCATATTTTAAAAATTGATAGACGGGTTGTTCTGCCGTTGATGTATAAATTATAAGATTGTTATAATCCAAAAATTTTGGAGTTGTTAAAATTTTAAATAATAGATACGTTTTTCCACAACCTGATCTTCCACAAATAACTGACAAAACTTCATTAGATAAATTTGGATGATGATTAAATTTAAGTTTTTTTTTATTTAATGGGGGTAGTTCACTCATTTTTTAATAAAAACTTTTTGTTTTTAAAGAAGAAGAAGAAAATTAAACTTCTCTAGCTTCGCGTAGGAGTTTATACCTCTAGAATGGGAGTAGTATTTATACCTCTCGAACGGGAGTTTATACCTCCCGAACCAAAAGATCTATCATAATCTCTTCACCTCCAAAATTTATTTCTTGTCCTTTCTCATCAGTGATTCTAATGTTAATGTTGTTAATAGTTTTTCTTGTAATAGGGAAATATATTAATGTTTGTGGAATTACATTTAGTCTATAACCAATGGGTACAGTAAAAGCTGGAAAACTGAATATTAAATTTGATAATTTACCATTTATATATCCTCCTTCAATAATGTCACAATGTACAACAATTGAATTTATTTCAGTTATTTTTGGAATCTTCTCACCTAAATGATAGCCTTGACTATAGGTTTGTTTATTAAATCCTAATAGCTTTGACAATGATCTATCATGATTAAAATCAACTTGATGATTTTCGTCTAAAGTAAGAGAAAATTTATTAACTGCCGGTTCAACTGCAAAATGTAATTGTTTCTCATCTTTAAATGGTATACCTAAATGTCTCTTAATTTCATTTGATATTGATTCAACTTCGTAAGAACCAGGAAGAAAAGTTAGTCTTTTCCACGTTTTGCCTTTATCAGTAGAATATCTAAATCGGTCATTCACATCTTTGATAACGTTTTGAATAGTGTTAAATGTAGAGAAACTAGTCAATGCAATTTGATAATTTTTATTTTGTTCCAAATGTAGAATTGGTTCTAAATTACAAGTGTGTGATGAAGTAGTTGTTATACTTTTTAACGTCGTACTAAATTTTGATGAACCCAAAATCTCTGTTAGATTTTCTAAATGATTATTAATTTTGTCAAAATCTACTGATGATAATTCTCTCGAAGACATTTTTAAACTAAAAAAATTAAACAGATATTTTTTATAAAAATTAGAAACAACATATTTCAGCTACGGGCGAAGCCCTTAAAGACATCAGAGATGTCCCGTTATACTTTTATAATCCTCTTCATTTAGAATCTTCTTTTCTAACAGTCTTTTCAATATAGCATGAATTTCATTGAAACTAGAATTATGTCCTTCTTTTATTGCATATATTAAAATATTTAATCTATTTAGTAATTCTTAAGGATCATCTGGTAAAAATACAGTTGTTTCTGTTTTCTGTTTTTCAGATAAACCTTTTCCTACTTTAACTCCTGTTGATAATAAATTTTCTAATTGTTTATAACGTCTAAGAGATTTTACTGCACCAACTCTATCTAACATAGCTTTATATTTTATAAGATCTTCTACAGCATAATTTTTTAAATCTGCTCCTCTTAAAAGATTAACAAAATTTCTATCTAAATTAAAAGGAGATTTATCTGGCGTAAAAATTAACCCCCGTAAAGGTTGTGGAAATATTTCTTTTCCACCAAGATAAAATCTTGCAAATAATTTTTTATCTAAAAAGAAAGTAGAATGTTCGAATAACATAGATTTTGGTAATCTTTTATCTATGTTTGCTTCTAACAAACCATAATCATCTAATAGTGTTTTAAGTACTGGATCCGCTATATCAACACGTTTTCCATTAATTTGTTTTTCAAGAGTTTTAAATGGTTCGACAGTTTTTTCATAATCAGTTTTTACCTGCTCGGTTTGCTGCATTTTTTCAAACATATCAGATTGAATACCAGCTTTTTTCATTCTATGCTGAAGATGATTTTCTTTCATAATATTTCTTTGTTTTATTAACTCTTCTAATTGTTTTATTCTTTTAAAATTATCGGCTCTAATTTTATCCATTTTTTATATTATAATTTTCTATTATAATTTTATGTTAGTAGTATATAGTGTGACATCCGGCGCGACGCTTCGCTTCGCTTCGCTTGCGCCGGATGTCACACTTTTGCGGGTTTTTTCAAAAAAATCAAAATTTCAAAAATTTCAAAAATTTAGGTAGACTTCAAATTTCACGTGGCCGAAGGACGAAGGGCGAAAATTTAAGCGTTTTTAAAAATACCCAATTTTTCAAATTTTTCAAAATCTCAAAATTTGAGAATTACAATTTTCTCGCTTAAATCATGACCGTTCCAGGACACCGAAAATCATAAAAGTTAAGAATCTCAAAATTTGAGAATAACAATTTTTTCGCTTAAATCATGACCGTTCCAGGACACCGAAAATCATAAAAGTTGAGAATTTCAAAATTTGTGAATTTTATCCATCTTTCAGGTTTTTAAAATATATCATGTGACTAATAATATTTGAAGGAATTGGCATATTCCTGTTGCAATAAGTTTAGGAGTATTTACAATTGTCATTTCATCAGGCGTTCATACACTTTATCTACTGCTTTGCACTCAGATGAACACTCAATTGTAGAGAACATCTGCTTCTCGCATTTATGAATAAAAGGCATTTCAGTGTAAAGAGCTGTGACTTCCCACTCAAACATTTGAAAGGAAACAATGTATGAAAGAACAAACAGCTGCTACACCCACTTAGACATTTGTAAGACGTGGTATATATATCCAGCAAATCCTACTCCAGCTATAGTGCCGTGAAACAATACACAACAATAAAAATCGATATGGCTATTTAAAACAATTGTGCTGAAGACTTATTTAATTAAATAGTGTTTCTTGTCAGTGAAGGTTGTGTCAAAACGCTCTCGTCATATATTTCTCAAAATGAGACAAGATCAATTTGAAGATAGAAGAAAACAATCTTTGCCAGGGAGGATGAAGAAATTACGGGAGGAATTGGAGAGGCATGAATTTACAGATTCTTTGAGTGATTTCGTAGAGCCAAATGGTGGAGAGAATAATACAATTGTAAACTTACACAAATTCTTGTTGCATGAAAAAGAAACAATTCACTCAGTGTTATGTGTAAAATTTTTATCGGTAAGCACTATCTGCTCTCTGTTTGTGATAATGACAAGTCTTATTTTTATAGTGATCAATTACCGAAGTTTCATTTGTTATGAAATTAGATAAATTAGCAGACAAATTTCCTATGCTTTGTTGGGTGTCTGTTTCTCTTGTACTTTAAAAGTCACGACCTGACGTTATCGGAAGATTGTCTTCATTGTGTAAAGCAATTATGTGACATTCCAAATGATTCCATTCTTCTCCCAAACAATGGTGCGTCATTTAGCGATAATACCGCGCTGACATATTCAATGGAATTTGGATGTTAAACTCCGCTATTGTTATTGCGATACGGCCGCAAGACACTTTATTTTCAATGTTAGACCTATGCTATTTCATTATATTCTCTTGAATAATGGTGCGCCATTCAGCTAAAATACTGCGCCATTCAACTAATCAAAAATCAACGCGTTAACATTAGACGCGCTGTGAAGAAAATTTATCATTCTTGAAACCCCTCTGTTTTATATGCAATGTTATTTCCTGTTGCACATGTAAATACAATAGAGTGCTTCAACCAATGAAACCTTGTCCACCCGTGGACAGAAATCCCATTGTTTAGAAAACTTGTATCTGTGTGTTTTATATGCAATGCTATTTCCTGTTTTATATGCAATGTTATTTCCTGTTTTATATGCAATGTTATTTCCTCTTGCACATGTGAATACAATAGAGTGTTTCAACCAATGAAACCTTGTCCACCCGTGGACAAATTTACATGTATTTCAATGTATCCAAATTGAATGCATGCAAAGTGGATGTAACCAAATTGAAATATCCATGTGTTGTTTTTAATTTCTCAATCACGGGAATATAATAGAAACATTTTATCTTCTATAAAAAAGAGAAACATTAGAGACTTCCAAAAAATATACGGCAAACAAACTACGAATTTCGATTTAAATGAGATTGCTAAGCAATTGGGAATAAAGAATTTTCACATATTGATGAGTAATGAATTACTATTGATAAAAGATGTGCGAAACACTAACTCTACTAATGCAATGCAACAATGTAACGTTTTAATTTAATCTAAATTAAATCATTTCAAAATCGAATAAGTAGTAAGGAAAGACATCAATAGAGAACAGTTTTAAATCAATACCCCCCCAAGTAGTAAGGAAAGTCATCATTATGAAACAGTTTTTAATCAATACCCCCCCCCAAGTAGTAGGGAAAGACATCATTAGAGAACAGTTTTAAATCAATACCCCCTCCCTTCTGTCTTCTAGGGGTCCCTTAAGAAATTTTTTTATTATAAAATGAGCAACATAAAAGAGTTTTTGAAATTATATGGAACACAAACGACAACGAATTTCGACCTAAAGAAAATCGCTAATCGATTAGGAATAAAGAATTTTCATGTTCTAATGAGAGACGAATTACAATTCCTAAAAAATTAGCCAACAGGAACCTTCAGTTCCCGGAACAAAGTTCCATCAATAACTATAAATTTCATAACAAACCTTCATACGTCAGATGAAAAGGTGTACATTGGTCAGCAAGACAAAGAAATATAAACTGTTCTAATTATTATTTTGACCGCCCGGAGGCTGAGAACTATTGGTTCGACTCATACGGACTTCCGTCTACGAATGAAGTAAGAGAAATACTTGGCAATGGAATTTATAATACGTTTCAAATTCAAAAACCGGGAACAACTTATTGTGGTCAATTATGTCTTTATGTTTTATTTAAATTGCAAGAAGGAGTGCCATTTCTTAATATTATGTTAGAATTGAACGAACCGTAGGTTCTATGGCTACGCCTAATAAGGGAATTTCATTCCCGAAACGTTAGTTCCAATAATAATGATAATTAAAAATCACTTCGTTGTAATTCATTTTGATAAAAACGGCCTCTGATATCTTCATTATCTAAATCCTTAATTTCATAAGTAATCGGATAACTTTGTTTTATTTTAGAAATTTCAAATATCTCTTTCGTCCAGTATCCGACGAAGCCTTTTTCAAATTTATTATTATATTTAAATATTCTAACTCTATCACCAATTTTAAATTTCGGCTTAAGTTTCTGCAAATTCGGATTACTCTCATTCAAATTATTATTCTCGAATATTTTTTTCTTATCAAATCAGGGTCGACAGAAGCATTCTTTGGAGTTTCTTCAATACTAGAATGAACTTTATTATTGTACTCTTCTACAATTCCTGGTAATATCTTCAACCATTTCTGATTTCTTTGCTCAACAAATTTCTTGAATAATTTATCTTTTAACGTCCGATTGAATCTTTCTATCACTACGGCCTTCCCTGCATTTTCAGTTGAATAAACAGTTTCAAGTAGTGGCTGAACGTTTCGGTTATAAAATTCCGACCCTTTATCAACAAACAATTTTTTTGGCTTTCTTTTACTTTCTTTAAAGATTTCTTCAAACGCATATTTAACTGATAGACCACTTTTATTTTTTAAAGGCTTTACCCAAGCGTATCGTGTATATAAATCTATAACGGTCAATGCGTATTTATAATCTTTTTCATTCGGCATATGAATAAGATCAGCACTCCAAATATCATCTTTATTAAATACTTTTACTTTCAATAGATATTTTGGCTTTCTGTATTCTTTATGAATTTCGGACGCATAGCGTCCTAGATCATTCGACATTTCAGACGCGTAGGTTCGAGCGTTGCTCTCAGACAGCTTTGCTGTCGATTCATTTAAACCCTGGCCGAATAATATTTTAGCTTGTAAAGCTTTCTTAACAAACATTCTTTCAATTTTTTCTCTAAATGTAGGATTTTGAATACTATCTAATTCTTGAATCATCTTCTTATCAGCTGCATGACGAGAACTTAGATCATGATTTCGATAAGCTAAATCATGCCTGTAAGCTGCGGCATCTACTCTATTTATTGGTTCTTCACCTGGTTTCGGATTATTATTCTCATCTAGTCTTATATCTAATCGAGTTCCTAGACCGGTATATGAATGACCAGGAAGATGCTTTTCTTTCGAATATTTACTCCAAATAAAGCCAGGAAAGTTTTCTAATGTTTTTTGTATGTCACCTCCAATATGCTGACAATTTGAGTTTTATTTTTGTTTAATAGATAATTTAATAATTCTAAATTAGAAATTTTTAATTTAATTAAATTTTCGGAATTTGTAGAATTCATTTTCAAAGATAAAAAAAATTGAAAAGATAAAATAAATGTTTTACCTAATAGAACTTTGTTCAGAGGCTTTAGCCGATCGGACCAAAGGTCCTGAGGTTATTACCGAATCAATCTAGGACTTAGATATATTCCAGAACCATCTTTAGTTTCTTTGATTTCAATTAAATCATCAACATTGTGGAGAATATTTTTAAGAACTCGTTTTCCTTCATCAACTAATTTTAATTTACTAATAAAATTATCTACTACTTCTTCACCCCTAGCAACTTTCTCTAACTCTCTATTATGTCGTTTTTGTTCTTCTAATGCTGCCTTCTCTGATTTATTTTTATTTACTGCTTGGACAATACCAGCTGTCCCACTTGCAACACTTCCTGCAGCTGCTATGCCTCCTATTATTAGTGGAATTAATGGGAGAATTCCACCATTCTTTTCTTCTTGTAATTGAATATTCTCTATCATTGGTTTACTTATGTAATACTTTTTTTTATTAATAGTAATAGTTTTAGGGGTATTTTTGTCAACAATATTACGTAATTTTAATTCAACAGTTTTATTATTATTACTTTTCGCTTGCAACATTTTTAATAAAAAAATTTTAAGTTATCAAAAATTTTAATCTATTCTAGTTATGAATAAATTATAAGTTAAGAATTTTTTTAATCTATTCTAGTTATGAAAAATTTTAAGTTACCAAAAGTTTTAATCTATTCAAGTTATGAAAAAAATTAATTAATCGACTAAGTCTTGGGCTTTAACCTATCCTAGCCATATTCCCATTAAGAACTTCAATAGAATATTTTACATCTTCTAGCAATAAACCATAAGCCATCAATGAAGTTGTGGAATCTTTCTTTTCAATATTAATTGTTACATCACAACCAGTCTTGATAATATCTTCAGATTGTGCACTTAAATCGAAACAGAAAACAGGATATAAATGTCTCCAATCTCCAGGAGTTAACTGTGGTTCAACTCCAAATTCTATACAAAGATTACGATAAGAATCATATCCTTCCATAAATTGATTATTGGTATCATCGAATCTTAATGGATCAATTGGATATCGGGTTTGATTTAATGAAACTTGTAAACTTCGAATTGTATTAATATGGAAGAGATTATTGTTCTTATCAAAACTTGGGGAATTATTTCTTTGAAAAGTTAGTAATAAATATCTTGGAGTATTCGCAGTTCTAGTAAAATGCCAGTTAAATCTTTGTTCGGAAAAAGTTACTGAACTAGCAGTACGCTTTAGAAAATTAACTGGAATTGGTTTGTTAGTATTTAATCTTTTTGCAATGGCTGTTTCAATCTCTAAACTAGGAGTAATATGCTTAATCCACCATTCAAGTCTATCAATTTTTAAATATGCTTTTTTTCCAGTCTTACCAAAAAAGATTAATTCATTATTTGCTGTACGATGAATTATTAATTTAAATTTTAATTGATATGATATTTTATCATAATCTAAATATCCGAATAATGGAGACAATGACCAATTTACTGTTTGCTTACTTTTCTTGTTAAACTCACGTCTTTCTTTATATGCATCATTATTTGTTTTATTTAAATGTTTTGCAATATTTTCTACATCTTTCGCAATTCCTGCGGCATCTGTTCCAGCGTAAGTTAAATCATCAACAATTATACCATCATTTGTATCAGGAAACAAACCTTCGATTTCATACTTTTTATTATTTTCACCAATTGTTACAAATCTAAGCATTGTATCAATTACACCTGGAGAATCACTTATTGTTTCTATATTTTGAGTTGCAACATCTAAACGCATTTGTGTAAATAATGTTGGAAAAAAATTATTCTCTAGTGCAATATTATCGGTATCTGGTAATGGTGTTGTAAAATTGGCATCACTATATAAAGAATATTCACAGTGTAAAAATGAATCAGGTAGATATAAATAACTCTGCTGATTATCAACTTCAAAAATTAAATCACCTCCAGTATTCACTCTACTGGAAGATCCGGGATTCATAGCAATTCTTATATAGTCATTCTTTTTTTGATTGTAACTGACGAACGGAGGATCGTCTAATCTAAATTTATTTTCAATTAACGAAGACATTTTTATAAAAAATAATTTGACTTTTTTTTCTCACACACAAAAAATTTTTTTACCAAAATATAATTTTAGCATTTCACCAAAAAAAATTTTGCTGAAATAATTTTACTAAAAAAATTTTGCTAAAAAAAGTTTACTAAAAAAATTTTACTAAAAAATATATTTTAGAATTTTGCTAGACCAGCTCCGCTACAGCTTTGCTGGTTAGACCGAAGGTTGCCATTAATACCATTTCCTCTTATTTCTTCAATTGAACGAACCGTAGGTTCAATTGAACGTTTTATGGCTACGCCTGATTTCTTCTTATGTTTACTATCAGACGGTGCTCCGCTCCTCAAGGTTTCCCCAACAGCTATGTTAGCAATTTTATTTTTTGTTTCCTCTGAAAGGTTTTTTAAATTTTTTAGTTCTTCAGAATCATTCCTAAGTTTACGAATAGCTTCTAGTTGTTTTAATTCGTTTTGAGACTTAACAGCATTTGATATTGCACTAGCTGTACTACCTATAGCAGCTGCTCCTTTTGCAGCAGATGAAATCAAATCTTTATTATTTTTAATTAAGTTAACGATACTTCCAATACCAGAAAAGATGCCAGCCCCTTCTTTTTGAACGGCACCTGCGGTGCCTAGGAACTTTCGTGTTCCGATTGTTTCTACACTGTCATAATGGTAAACAGATTTCATAGATGGTTCATGAGCATTTTTTTGATTTGAAGCAAAATGTTTAAGATTGTGTTTATAAATTATAGGCATTTTTTAGGATTAAATTTGACTTTTGGGAAAATTATCTACGTGTTAAGATTTACGTTTGTGAATGGACAACAACTTATAGATAACTTTATTAATTGACTGTTGAACTTTATCTATTGCGTCAAGCAGCGTGTGATGTACTTTAATTTCTTTTCTATTAACTTGCATTTTCTCCTGATTTATCTTCAATGCCGTTTGAAGTGCATTTAACTTAATTTTAAGAACATCTAATTGTCTTTTAACAGAATCTAACTGTTCTTTATTTTCTTTAGAGTTTTCTTGTAAATTTTTCTTTAACTCATTTTCTAAATTGATTTTAAGAGTTTTCATTTTATCAACTTTTTGATTAAGCGAGTTTACTTCATTTATTATTCTATTCATCTTTTTCATTTGTTGAGTAATTTTAGAACTTAATTCATCAACACTTTTTTGGAATGTAGCTTGTAACTGTTTTAAATATTTTTTAATTCTTTCAGGTAGTTTTTCTATTTCATCTTCTAATTGTTCTTTTAACATTTTTATCTGATGTTTATTTTTAATGACCGCAGATTTTAAATTTATAGAAAGTAATATTAAAATTTTTGATTGTTCAGAAATTTTTTTTAAAAGTTTTGCTATATCTGCTTCTAGCTCTCTATCCTTTTTATCAAGTTTTAATAATTTTTCGTTTAATGATTTGTCATTAAGTTTAAGCAACTTTAATTCGTTAATCAGTGGAACCAAAACATCGTTTATATATTTTTCTTTTAAGTCATTGATTTGTGTATCAACATATTGTTTATTTGTCAACTCTGTATTTTGTTGCGGAAGAATAGAAAGATGCAATGGACCAGATAAAACGTCTCCAGTTTTCATAATATAATTTTCTATCTCTATTTCTAATTCACGATTATTCGGGATATATGCACCTCCACCAACATTTGGTAACATCATTTTTTAACAATAAAAAAATAAAATTTTTTCTAATAAAAATAAAAAAATAAAATTTTTGCTAATAAAAATAAAAAAATGGAAAAACCAAATTTAAAAAAATTATATTGGTCCGCATCATCCTGTTCTTCTTATTCGACGAGATCAACGGGATTTGAAAATAAATGTTTTGATAATAAAAATAATAACAATCCATGTATAGATGTTAATATTTTATTTCAATTACAAGCCGAAATATTTAGAGAACAAACAAAAGGTTTACCTTCTATAGAAACCAATTATTGTATTTTTCCAGGTGATTCATTTATTAAATTTATGGAGATTGCAAGTAAATATAATGATGTAGCTTATGTTGAATTAAATAAAGAAAATATGGTTATAATAGGTCATAATAATGTTTACGGATTTATTAGAGCAGTTTTGCCGATTAGTAATACTGATTGGATAGAAACTAAAATTATTAATTATATCAATATTAAAGAATTAGTTAAAAAATTAAAATCTTTTTCGAAAGAAAAAATTAGATTATTTGTTGACGATCAAAATCAATATAACATTCACATAGAGAGTAAAAAACATAATGAAGAATTATTATGTCAAGTATATTATAGAGACACAATTTATAAACAAGAAACATTAGAAATGCCCCAAAGATATTATGATGATACGTATATAGGATTATATTCCAACTTAAATATTAATTTATTAAAATCTTATATAAATGGTTTAGCTCAACAAGAGAAAATTTATATGTGGACAACACCTTATACTATTAACAATGACCATAATCATAATAAACGAACCGAAGGTTCTAGGGCTTTGCCCGATCTTAAAGAATCTTATGATAATAATGATAATAATATAGATGATAATAATATAGATGATGATAATATAAATGATGATTCTGTAACATCTGAAAAAGGTGTAAATGGTAAAAAAGATTATAGAAATATTAGTAATTATAAAAATTTATCTAAATTTCATTTTCTTACAATTGAAAATAATAATGATGGTATAGTTGAAGATACTGTTAGACAACTATGTGTCGGGTCTACAAAATTTAAATTAGGATTTACATCTAATCAATTTAAAATTTTATCATCTTTAATAAAAACTAAAACTGATTCAGATTATGGTGGTGTTATTAAATTTTCCAAAAGAGATCAAAGACCAATATTTTTCTCTATTATATTATTATCAGATAAGAAATGTAATTTAGAATTAGATATTCCTATCAGGGAATGGTATCCTATCAGGGAATGGCATCCTATACCAAAAAGTGTAATTTATGATGTTGAAGAAACAATTTATGATGATGATGAAGAATCAATTGATGATGATGATGAAGAATCAATAGTTAGTGAAAATAAATTTAAATTATCTTTTGATAAAACATTATATGATGAAACTTAATATGATAAAACTTAATAGAAAATACCAAAATATTCGATAAATATATTTTTATATGTAATAAGTTTTTAGATGTAATAAGTTTTTAGATGTAATAAGTTTTTAGATGTGATAAGTTTTTAGATGTAATAAGTTTTTAGATGTAATAAGTTTTTAGATGTAATAAGTTTTAATATGTAATAAATTTTTTAGATGTTATAAATTTTTTAGATGTTATAAATTTTTTAGATGTTATAAAATTTTTAGATGTAATAAAAAAATTATTATTCCCACGTGTCATCATCATCACTTAAATTACTCTCACAGACGATTGTTTGAAATATTTCAGCTTGAATATCTTCTCCGTTATAAGGTAACATAATTTCATTTTCATCAGGTGCTTGACGTTTAAGAATATTTATTTGACCAGAAAATTTTTTTTCTTCAGTATTATTATTTTTATCAGGAATACTAATTCCAGTTTCTAAAGATCTTTTCCATGGTTTATTAACTGTAGTCGATAATGTTTTCCCCGAATATAATTTTAGAAAATCTTCTACTTTTACTTTATCTTGTGAATATCCTTTGAATGTTTTCTTTTCACTAAGTCTCCCTTGCTCATCTACAGTAATACAGTACTTTACTTTAGGTGCAATAAACATTGCAAAAATAATTCCACCATTTCCATAATCATTTTTCCCTTGACACAATTCTCCTCCAACATATCCAGCAGCGTCTAATTTATTAAAGAGCTCATTGGAAATATATATTGAATCAGTATCTGTATAATGAATGTATTTTTCTTTGAAACCATTAATTTCTAAAATAAAGTTATTCATGATTCTTCTAGAGTGAGAAAGAATGAAAGAACCTAAGTGTGATGGCATGAATGACGTCTTCCCATCTTTTACAATATTAGTTTTGAGAAATTCATCATCTTCCATTTCTACTTTCGCTAAATATTGTTCATCATTTAATTTTTCATAATCTTTTACTTCTTGAGTGAAATTTTTTCTCAATGTATTCTCATTCCATAAATGATATTTAGTGGTTATATCTTTTTGCACAGTTTTGCCATATAGCGAATTCATCAATAATTTAATTAATTCATCACCTACAGTATTTCCTTCTGTTTTATATCTTTTTCTCAAATTAAAAAGTTTTTCAATATAATTTCGAAATGGTGAAACTTGATAATTTTTTTCATAAATTATACCATCAGTAATATGTAAGATTTTTCCCCCACACCTAACAATTTCTTGTATGTCTACAGAAGTTAATACATCATAACATATACCATTTCTAAACCTGATTACTTTTACATGAGAATTATTATTTTGATTTTTAACTTTATCTTTTATAGGAACTGGTTGGAGAAACATATCATTCGGATATTGAAACACAACAGAGAATATTCCAGTTTTAGGTCTAAATGTTTTAGTATTAAATTTATATACTATTTCCCGCTCTTCTTCTTGACGAATTTTTCTAGCTGATTCAGCTTTAGGGTATTCTGAATTTTCATCATACATAGCTGATGGATATAAAGATGTTGCATCAAAAGCCATTAGAAATTCATTTTTTTGTTCAAGTAGTTGATTTGAAATTTTCTTACAAATTTCAGTTTTATCTCCTAAATCTCGATACTGTTTCATTAAATCTATTAAACTACTTCCAGGGGACAAAGCCCCACCAGCGTAGCGACCAAGGGACAAAGTCCCCCCAGCGCAGCGACCAGGTAAATACTGTTTTAATATTGGTAACAAGATGCTACAAAATGGCGATATGTATTTTCTCATACTTGCTGAAACTCTTCCACCTTTAACAGATTTTCTAATATACAGTGTAATTTCTAGCCCATAAATCTATATGAGAATGAATATTTATATTGTCATTTTGTACGCTTTTCATCCAACCGTTAAATGTTAAAGCAGAGGATGTTAAATTAGTAGTTATATCTTCACCAACTAAATCTCGCATAACATTATTATATTTGTAGATACAAAAAGCTAAAGAAAGAATATCGTTAACTAAATATGGTCTCCATTCATTTTCTTTTTCTTTATAATTTTCATGTGTTATGTCTCCAATTTCATAATTTAATTTACACACATTCGTAGGAATTTTAAAATTCTCACACCATTTAGAAAGACTTGTTTTTACATGTTGATAACTACATTTCATTATGATAGTTTGAAGTGTTAATTTACCTGAAGGTGAATCTTTTTTCATATTGTTTTTAAATCTAAGAGATTTTTGAATATATCTACTAACACATTCAGTTGTATAAGGATTTTGTAATGAGGCAGTCAATATTCCTCTTGAAGTTTTAAGAGGCGGTTTAGATAATTTAAAATTAGCTTTTATCGGAAAATAGGAATCAAAACCTGATGAATTGTGAGCTATTAAAGTTACTCTCGAATAATTAAATTTTCCAAGAGTTTTAAAAAATTGATGGATCGGACATACGTCCTCTGGGTTTCCCCTGATTGGACATTCATCATCCTCAGTTCTCGTAAATATTTTCACACAATTTTGAAGTTTATTAAATTCTAATTCAGTTAAATTATTATACTCATTAATCTGTTTTTTAAGATTTTTAATTTCATCTTCATCTTTTGATCGTTTAATTTTAATCATATCACTTAACAAACGTGTTTCTAATTCTTTCAATCTTTGTTTCGGTAAACAACATATAAATTTATTAAAATTAATAGCTCCTACAGCATAAGGAATAGGATGAGCTGTTGAACAGTTAGGATCGGGAAAAGTTTCGAGATCCCAAATATATGTTGAACCATAGTCAATTTTTTTCTTTGTTATGATTTTATATGGACGCGTTGTTAGACTTTCATCAGTAACTGTTATACCCTGTGGGAACGAATCTTGCGAAAAACTGGCGAATGTCAGCTGCAGAATATCATGCTAAAGTTCAGTCATATTTGCGGGATATTCGCTGGCGAAGTTCGCCGGCGACAATTCGCGCTCTATATGTCACCTTTTACTTTTGACATTCTCTTTTATTTTCTTTAGTAATCCGCCTCTACAGCCGAGGCTCTATTCTCTCCCTCACCTCCTCACTATGCCCCACATATGGCTAATCTAACTAAGAAATAAGTGCAGACTATCATTCTTTGATAATGATAAGAATATAGAGAATCCGCATATATCACTTTTCATAACATCTCTTTGACATTCAATAATTTACAACAATGACAAATATTTGAATAATATCATAGTATTTACTGCGACATTTATGGAAGATACATACTTTTTTTAGTTTAAGCCTTCGTGAATTAAAAAAGATCCCTTTTTATCAGATCAGACTGAGAATACAATACATTTTCATGTGAAGGTAATATACGAACATTACTACTTACCACTAATTAGTTGCTACAATATCCATGATTTCGCCGGTTGGCGAAAAATCAGCTCGCATTAGTAAACAAATATCTACCAACTAATTATAGCAACTTTTTCGCCACCTGTCGTTTTTTAATTTTACACATGTTTTTGGATAAATGATGACCATTTTCACATGCGGAGATAGTTTTTACACGAAAATGAACCTTTAAAGAAATTATCCACAAAATCGCTACCTCGCCAGATAATCTGTTGATATTAGCAAGATGCGTTCCCACAGGGTATATATGGGTTTGAAATTATTTTCAATTTCTCTAATAGCTTTTAATTTATGAGTTTTATTAATTAAACAGTAGTGACCAATTGTTGAACCTGCGTGAAAATAATTGTAATAAACATAATTATGAAACGTTTCAATTCCTCTAGGATTTAAATGACGATTGGCAGGACTATAATATTGAACGCATTCTCCAAAATATTTATTGAATTGAGAAAATTTGCAGTTTGACATTACTCCTGTTCTAGATGTGGCTTTCTCTTTATATAAAAAATTATTAAACATTTCTTTCATCATTTCTCCTTGTTCTTCATTAAAAAATCCTAAAACATTATAACATTTAATGAAACAAAAATCTTCAGAAGGAATATAACAATATTCACCGAAATATTCTTTGATTCTATATTTCATATTAATCCCTGCCCCTCTATGCGATCTTTGTACTAACTTCATTCCAAAATATTCATATTTAATATTACCTGTAAAAATCCATTCGTTAGCATCGGATTTCTCATCCAGATTCGAAAACCATGTTTCAAATAATTTTTTCATATAGAAAGAAGGTTACGTAAAAATATTGAATTATATTTTTCTGATCTTTAACAACTTTTCCAAGTAAATTAATAATTTTACCATTTGCTAAAAGTTTCCGCATATCATTTACTACATTAATAAAAGATACATTTTCATATTTAATTTCATTTGGATTAAATAAATTACATAAATCATCACCAAGTTCATCCTTAATTCTATCATCAAAAAAGATATCAGTAATAGGAGTTTCTAATATTTCTTTTGTTCCACTTTTCAGTTTTTTAGTATTACGTCTAATACTACGCCTAGTACGTTTCTGTTTTTTAATACGTTTACTACGTTTACTATGTTTAATTTGCGCATCAAACTCAGCAGTTTGTTTCTTGATTAATTCATCAATCCTAGACGTTTGTCCGAGAGACATTTGACGATTCATATTTTTTAAAAGAAAAAATGAATTTTTACATAGAACCTCGGTTCCGTTTTTACATCTACACAGGAATATGTAATTGATGTAATGTTTCTAATTCATGTGCTGTTAAATGTTCTTTCTTAACCAACCACCATAAATTATTATACGCCAAAAATACTCGGAAACTTCTTAAACAAAGTGGAAAGTCTTTTGTTTTAACACACGGTTTAATACCATGTTTTGTTTTATAATCTGTAACGAGCGCTACGTATTGATGATGATAATAAAATCTAATTTCTTTCTTCGAATTTACAGGATTTGTAGGATGACGATAATCTTTTAAAACTGGTACATGCTCTATCTTGTAAGCATTCAACATATTTTTTTTTATTTTTATTAACAAAAAATTTATAAGAAAAAATTATTCGGTCACTCCGCGAAAATATTTTCTATCGACTTTCAGTCGGGGCGAACCCCCTCGAGGCGAAGCCTAGTCAGAGAACAATTGTTCGATAACTCTATCATGAATTTTTTTATCAATATTAATTGTAATGAATCCATAATCTTTTGACCAAGCATTGTTACACGATTGTTTAAATTCATCTTTATTTCTTATTACTTTATTTCTTTCTCTTAACAAATCACTTAAGTTTCTTGCATTTATTTCAAATAGTATAAATATATTTGCATTCTTTCTAATAACACTTCCTTCTAATGAATACATACTTTGTGTTAAATAAAAAACACTACAGTTATTATGTCTACCTCTTGTGAAATAATTTCTCTGAACTGACTGATTTCTATCATTAACGCAATCATCAAAAATTACACAATGTTTCATTGTTTTATCTAGTTTACTAGGATCTTGCATATTACCACTATCATCTATTAATTGTATTTTTATATGCTTATTTTTATTAGATTCTACTAACTGATTATTTTTTGCTGCTTCTTCACACCACGAACTTATTTCTTCTTCATGTTCAGATTTTTCATATTCTTTGAATAATGAAGCAATTGCTGTTTTTTTAAGATTATTTTCAAATCCATATTTTAAAAATTGATAGACGGGTTGTTCTGCCGTTGTTGTATAAATTATAAGATTGTTATAATCCAAAAATTTTGGAGTCGTTAAAATTTTAAATAATAGATACGTTTTTCCACAACCTGATCTTCCACAAATAACTGACAAAACTTCATTAGATAAATTTGGATGATGATTAAATTTAAGTTTTTTTTTATTTAATGGGGGTAGTTCACTCATTTTTTAATAAAAATTTTTTGTTTTTAAAGAAGAAGAAGAAAATTAAACTTCTCTAGCTTCGCGTAGGAGTTTATACCTCCCGAACCAAAAGATCTATCATAATCTCTTCACCCCCAAAATTTATTTCTTGTCCTTTTTCATCAGTGATTCTCATGTTAATGTTGTTAATAGTTTTTCTTGTAATAGGGAAATATATTAATGTTTGGGGAAATACATTTAATCTATAACCAATGGGTACAGTAAAAGCTGGAAAACTGAATATTAAATTTGACAATTTACCATTTATATATCCTCCTTCAATAATGTCACAACGTACAACAATTGAATTTATTTCAGTTATTTTTGGAATCTTCTCACCTAAATGATAACCTTGACTATAGGTTTGTTTATTAAATCCTAAAAGCTTTGACAATGATCTATCATGATTAAAATCAACTTGATGATTTTCGTCTAAAGTAAGAGAAAATTTATTGACTGCCGGTTCAACTGCAAAATGTAATTGTTTCTTATCTTTAAATGGTATACCTAAATGTCTCTTAATTTCATTTGATATTGATTCAACTTTGTAAGAACCAGGAAGAAAAGTTAATATTTTCCATGTTTTGCCTTTATCAGTAGAATATCTAAATTGATCATTCACATCTTTTATAACATTTTGAATAGTGTTAAATGTAGAGAAACTAGTCAATGCAATTTGATAATTTTTATTTTGTTCCAAATGTAGAATGGGTTCTAAATTACAAGTGTGTGATGAAGTAGTTGTTATAATTTTTAACGTCGTACTAAATTTTGATGAACCCAAAATCTCTGTCAAATTTTCTAAATGATTATTAATTTTGTCTAAATCTGCTGAACACATTTTTAAACTAAAAAAATTAAATAAATATTATAGATAAAAATCGTAGATAAAAATCATAGATAAAAATCATAGATAAAAATCATAGATAAAAATCATAGATAAAAATCATAGATAAAAATCATAAATAAAAATCATAGATAAAAATTAGAAACAACATATATATTTCAGCTACACTTTTATAATCCTCTTCATTTAGAATCTTCTTTTCTAACAGTTTTTTCAATATAGCATGAATTTCATTGAAACTAGAATTATGTCCTTCTTTTATTGCAGATATTAAAATATTTAATCTATTTAGTAATTCTTGTGGATCATCTGATAAAAATATGGTTGTTTCTGTTTTCTGTTTTTCAGATAAACCTTTCCCTACTCTAACTCCCGTTGATAATAAATTTTCTAATTGTTTATAACGTCTAAGAGTTTTTACTGCACCAACTCTATCTAACATAGCTTTATATTTTATAAGATCATCTACAGCATAATTATTTAAATCTGCTCTGATTTGATAAAATTTCGAAAGTACTTTTCAATAAAGGTCATGTAAAGGTCGTTTCTGTGATCCAATTTTAATAATTTTACAGGAAATTGTCAAAAATACGCAAAAAATAAGCTACTGAAAATTTCAGAATCATACGTTTCATATTTCATGAATTAGATCGAAAAATACAAAGGGGGGGCATAAATATGCCCCCCCCCACCGCCTGGAGGGTTAAAAGGAGATTTATCTGGTGAAAAAATTAAACCTCGAAAAGGTTGTGGAAATATTTCTTTTTGTCCGAGATAAAATCTAGGTATTGTTTTTCCATCTATAAATGAAATAGAATGTTCAAATTGCATAGATTTTGGTAATTTCTTATTAATGTTTGATTCTAGTAATCCATAGTCATCTAATATAGTTTTGTGCTCTGGATCTGTTATATCAATTTGTTTATCATTATTTGTACTTTCTTTTTCAAGAGTTTTAAATGGTTTCATAGTTTTCTCAAAATCAGTTTTTACTTGCTCGGTTTGCTGCATTTTTTCAAACATATCAGATTGAATACCAGCTTTTATCATTCTATGTTGAAGATGACTTTCTTTCATAATATTGCTTTGTTTTATTAACTCTTCTAATTGTTTTATTCTTTTAAAATTATCAGCTCTAATTTTATCCATTTTTAAAATATAATATTTGAATTTTGTGGTAACATTGGAATACAGCAAAAACATTTTACTGAACAAATTATTTTTTATTGCTTTGTTGTTTGACATCTTTTCGTTTAAAGTTTTCTCGTTTTAAGTTTTGTTTAATAAAATTTTGTTTAATAAAGTTTTGCTTAAATTTTCGCTTAAAGTTTTTAGCTCTTCTAAAAAAATTTTGCCATTTTCTTCATTAGAAATTTTACCATCACTAGAAATTTTGCCATCCTGTTTATTCTTATCATCAACTTTTTCGGACTGTAATTGAAAGGTTTGATTTACTTCATTAGCTATTTGATCAAATTTTTCAATCTCATCTAACGTAATAACATTATCATCACATACTCTTTGAAAGTAGTAGTGTAATTTGCCATAGACTTCTTTAATATGTAAATGCTTAGTATTTAATGATTTTCGTTTCTTAGTTATTAAAGATTTTTCTAACATTGTAATAAGTGAAGTTGCAAAAACACCCGTACCTGTTAAAGCTGTAGCAACTACTGGAATTAATAAAACACTTGAAGTTATTATAATTGTGAATACCCCTAAACTTATTGTTAAACATGCTCCAACGCCTTGTGTCACATTCTTAGCTATCGTCCATCTCTTTCTTAATTTCTTATAATGCTCTAATCTTAATAATAATTGAGATTCTTTATCTTTCATATACCTAACTCTATCTTTGTGTTTTTCAATGTTAATTTCACTTGTTTTTAATTGTGATAACGAAGGATATATTCTTGAGGTTTCATCCACTTTTGTTTCTTCCATTTTTAAAGAAATATTTTGAATAAATATTTTGAATAGAATCTTCTGAAATTCTATTTAAACCGAAATTAGTAGCTGTTTGTTTGCCGTATATTTTTAAAAACTCAGTCATGTTATTAACCTGAGGACATATATCGCCTATATTACTCAGTATAACTGTCGGATTTTCATCATTCATTTTAAATGAAATAAATTCCAATAACTGCAATAATGTCTACTTCTTGTACAGAAAAATGAAAACAACGGCAGTGTATTTTGCATCAAATATAATAATACAACAATCAATCTTATCACACAATTGTACAATAGCAGTCTCATGGCAGTAGACTGGAGAACAAAAGAAAATTTAATTACATTTCAAAATAATCCAAAATGCAATACTACTAAGTTCCATGAATCATTCTTAAATACCAAAGATTCATTTTTTCAATGTCCATTAAAGTAGAACTACGTTCATATGATAACGAAGGATATATTCTTGCGGTTTCTTCCACTTTTGTTTCATCCATTTTTAAAGAAATATTTTTAGTCACATGATATATTTTGAAAACCTGAAAGATGGATAAAATTCATGAATTTGAAATTCTCAACTTTTATGATTTTCGGTGTCCTGGAACGTTCATGATTTAAGCGAGAAAATTGTTATTCTCAAATTTTGAGATTCTTAACTTTTATGATTTTCGGTGTCCTGGAACGGTCATGATTTAAGCGAGAAAATTGTAATTCTCAAATTTTGAGATTTTGAAAAATTTGAAAAATTGGGTATTTTTAAAAACGCTTAAGTTTTCGCCCTTCGGCCTTCGGCCACGTGAAATTTGAAGTCTACCTAAATTTTTGAAATTTTTGAAATTTTGATTTTTTTGAAAAAACCCGCAAAAGTTTGACATCCGGCGCAAGCGAAGCGAAGCGAAGCGTCGCGCCGGATGTCACACTATATACTACTTATGTTATATTATTATATTATTTTATATAATTTTATATTTTTATATTATTTTATATTTTTATTATATATATATATATCAAATTTGTCTATCTTAGAAATTAGAAAATTAAAAAAGGTTCAGTAGTTATTTCATCAGGCAAAATTTTTCTTTTATCATCAAATGGATCTAATGCTAATTTATGTTCCTCTTTTAAATACATTTTATGTTTCTTTGAATTAAGTCTATAATTTTCATGCTGTTTTTATTTCATTATTAAATAATACATTTTTATAATCTTGAAATGTTATTTGGTTAGCCACTGATGCCTTTGAAATTCCTTTTAAAGTTTTATGTGTTTTAATATTATTAGTTGTATCATAACAGTAACATTTAGATTTTAAAAATATAGCTTCTGTTATGAAATCTTCATTTCCTTCTAATTCATCTTTTACTTTACATAAATCAGAAGGATGAATGATATCTTTTATTTTATCTATTTCTTTATCAAGTGAAGAATTATACGGTATTGTTAATTCTAAGAAAACAGAATCGGTATCTGTAAAGTGTAATTTATAGTTTTTGCCATAAGCAGGTGCTAAATAATCATATATAAATTTATACATAAATAGTTTAGCTAATTCTAATATAGTGAATCCAATAAAATTAAACTTATCATGTTTTACGCTGATTCGACGTAAATGTACAGCACATAGTTCATCACTAAATCTAGTAGTTCTTTTATATGTAGGTTTCCTTGTTAAATTTTGAAACCTATCTTTATCATAAACTATTTCAATATTTTGTCTATTACGCACATTTTCTAAAGTATTACCATAAAATGCATTATTCATTAATTTGAAGAACACGTTTCGAAAATCATCTTTATTTCTTTTAGCTATTTTACGTTTTTCAATATTGAACTCTATATAATCTTTTAACCACCTAGATTTTCTATACTCTAGTTTTCGATGTATTTTAGTGAGAATCATTCCATGATCTAAATACCAATCTAGCATTCTTCCTTCAACAACATACTTTCCTTTATTACCTTGTGTTAACATAAGTTTTTTTGTTGGTCTTTATTTCTTAGAAATTATAGACTTTTAAAAATCTGAAAAATCTTCTATATTGGGAATTTTGTTTTCGGGACAGAAAGGATAATATTTTGTTGCGCCTTTTATATAATCAGGGTATGATAAATCAACTTCATATATATAACCAAAATTACGATTTCCATCATGTGATTTTTGATAATCAAGATTATTACACCATGTCATTTCACCTGTTGGTAATTCTTGTATCATGCAAGAAGAATATAAGCTATTAAAATCATAATATAACAAATAGTTTTCTCTCATGATTTCATTAACTGCTGCTTGACTATCTTCATTTGATATAAGTCCTTCTATATTTTGATTGAACAATTTTATAAACTGATCGCTTTCTTCTGGAGATAAAGGTTTCATTATTCCATAATCATCAGGATTTACTTTTTTATTATAACACTTAACATATCTATTACCTAAAACTGATGAAACTCCACCTCTAATACCAGATTCAAAAAATAATAATTTATCATATGTATTTTCTTTATAATGTTCAAGTTTAACACCGGTATGTTTTAATCCTGCTAACCATGTTAAACCTGGTGTAGAATAACAATAACATGGATCTATTCCGTAATATTCTAAACACATGTCACGAAAGTTTTCAAAAAGATCAGCAAGGATTAATACATCTATCTGAAGATATTTCATTGTATAATCTTACATTGTTTTACAATTTAACTCTCTCCAATTTTTTTCAGCTTCTGCATAATCTTCTTCAGATAATTGTGATTGTTTTAATGTTGATTTAAATTTATTTATTGGAGGAAGTTGTTTTTCTTCCATAATTTCATTTATTCTATTTATATCAGTCTTCGACTGTGAACTGGAGGTTATGTACTCATACCGAAATATGCCTTTTAAAGGTTTTAAATTATATTTATTTAATATTTTACATTGTTCAGGTTTCAAAGTTTTTCCCATAACATCTAATGAATAAGGAGTAAAAAATCTAAATGTATCTAAAATTCTAATACAACCTAATTGCATTGAAAAATATTCTTCTTCTTGTTTACATAGTACATTTATTTGTTGTTGTTGTAATTTTTCAGATGAAAATAAATTTTTCATTATTAAATGGAAATCATATTTAGAACCATTATAGAAATATAGAGGAACAAAGTTATATTTAAATTTATTAGCATTAAGATTACAAGAATTATGTGCTGCACCTCTATATAATCCATTTAGATGATCATGATCTTTTACCTTGTCGGCAGAGCCGCCGCTTCGCTTATCAATATATCTACCTCTGCCAGTTTTATAATTATTTGTAAAACCTTTTCCACAGTAAAAACATTTTATTTCATTATAAAAATATTTTCTTTCTTCATTCGTTAATGGAATCATTGGTATATTTGTTTCAAGCAATTGTGAAAAGCGACATTGTAATTCTTCTACTTTCTTTGTAAATATTTCTGAACTATCTTCACCATAGTATTGATAATATTCTGATTTAAATAATTCAGGATAATTTGAATGAATGTACATTCCCCAACATAATGGTTTTTGTTCAAATAAATATTTTTCTTTACTTTGTTCAGCTGCACTTTTTTCATAATTACAAACCAAAGGTTCTAGGGCTTGGCCCGTACCATTTTCAGAATTGGGCGAAGCCCTGGAAGACATCTCAGATGTCCCGTGCTTTTGTGTCATATTAACATTATATGCTTCAAAATCACAATAAATAGTAAAGGGTACTTTATTTTTGAAATACCATTTATTGTATTCTAAATAATCATCTTTAGGAAAAGTATTTTCAACTGCTTCGTTTTGTTGACAATTCTCCAAATGTCTATTCATTTCTTCTTTAGTTCTAAAGCTCGTCATACATTGGAGACAGGGAAAATTAGCATTATCTGAAGTTTTTGTAAATATAGAAACATCTTTACACAATATAAAATGACCCTGATAATATAATATATTCGCTTGTGCCGGTTGTTTTGACTGTTCTAATTTTTCAAATTTATCTTTATATATTTCATGTGTTAAGTCGATATATCTTTGTAAATCTTTTTCAGACTGTTGATAATTTTGATTTAATATTTGTAGCTGATAAATATATTATTTATTATATTGTTCTTTATATTGTTGTAGACATTTTTTTAAAGATTCATTTATTTTTTGATTGGTTTCATTTTCTTCATTATTTTCTTCATCTAATTTTTGAATTGTTTCTATTTTATTTTGATAATTATGACCATATTCTTGTACTAATATTTTTGTTTGTTGTTGATAATCTGTTTTACATTTTTGTAAACTTTTATTTGAATTTTGTAATTTTTGTTGATATTCTGCAGATAAAGATGAATATTTGTAATTATAATCATCATTAAGTCCCTTATAATTATTATGATTAATCATTATTGGTGATAATGTTTTAACAATTTCAAATTTTTCAGTACATATTATATTTCCTTGGTAAAAAATATTATGATGCATGTAATTTCCTCTATCATTATATACTATTTCTGATTGACATAAATTTTTATTATTCAAATAATTTTTTTTGAATCTGAGTAAAGTGGAGTAATTTTACCAATAGAAACATAATTCACATTTAATTCAAAAACATTTACTTCTATTAAATTTTTATTCTTTTTATGAAACTTTGTTAACCTATTATAATCATATGGAAATTCATCTAAACCATCCGAAAGATCAAACTCATTTATATATTCTTCTTTATTATAATGACTTAGTCTTTCTTTGTGATATTCTGCAGGATGTAAATGTGCTATAATACTCCACAGAAAACAATAATCATCTTCATTTTTTATGTTGATTATTTGTGGTGAACTGAAAGGTAAAGGAACATAACTACCACCAGTATTATTTTTATATTTATCAATTACTATTTTCTTGGATAGTATTTTAACAAATCTCCAACCAGATTCACGTAACTGGGCTTCAATTATACAACTTTCTAATTTAAGTATCATTTGTTCAAATATGGGTTGTATATCATTTACATTATGAATTTCTTGCGAATTTGTAAAATGTCCTTGTATTATTTCTTCGGGAATTCCATCAGGTCCATTTTTTGTATAAAGTACTTCTACATTCATATAACATTTGAAAGATTTCTTAAATATTTTGAAAAAGTTTGTTAATACATTATAAAAAGTTTCATCGGTTTCATTATATTCAACAGACTGATTAAATAAATATTTTATATTTGCTAAGGCTTCATCGGTTCGTTCAGCTTCATCAAATTCAGCTATTTCGTTAAATTCATCAGTATCGCTAAATAAATATCTCCCATCTGGTACATGTTCATCTTCACTATTAAAAACTTTTTTATATTCCGAATTTGAATAATCATCAAATATTTTTTTAACTTTTATATCAGTAGGTAATGTTTCTAGATAGTTTTTATAATTATTTAATTTCAATATATTTCCTCCGTCAACTCGATCTACATTTTGTAAATGCATTTTACTTTGTAAATGAGATTGATAACTTCTTTTTTGTTTGTAACTTTTTTTCACATAAGACACAATAAAACTTTTCCATTTTTTTATTTCTCTAGAAAAAATTTAAGAAAAATTTGTGTTTTAATTTTTAAAGAAAAAATTCTTAAATATTTTTTTAGTAAAACTTTTTAGTAAAAAATTATATTTAATAATTTTTTTAGTAAAAATTATATTTAATATTTTTTTATTAAAAATAAAAATGTTTGAAGAGTATAAAATAGAACATGTACCAGTTTTAAAAAATTATAGACATCCAACAAATCCACTTACACCAAAACAAGAAGTTAAATTTTACTATCACCATAAATATATGCAATTTGTTAGAGATTATAAAATAAATCATGGTATACCTAAATATACTAAAACAAATGATTTTCCATTATGTCTTAGAAGTTCTAGAGTATTCTTGGCATTTAATAATTTATGGTGGTTAATTAATAAAGATAACTTAACTGTATATGATTTAAAAACATTAAATAAATTAAGTCTTCATCCATATATTCACAATTTTAAAACAAAATATTATAAAAGAAATTAAAAGATAGATTAGAAAATATTTTTTAGTCCATTATAAAAATATATATAAGGAAAATATTATAAATATGTATCTGTAAAATTATGATAAATTTGTTTAATTATTAAGTATTTCACTAACACCATTTATTAATGGTTTTATATCATTATATGTTTTTTTGGCTTCATCAAATGTAGATTTAGCATCAGAAAATGTAAAATTAACATCAGATATTATTGGTGTTGCTTTTCTTAAGCCGTTTCTAACATCATCTATTGCAGTTTTCAAGTAGTTTAATGTTTCATTATCTTGTAATCTGTTAGGTATTGGTATACCAAATTTACTATTTAAATAGTTATCAAAATAAAAATAAAATGTATCAGAAATAATTTTTAGTGGTACTTTTGATTCAGATTCTAAAAAAATAATTATTTGTTATATAACTTGATTTGATAAATGTTTTGCATTTGCATACATTCTAATATCAAAATCTTGAGAGTTATTATAGATTTCATGTTCGGTATCTACTAATATATTCAAATCTTTATCATATACTTGCATATGTTCACTTATGGTGTCAACACGTATTATTCCATATTTATGTTGTGTATAATATGATAACGGCATATTTATTATATAATTTTTATTAATATCATTAAAGAATGCTGCATTATTTTGTGTAGTTGTAAAAAATGTTTGAATGTTTTCTCTAATCTTATTATCTACATCACAAGCTTTATGAGCTAATACAACTATTTGAATATTTTGATGTCTTCCTTTTGTAAATATTTCTGACATATTTTTTTGTTTTGATAAACTTGCAGCATCATCTAGAATTAATAAAGATTTATTTTCAGGTGTACCAGCAAAATTTTCCATATCTTGTAACTCATCTAATTGTTTATCATTATAAACGTTTGTAAAAGTTGGCCATTCAGAAGTATGCATACAAAAAATATATACTTGCGTTTCATCCTTATAATGTTCGTTTATATATTTTTTAATAAACGTAGCCTTACCACTTTAAGTTTTACCGTAAACAATGAAATGTAAATTTTCTTGATACATTCTACCTTGTTTAATATTTTTATTATTATTTTTATCTTTAATCTTATCCTCATCAGTTTTCCATCCTATAAAATTTTTTATTTCTTGTTTATAAAAATTTATCCTATTTTTGTTCCTCTGTTAGAAAGTAACCCCATTGATTTCCAATACATATAACAAGATGATAAATTAAAAATATTAAGATACATGCAAACAATATTTTTATACAATGAAATTTTAAAAAATTCCAAAGACGTGTAAGATCTGATTGTACTATTTTTTTATTAGGAGATGAATTAGGGGGTGGTGTTTCTAAATATTTTTTATTATATATATTATCTATATTATTACCTATAGTATTATATATAGGATTATATCTAGTATTATCTACAATATTATTATTATTAATATCTTTTAGATTCGGATCTTGAGGGGTTAATGTATCTTGAAACTCAGTGTTATTTATATAATTATATATCATTTCATTTGTTGCATCAAGAGATTTATGAAGACTTCGATTACTTTTATTAATTTTACTACTTTTACTACTTTTAATTATAACCGGTGAATATAAATCTTCCAAATTTTTGCTTTTATTCATTTAATATTTTTAAAATAAAAAATTTAGGAAATATTATTTTTTAATTCCGGACTCGCATTCTTACACTCTTATGAGTATAAAATACCTCTGTAGCACCTCCGGAATGTATATGTATTTTTGTTCCTATACTCAAAAGAGGTATGTTCCGAACCTCTCCTCTCTTCCGGAATACATTAGAATATTTTAATAAAATAATATTTTAATATATAAGACTATTTTAATAATAAAAAGTAATTTTATCTAATATAAATTATTATTATTTTGATTAAATTATTATTATTTTGATTAAAATTTTGATTAAGATCTTGATTAAGTTTTGGACATAGTGTTACATGTCGCGGAAATTTTTTCTTCAATATAATTTTTTGACAACCTCTACATTTTACTTTTTCTTTTAAACAATCCCTACACTGATATTTACTATCATAAAACTCTGTCTTAGGTTTAGTAATTTGACAACTTGTACATTGTCTTGTAGAATTTATACAAGAATTATAATGATTAGTAATTCCTTGAATTGTAAAATATTTATTACAATTACGACATAGCTGATCTTTTAATTTATCTTTCTTAACCTCTTCTGGTAGTTCACATAATTTTAAATGACGTGCAAAATTTTTGGACGTTATATTTTTATTACATCCGGAACATATTTTTTTGTTATTACATTCTACAAATTGATTTTTATCAACAAAATTATTTTGTGCTACATAATTATTTTGTGCTAAATAATTATAATTATTTTGTGCTAAATAATTATTATTATTTTGTGCTAAATAATTATTATTATTTTGTCTAGGTGCATTTTGTCTAGGTGTATTTTTTCTAGCAGTATAAAGATTTTGTAATTGATCTGAAATAAATAAATGCTTTAATCTTTGTAATGGTTGCTCCGGTTGAATATTATTAGGTTGAATATTATTATTATTAGGTTGAATACTATTATTAGGTTGAATATTATTATTAGGTTGAATATTATTATTAGGTTGAATACTATAATTAGGTTGAATATTATTATTATACTGAATATTTTTTTTGAAATTGATTAATTTCCATACCACATGGTGTGTTTTTCATATGAGAATATAATAGCGTTTGATTTAAAAAACGCATCTTACAAACTTGACAAATTTGAGTCATTTCAATTTTTTTTTATTAGAAAAAATTTTATTTTTTTATTTTTATTAGAAAACATTTTATTTTTATTGTTTAAAAATGATGTTACCAAATGTTGGTGGAGGTGCATATATCCCGAATAATCGTGAATCAGAAATAGAAATAGAAAATTATATCATGAAAACTGGAGACGTTTTATCTGGTCCATTGCATCTTTCTATTCTTCCGCAACAAAATACCGAGTTAACAAATAAACAATATGTTGATACACAAATCAATGATTTAAAAGAAAAATATATAAGCGATGTTTTGGTTCCACTGATGAATGAATTAAAGTTGCTTAAACTTAATGACAAATCATTAAACGAAAAATTATCAAAACTTGATAAAAACGATAGAGAGCTAGAAGCAGATATAGATAAACTTTTTAAAAAGATTTCTGAACAATCAAAAATTTTAATATTGCTTTCTATAAAGTTAAAATCTGCAGTCATTAAAAATAAACATCAGATAAAAATGTTAAAAGAACAATTAGAAGATGAAATAGAAAAACTACCTGAAAGAATTAAAAAAAATTTAAAACAGTTACAAACTACATTCCAAAAAAGTGTGAATGAATTGAGTTCTAAAATTGCTCAACAAATTAAAAAAATAAATCATTTGAAAATTGAAGTAAAATCACTTACTGAAAAAGTTGATAAAATGAAAACTCTTAAAATCAATTTGGAAAATGAATTAAAGAAAAATTTGCAAGAAAACTCTAAAGAAAATAAAGAACAGTTAGATGCTGTTAAAAAACAGTTAGATGTTCTTAAAGTTCAATTAAATGCTTTAAAAACTGATTTAAAGAAAAGTGAGAAAAAATTAGAAGTGACTGAAAAGGAAATTAAAGTACATCACACGCTACTTGACGCAATAGATAAAGTGCAACAGACAATTAATAAAGTTATCTCGAAGTTGTTATCCATTCACAAACGTAAATCTTAAACGGACCGAAGGTCCTCAGGTTACTAACCAATCGGAGCGAAGCTCCTCGAGGCTTTAGCCGATCGGACCAAAGGTCCTCAGGTTACTAACCAATAGAACCTTGTTCAGAGGCTCTAGCCGATCGTAAATATTTTTCCCAAAAGTCAAATTTAATCTTAAAAAATGCCTATAATTTATAAACACAATCTTAAACATTTTGCTTCAAATCAAAGAATTGCTCATGAACCACGTATGAATGCTGTTTATCATTATAACAGTGTAGAAACAGTCGGATTTTGATATAAATTATTATTATTTTGATTAAAATTTTGATTAAGATCTTGATTAAGTTTTGGACATAGTGTTACATGTCGCGGAAATTTTTTCTTCAATATAATTTTTTGACAACCTCTACATTTTACTTTTTCTTTTAAACAATCCCTACACTGATATTTACTATCATAAAACTCTGTCTTAGGTTTAGTAATTTGACAACTTGTACATTGTCTTGTAGAATTTATACAAGAATTATAATGATTAGTAATTCCTTGAATTGTAAAATATTTATTACATATAGCTAGGCACCGCAGGTGCCGTCCAAAAAGAAGGGGATGGCATCTTTTCTGGTATTGGAAGTATCGTTAACTTAATTAAAAATAATAAAGATTTGATTACACCTGCTGCAAAAGGAACAGCTGCTATAGGTAGTACAGCTAGTGCCATATCAAATGCTGCTAAGTCTCAAAACGAATTAAAACAACTAGAAACTATTCGTAAACTTAAGAATGATTCTGAAGAACTAAAAAAATTAAAAATACTTTCAGATGAAACAAAAACTAAAATTGCTAACATAGCGGGGGTGAAACCTTGAGGAGCGGAGCTCCGTCTGATAGTAAAAAGGGTAAGAAAACAGGCGTAGCCATAGAACGTTCAATTGAAGAAATAAGAGGTAATGGCGTGAGCAGCAACCTTCGGTCTAACCAGCAAAGCTGTAGCGGAGCTGGTCTAGCAAAATTCTAAAATTATATTTTAGTAAAATTTTTTTAGTAAAATTTTTTAGTAATTTTTTAGTAAAATTTTTTTGGTAAAATTCTAAACTTATATTTTAGTAAAAATTTTTTCTGTCTGTGAGAAAAACAAAAAGTCAAATTATTTTTTATAAAAATGTCTTCGCTAATTGAAAATAAATTTAGATTAGACGATCCTCCGTTCGTCAGTTACAATCAAAAAAAGAATGACTATATAAGAATTGCTATGAATCCCGGATCTTCCAGTCGAGTAAATACTGGAGGTGATTTAATTTTTGAAGTTGATAATCAGCAAAGTTATATATATCTACCTGATTCATTCTTACACTGTGAATATTCTTTATATAGTGATGCCAATTTTACAACACCATTACCAGATACCGATAATATTGCACTAGAGGATAATTTTTTTCCAAGATTATTTACACAAATGCGTTTAGATGTTGCAACTCAAAATATAGAAACAATAAGTGATTCTCCAGGTGTAATTGATACAATGCTTAGATTTGTAACAATTGGTGAAAATAATAAAAAGCATGTAATCGAAGGTTGGTTTCCTGATACTAATGATGGTATAATTGTTGATGATTTAACTCACGCTGGAACAGATGCAGCAGGAATTGCGAAAGATGTAGAAGATATTGCAAAACATTTAAATAAAACAAATAATAGTGCATATAAAGAAAGACGTGAATTTAGCAAGAAAAGTAAACAGACAGTTAATTGGTCATTGTCTCCATTATTCGGATATTTAGATTATGATAAAATATCATATCAATTAAAATTTAAATTAATAATTCATCGTACATCAAACAATGAATTAATCTTTTTTGGCAAGACTGGAAAAAAAGCATATTTAAAAATTGATAGACTTGAATGGTGGATTAAACATATTACTCCTAGTTTAGAGGTTGAATCAACTATTGCAAAAAGATTAAATACTAACAAACCAATTCCAGTAAATTTTCTAAAGCGTACTGCTAGTTCAGTAACTTTTTCCGAACAAAGATTTAAGTGGCATTTTACTAGAACTGCGAATACTCCAAGATATTTATTGCTAACTGTTCAAAGAAATAATTCTCCAAGTTTTGATAAGAACAACAATCTTTTTCATATTAATACAATTCGAAGTTTAGAAGTTGCTTTAAATCAAACCCGATATCCAATTGATCCATTAAGATTCGATGATACTAATAATCAATTTATGGAAGGATATGATGCTTATAGAAATCTTTGTATAGAATTTGGAGTTGAACCACAATTAACTCCTGGAGATTGGAGACATTTATATCCAATTTTCTGTTTCGATTTAAGTGCACAATCAGAAGATATCATTAAAAATGGTTGTGATGTAACAATTAATATTGAAAAAAAAGATTCCACAACTTCATTGATGGCTTATGGTTTATTGCTAGAAGATGCAAAATATTCTATTGAAGTTCTTAATGGGAAGATGGCTAGAATAAATTAATTTAATTTTTTGATAACTTAAAATTTTTTCATAACTAGAATAGATTAAAATTTTTCGTAACTAAAATTTTTTATTAAAAATGTCGCAAGCGAAAAGTAATAATAATAAAACTGCTGAATTAAAATTACGTAATATTGTTGACAAAAATACCCCTAAAACTATTACTATTAATAAAAAAAAGTATTACTTAAATAAACCAATGATAGAGAATATTAAATTACAAGAAGAAAAGAATGGTGGAATTCTCCCATTAATTCCTCTAATAATAGGAGGCATAGCAGCAGCAGGAAGTGTTGCAAGTGGGACAGCTGGTATTGTCCAAGCAGTAAATAAAAATAAATCAGAGAAGGCAGCATTAGAAGAACAAAAACGTCATAACAGAGAGCTAGAGAAAGTTGCTAAGGGAGAAGGAGTAGCAGATAATTTTATTAGTAAATTAAAATTAGTTGATGAAGGAAAACGAGTTCTTAAAAATATTCTCCACAATGTTGATGATTTAATTGAAATTAAAGAAACTAAAGATGGTTCTGGAATATATCTAAGTCCTAGTATGATTCGGTAATAACCTCAGGACCTTTCGTCAATAAGGTAAAACTTTCATTTTATCTTTTAAAATTTTTCTATCTTTAAAAATGAATTCTACAAATTCCACAAATTCCGAAATTTAATTAAATTAAAAATTGCTAATTTAGATTTATTGAATTATCTCTTAAAAGTACATAAACCCCTAAATTGTCAGCATATTGGAGGTGACATACAAAAAACATTAGAAAACTTTCCTTGATTGATTTGGAGTAAATATTCGAAAGAAAAACATCTTCCTGGTCATTCATATACCGGTCCAGGAACTCGATTAGATATAAGACTAGATGAGAATAATAATCCGAAACCAGGTGAAGAACCAATAAATAGAGTAGATGCCGCAGCTTACAGGCATGATTTAGCTTATCGGAATCATGACCTAAGTTCTCGACATGTAGCTGATAAGAAGATGATTCAAGAATTAGATAGTATTCAAAATCCTACATTTAGAGAAAGAATTGAAAGAATGTTTGTTAAGAAAGCTTTACAAGCTAAAATATTATTCGGTCAGGGTTTAAATGAAACGACAGCAAAGCTGTCTGAGAGCAACGCTCGAACCTACGCGTCTGAAATGTCGAATGACCTAGATCCATATAGTGAAACTTATGCCTCCGAAATTCATAAAGAATACAGAAGGCCTAAATATTTATTGAAAGTAAAAGTATTTAATAAAGATGATATTTGGAGTGCAGATCTTATTCATATGCCGAATGAAAGGGACTACAAATGCGCATTGACCGTTATAGATTTATATACACGATACGCTTGGGTAAAGCCTTTAAAAAACAAAAGTGGTCTATCAGTTAAATATGCGTTTGAAGAAATCTTTAAAGAAAGTAATAGAAAGCCAAAAAATTGTTTGTTGACAAAGGATCGGAATTTTACAATCGAAATGTTCAGCCACTATTTGAAACTGTGTATTCCACAGGAAATGCAGGAAAGGCTGTAGTAATAGAAAGATTCAATCGACGTTGAAAAATAAAATTTTCAAAAAATTTACTCAGCAAGGAAATCAGAAATGGTTGAAGATATTACCAGAAGTTGTAGAAGAGTATAATAATAAAGTTCATTCAGGTATTGAAGAAACCCCAAAGAATGCTTCTGACGACCCTGATTTAATGCGAAAGAAAATATTTGGAAATAATTATTCGAACGAAAATAATTATTCGAATGAGAGTAATCCGAATTTACAGAAACGTAAGCCGAAATTTAAAATTGGAGATAGAGTTAGAATACTTAAATATAAGAATAAATTTGAAAAAGGCTTTGTTGGTTATTGGACTAAAGAGATATTTGAAGTTTGTAAAATAAATCAAACTTATCCGATTACTTATGAAATTAAAGATTTAAATAATGAAGATATCAGAGGCCGATTTTATCAAAACGAATTACAACGAAGTGATTTTTAGTTATCATTATTATCATTATTATCATTAGGCGTAGCCATGGAACCTACGGTTCGTTCAATTCTAACATAATATCTAGAAATGGAACTCCTTTTTGTAATTTCAATAAAACATAAAGACATAATTGACCACAATAAGTAGTTCCTGGTTTTTGAATTTGAAACGTATTATAAGTTCCATTTCCAAGTAATTCTTTGACTTCATTTGTTGGAGACAATCCATAAGAGTGAAAATAGTAATTATCTCCATTTTTATTTCTATGCCCCGCTGACCAATGTACTCCTTTTTCATCTGTTGTGTGGAGATTTGTTATGAAATTTATAGTTATAATTTTGTTCCGAGAACTGAAGGTTCCTGTTGGCTTATTTTTGATCAATTGTAATTCGTCTCTCATTAGAACATGAAAATTCTTTATTCCTAATTGATTTGCGATTTTCTTTAGATCAAAATTTGTAGTTGCTTGCGTTCCATATAATTTAAAAAAATCATTTTTTTTGCTCATTTTATAATTAAAAATTTCTTAAGGTACCCCTAGAAGTCAGAAGGGACCCCTAGAAGTTAGAAGGAAGGGGGTAGTAGAACTACGTTCATATGATATTGAAGGATATATTCTTGCGGTTTCTTCCACTTTTAAAGAAATATTTTTAGACACATGATATATTTTAAAAACCTGAAAAACGTCTAAACTCATGAATTTAGTCATTTTTAAAAATACTAACTTTTCTGATTTTACGGTGTCCTGGAACGGTCATGATTTTAGCAGTGAAAATTGTAATTCTCAAATTTTGAGATTCTTAACTTTAATGATTTTCGGTGTCCTGGAACGGTCATGATTTTAAGGGTGAAAATTGTAATTCTCAAATTTTGAGATTCTTAACTTTTCTGATTTTACGGTGTCCTGGAACGGTCATGATTTTAGCAGTGAAAATTGTAATTCTCAAATTTGAGATTTTGAAAAATTTGAAAAATTGGGTATTTTTAAAAACGCCTAAATTTATGAATTTTGGTCTTCATAACCTGAAAAAAGGTTCAAATTCATGAATTTATGTCGTTTTTAAAGATACCAATTTTTCAAAAAATGATACTTTTTAAATGGACTAAATTTACGAATTTAGGTCTTAAAAACCTGAAAAAAGGACTAAATTCATGAATTTATGTCGTTTTTAAAGATGCCAATTTTTTTTATTTTATGGTGTCCTCAAACGGTCTTTTTCCCATTACTGTCGCAATCATCAAGAGATTATCATTGACGCTAATTGTTGAGTAGTATGAAAATTAAGTAAGAAGTTTTGGGTTGTTTCATGCTGCTACGACCACTACCAGATCACAATATCATGAAAAAATTCACTCTTCTTTAGTTAAAAATCTTCATCTACAATATTTTATTAGTTTCACAACGTGTGAACCTGTCTGTAAAGCTCAAAGAACATTTGACTGCTTCCTTCAAGCACCGCTTCGGTCATTAATAGATTCACTTTTCTTTGATGAAAAAATGGTCAATGACAGGAAACTTTCATTAATAAAATTGTACATCTGGATAGCAGTAGCTTGTGAATGAACTAATAACTATCCTCACTAACCGGACACCTTATCATAACAATTATAAGAGTACATTGAGTCATCTTGCCTGCGTACATCGTTTTACCGTATGCCATCATTTTGAATAACATGTGGATAAAAACAGTGGGGGAGACTTTCACCATTAACTATGAATTTTCGAAGGGAATCTTGACATCGGCGATGGTGAAATGGTCAAGATTACACTTTTAATGAATAGACGACAAAAAACGGCAGCTTGTGAAGGAGTGAGCATATTGATAAAGTATAATTTAAAAAATGAAAGGATATCACTTTCTTAATGTAAGAATCAAGTAGGGCCTGTTTATATGTGTCAGGTGTTGCGGTCAGTGACAGAGCTTCTTATCCACATAATTGATGACTACTTAACGTGTCAATTGAGTTAAAAGAAGTACTGATTTATACTATACTCCAATTGTCAGCAATTAAAGGACTAAACCCCATCCCGAAGATGATGGCATCATAGCGCTACGTCCATCCATCCCAATCAAAATATAATCATGAAATAAACAGAATACGGACATATTTTGACATTTTGTCAATATTTTGGAGTGTCACGTGGTCGCTCTATCGAGAGAAAATGGTCAGTTCGTTCCTGAAAAAATCGGTCGTGAAGCGCGACGGTCACTACTTCAGTATGTGGGATTTCCTATCTAATCGTTCGGTTCCTAGAAATCGTCCGGTCGTTGAAGCATCACGGTCGCTAAGCGAGTTTGACTATAATTAAAACAGTTTGAATTGCGACTGCATGTCTATAGCGTCAAGAGGCAATGATCAGTTCGTTCCTGAAAAAAAAAACCGGTCGCAAGGCGCGACGGTCGCTATATCGAGACTTCAACATGTGGGATTTCCAATCTAATCGTTCGGTTCCTAGAAAGACCGGTCGTTAAAGCGCGACGGTCACTAAGCGAGGTTTGACTACATTTACAAAACAGTTTGCATTGTGACTGAATGTCTGTCATAACAACAATTCATACATTCGACCTAATTCATGGATTAATCAATCATATGAAAGCAATATTTTCTGTGCATGTTGATTGATGTACCGGAATGCGTTGCTTACTGGTATCGTGCATTAAAAACAACGTCATGCTAAATGAAAACTTTGCGATGAGGCACCATGAAATATTCTTCCGAAAAAGGATGCTGACCTGAACGTGTGCCAAAAGTGCATTTTCTTATTAACCCTGACTTTAAAACTGCAAACTGAACACTAAACTATAATTTCGAGAATCAAGGTAGAGCCTACCCGAGTAAAATTACCGTTGTCAGTTTAACAAATACTTACCAAGTACTTGGCATTAAAGTCCTTAACATTAAAGAAATATTTAAGAAATATTTATCAAACCTAGTACATTTCCTAAACTTTTACTAAATATTTAGCAAACTTTCCAAACTTCCACAAAATATTTGGCAAATTCTATGAACTTTTACGAAATGTTTAGTAAATATTTTGAAAATTTTCCAAACTTTTACAAAACATTTAGCAAACTATTTCTAGCTTTTATAATATGTTTAGCAAATAATAAGCAAATTTTATCCTACTTCATAGGCGATTATGAAACATTTGTAAATTTCAATTCATGAAAAATATCTTCTTGTATGAAATGCTTTATATTTATCAAATAGAAAACCAAAACAATCATAATTCGGCAAAAAGATAGCTAGCAAAACGCTCTGCTCGAATTATTCATGCTCAAAGTCGTTCAAAATCCGTACGGCATATAAAACTGCAAGACTATAATAAAATGACTGATCTTGCTAAAATTATGCTTTGTACGATAACATTCATAGAGATTACAAAAACTGAGCCCTGCTCCCCAAAGTAAACAGCAGAAGGAATGGATAACCTTCAAAAATACAATTTTTCATACGTATTTGGAAAATGAACAGAGTTTTATATAGTAGCACACATCGAACGATCCGATACAAATAATTTTTATGAATATCACTTTTATCAACATAAAGGAAATTTCTCTATCCGGATTTGATCATTCTTCATATGAAAATCCTTCCAACCGGAAAGCATGCCCACAGCCCGAATACGCATTTCACTTCATCTGAAACACTGTCATTTCGAGTCAAACACCGTCGCGCCGTTATCAGTTACATTTTTAAGAATAGAGGTGATATCACGAAAAATTTACAGTTCAATGGAGAAACAGTCACTACCAAATGAAGTTTGAAGCGATGATACAAGGTCACTGAAAAAAAACATCTTCGCGGTTGGACCACAACACGGTTGTCCGAATCTGATGATGGCTGGGACGTTGCGAGTATGAGAGATTTATGGATAAAGAATAATTCCAGTAGTTTTCGGGGTTAATTAGCTTACAAGACAAGACGGAAAAGCAGCCGAATGTAGGTCAGGTATTGAGTCATCGATGGACAGATACACAGCCTCAGCAATCAACACCTGTAAAAAAGAAGACAAATCTTGTGCTGATGTGCAGAGCAGAATTATCAAACTTAACGGATCTTAATTAACATTCTATGGGTAGGCCTACTCAAAGTTCAGAAGATAAATCATTTATAGTAATTTTAGGTGTTACAGTAATACTATTAAGAAAACTGCTTTTGGATTATTTCATCTCTGACAATGTGGGAAGCGATATTCTTAGGAATTTTGATAGCAAATGAAGATATTCAAGAGTGGTTGAATTGTGATCATTAACAATTTATCAATTATTTTTTTAATCAACACTCTTAGTATTTATCAATAATTTTATTTTGATATTCAAGTCACGGCTGTAGAGCCGATGCGTTATCTCATCGGCTCCGGCTCCACGACACTGATGTGAAAGGCTCCGGCTCGGCTCCGGCTCCGACTTCAAATTCAGGTTCTATCTATGCTGGTTATCCTGGATCCGTTGAACGGGTTTTTTGGATAACGGTGTGGCCTTTAGAGGTTTGCTACAATCATCAAATTAGTTTTCATTAACAAGCAACGACTTAAGTTAATAATAAAAATGATAATAGCCTAATATAATGACAAATAACATACGTGTCATAAATTTTTGCATGAATTGACTATCTCTGAAAGATAAAATAAAGTTATAGCCAGGATTGGTTAAATTAGATAAAGATCTCCCGCACTGGCTAAATATAAATTGGCCTAGCCTGCAACCAGTCTACTACGAGGCTACATTAAATAAGACCACATGAGTGATGATGATATACCTAATTAGCCGTCACAGGGGCCGAATAGTAGTATAAGCTTTTTAACAAAGCTTGAATATGAAACTGGATAGCGCATGCATCTAAATAGCTTATAGGGCCTGTATCTACTTGAACATGGAAAGGGTATCGGCTATATAGCCAAATATACCGTATCAATAAAGATATCAATTGCTTTATTGAATATTAAAGTGTATGTATATAGGCTAGCTTAGGTTGTTATTGTTATTTGTTATTGCCTTTATTCAATAGTCTGTTGGTCCATGAATAATATGATCGGTGGGTATCCCACGACTGATCATCTGTAGAAATTGTAATTTAGATAGCCTCATTGCAGTGTAGGCTAGAAATGTACAATTGAAAATTATACTTGAAAAAATTAAAAATATCTAATTTAGGACAAGTTGTGTAATTCTATGCAGCATACTTAATAAGTTAAGGCCTATCTTACATTATTTTAATTTCGTATTTTTCATTATGGCGTAAAGTTGCACTAAATAATTCATGAATGATTCATGTATATTATTATATTCAATTTATGTGTAACACATTACCATATTCCTCTGATGATGGTTAGGCTGATGAAACTGAACTCGGAGTATCACACAGTATGTTGCAGGGTGCTATGCATAATAAAAATTTGACTGCGAGCACCGAGCAGAAATCCCATCTACTTTGCTAGCTTTCGAATGCACGTGCGGTTTAATGTCACAGAAGTAATGGGCAAAAGACCGTTCCAGGACACCATAAAATTCAAAAAAATAGTATCTTTAAAAACGACATAAATTCATGAATTTAGACCCTTTTTCAGGTTTTTAAGACCTAAATACATGAATTTAGTCCATTCAAGAAGTACCATTTTTTCAAAAAATGGCATTTTTAAAAACGACATAAATTCATGAATTTGAACCCTTTTTCAGGTTATGAAGACCTAAATTCATAAATTTGGGCGTTTTTAAAAATACCCAATTTTCAAATTTTTCAAAATCTCAAATTTGAGAATTATAATTTTTACCTTGAAAATCATGACCGTTCCAGGACACCGAAAAAATCAGAAAAGTTAAGAATCTCAAATTTGTGATTGTGACATTTTACTTTGAAAATCATGACCGTTCCAGGACACCGAAAATCATAAAAGTTGAGAATTTCAAATTCATGAATTTTATCCATCTTTCAGGTTTTTAAAATATATCATGTGACTAAAAATATTTCTTTAAGAATGTAACACAATCTCTCACAATGCCTGTTATTGTTACTGCTTTGCACTCAGATGATCACTCAATTGTAGAGAACATCTGCTTCTCGCATTTATGAATAAAAGGCATTTCAGTGTAAAGAGCTGTGACCTCCAACTCAAACATTTGAAAGGAAACAATGTATGAAAGAACAAACAGCTGCTACACCCACTTAGTCATTTGTAAGACGTGAAATATAATTGCAGCATGTAGGAAGTAAGACTTCATTTACAATTCCATTAATCATAACTAGTGACTGTTTTCTTTCTTCATTGCAAAATGCCAAAACGTACTGCCGCGGAAGCTTTTTCGTTTTACATGCCGATTTTACTAAACGTAATTAAAGAAGAGCACAAGGAAACTGCGAATAAATACTTTGAAGAGTGGAAGTTAGAAATTCAATCGAGAAAGAAGAACAAATTGAACTCTCAAAAACAAGTGGAGGATATTACAGTAAAAATAGAACAGTATCTGACCACTACTACAATTCCTCAGTTCAATGTTACAAAAGAACATTTCATTACCATCGAAGATAGTGCTACTATGATTTCAAAACTGATTGCAAGTGATAAAGTGCACCATGGGTCGTTGCTGAGAAGTGCTGCTTATCAAGGTTATGGATTTAAAAGAATTCTGGAATTGAGTGACAATAAAAAAAACAGATTTGTGGCAAACTTGGAACTATTTAGAATTTCCTATAACGTAAGTTATTGTTATTTCTTGATGAACTTATCAGATCTAATTCTACCACACGTATTATTTTTAAATTCATCAATGCCCATTAGTTTTGTTAGAAAACATTTTAAAGAAATCAAAATTTATATAGAAAAATTGAATCAACCGACAACTATAGAAGAAATGAGGTTTGGTTCCCAAGATGAATGAACATTAACTGTGTTGTTTCACTTTTTAAGATATGTGCAATGTACATACATATTTGATGTATACATATTTATGAAGACTTCTTTATAAGTAGTAACGCATTTTGGATTATTTTGAAATGTAATTAAATTTTCTTTTGTTCTCCAGTCTCATGGTAGTAGACTGCTATTGTATAGATCTATATTTCAGTATGTAGCATAATCTTTGGTATTTAAGAATGATTCATGGAACTTAGTAGTAACACATTTTGGATTATTTTGAAATGTAATTAAATTTTCTTTTGTTCTCCAGTCTCATGGTAGTAGACTGACATTGTACAATTGTATGATAAGATTGATTGTTGTATTATTATATTTGATATTTAAGAATGATTCATGGAACTTAGTAGTATTGCATTTTGGATTATTTTGAAATGTAATCAAATTTTCTTTTGTTCTCCAGTCTCATGGTATTAGACTGCTATTGTACAATTGTGTGATAAGATTGATTGTTGTATTATTATATTTGATGCAAAATACACTGCCGTTGTTTTTATTTTTCTGTACAAGAAGTAGACATTATTACAGTTATAGGAATTTATTTCATTTAAAATGAATGATGAAAATCCGACAGTTATACTGAGTAATATAGGTGATATATTACCTCAGGTTAATAACATGACTGAGCTCTTAAAAATATACGGCAAACAAACAACTATTTAAATCGAAATTCAGAAGATTGTATTCAAAATATTTCTTTAAAAAATGGAAGAAACAAAAATGGAAGAAACCGCAAGAATATATCCTTCGTTGTCATATGAACGTAGTTCCACTTTAATGGACATTGAAAAAATGAACAAAGAAAAACACAAAGATAGAGTTAGGCATATGAAAGATAAGGAATCTCAATTATTACTTAGACTAGAACATTATAAAAAATTAAGAAAGAGATGGACCAAAGTTAAGAATGTAACACAAGGAATTGGCATATTCTTAACAATAAGTTTAGGCGCTCTCACTATTGTTATATCTTCAGGTGTTTTATTAATTCCAGTAGTTGCTACAGCTTTAACAGGTACGGGTGTTTTTGCAACTTCACTTGTTACAATGTTAGATAAATCTTTAATAACTAAGAAACGGAAATCATTAAAAACTAAGCATTTACATATTAAAGAAGTCTATGATAAACTACATTACTACTTTCAAAGAGGATGTGATGATAATGTTATTACGTTAGATGAGATTGAAAAATTTGATCAAATAGCTAATGAAGCTAATAAAATATCATTTCAATTACAGTCCGAAAAAGTTGATGATAAGAATAAACAGGATGGCAAAATTTCGAGTGATGGTAAAACTTTTACTGGTGGTAAAATTTCTAATGAAGAAAATGACAAATTTTTTTAGAAGAGCCAAAAACTTTAAGCGAAAATTTAAGCAAAACTTTATTAAACAAAACTTTATTAAACAAAACTTAAAACGAGAAAACTTTAAACGAAAAGATGTCAGACAACAAAACAATAAAAAAATAATTTGTTCAGTAAAATGTTTTTGTTGTATTCCAATGTTACCACAAAATTCAAATATTATATTTTAAAAATGGATAAAATTAGAGCTGATAATTTTAAAAGAATAAAACAATTAGAAGAGTTAATAAAACAAAGAAATATTATGAAAGAAAATCATCTTCAACATAGAATGATAAAAGCTGGTATTCAAACTGATATGTTTAAAAAAATGCAGCAAACCGAGCAAATAAAAACTGATTTTGAAAAAATTATGAAACCATTTAAAACTCTTGAAAAAGAACTTACAAATAATGATAAACAAATTGATATAAAAGATCCAGAGCACAAAACTATATTAGATGACTATGGATTACTAGAATCAAACATTAATAAGAAATTACCAAAATCTATGCAATTTGAACATTCTATTTCATTTATAGATGGAAAAACAATAACTAGATTTTATCTCGGACAAAAAGAAATATTTCCACAACCTTTTCGAGGTATAATTTTTTCACCAGATAAATCTCCTTTTAACCCTCCAGGCGGTGGGGGGGGCATATTTATGCCCCCCCTTTGTATTTTTCGATCTAATTCATGAAATATGAAACGTATGATTCTGAAATTTTCAGTAGCTTATTTTTTGCGTATTTTTGACAATTTCCTGTAAAATTATTAAAATTGGATCACAGAAACGACCTTTACATGACCTTTATTGAAAAGTACTTTCGAAATTTTATCAAATCAGTGAAATTCTTCAGAAATTTTGTCTATGAATGAATTGCTATTGCTTGGAATCACTCATTACGTATAGAATAACTTATTTGACTATAAATAACTTTATGCTTATCACGGTTTACCAATTCAAATTTGAAAATAAGCTGCACATACTACTTACAATGATATTGTAAGTACTTTATAGAGTAATATTAGTTTTTACATCTTTTTTATTACTGTTATGTATTGAAAATATATTCACATGTATATGTTATGTATTTTCTACATGTAGGTAATGTATTTTCTACATGTAGGCATGTACATGTACTATTTGAACATAAATATATGGAATACTGTTTTCAAAATTTGTAGAAAAAATGAGTTCTAAACACTATAAAAGATTTTCTAAACACCTTGGTTCTAAACACCTTGGCAGTAGAGGCAATAAGTCTGCGTATCACGTTCAATCGCCTTCCCACTGCATCCTTTCATCACTTACAAACACGCCGAAGGCGCTATTGCGTGACTAATTTGACTGCATTGGAATCGGTAACAGTTTTCTTCATAATCAGCTCTAACCAAATTTGATCAACTTGAGTTGTATTCAACAATGAAAAACATTTGTTTGAATCAAATATGCTTCTATGACATTAACAAAAAGCTCTTTTGATAAGAGTGATAAATGTATCAATATTTTTAGAGTCCTCTCTGTTGATTATCTCAAAAAAAAAATATATATATAATTTTATTTGATAATAACTAAACAAATAAATTTTCAAAATTTAAAATGCTATTTTTGCATATATTCAAATTTTAAAGCAATGCGAACATCACCATTGTATTCAGAGAACTTGAAACATGTTTGAGTCAATTTTTGCGATAATCTGATGATAAAATTTCGCTAAAAACATAAAAAATACATTTTTCTGAAAAAAAACGCATTTTCAAATTTTGAAATGCTATTTATAGCATGAAGACAGTCAAATTAAGTAATGCAAATGGCACCACTGAATTCAGCATGTCCGAAATGTGTAAGGGCCAGCATTTCATAAAATTCGCACACTTAGTTTAGGATATCCTGGGGGGGGCATAAATATGCCCCCCCCACCGCCTGGAAGGTGGCTGAAGGGCCCACCGCCTGGAGGGTTAATTTAGATAGAAATTTTGTTGATCTTTTAAGAGGAGCAGATTTAAATAATTATGCTGTAGAAGATCTCATAAAATATAAAGCTATGTTAGATAGAGTTGGTGCAGTAAAATTTCTTAGACGTTATAAACAATTAGAAAATTTATTATCAACGGGAGTTAAAGTAGGAAAAGGTTTATCTGAAAAACAGAAAACAGAAACAACTGTATTTTTACCAGATGATCCACAAGAATTACTAAAAAGATTAAATATTTTAATATCGGCAATAAAAGAAGGACATAATTCTAGTTTCAATGAAATTCATGCTATATTGAAAAGACTGTTAGAAAAGAAGATTCTAAATGAAGAGGATTATAAAAGTATAACGAACCGAATGTTCTAGGGCTTCGCCCGTAGCTGAAATATGTTGTTTCTAATTTTTATTTATGATTTTTATCTATGATTTTTATCTACGATTTTTATCTATAATATTTATTCAAAATGTTAACTAAAAATGTGTTCAGCAGATTTAGACAAAATTAATAATCATTTAGAAAATCTAACAGAGATTTTGGGTTCATCAAAATTTAGTACGACGTTAAAAATTATAACAACTACTTCATCACACACTTGTAATTTAGAACCCATTCTACATTTGGAACAAAATAAAAATTATCAAATTGCATTGACTAGTTTCTCCACATTTAACACTATTCAAAATGTTATAAAAGATGTGAATGATCAATTTAGATATTCTACTGATAAAGGCAAAACATGGAAAATATTAACTTTTCTTCCTGGTTCTTACGAAGTTGAACCAATATCAAATGAAATTAAGAGACATTTAGGTATACCATTTAAAGATAAGAAACAATTACATTTTGCAGTTGAACCGGCAGTTAATAAATTTTCTCTTACTTTAGACTAAAATCATCAAGTTGATTTTAATCATGATAGATCATTGTCAAAGCTATTAGGATTTAATAAACAAACCTATAGTCAAGGTTATCATTTAGGTGAGAAGATTCCAAAAATAACTGAAATAAATTCAATCGTTGTACATTGTGACATTATTGAAGGAGGATATATAAATGGTAAATTATCAAATTTAATATTCAGTTTTCCAGCTTTCACTGTACCCATTGGTTATAGATTAAATGTATTTCCACAAACATTAATATATTTCCCTATTACAAGAAAAACTATTAACAACATTGGCATTAGAATCACTGATGAAAAAGGACAAGAAATAAATTTTAGAGGTCAAGAGATTATGATAGATCTTTTGGTTCGGGAGGTATAAACTCCCACGCGAAGCTAGAGAAGTTTAATTTTCTTCTTCCTCTTTAAAAATAAAAATAAAATAAAAATAAATTTTTTTATTAAAAAATGAGTGAACTACCTCCATTTAATAAAAAAAACTCAAATTTAATCATCATCCAAATTTATCTAATAAAGTTTTGTCAGTTATTTGCGGAAGATCAGGATGTGGAAAAACATATCTATTATTTAAAATTTTAACGACTCCAAAATTTTTGGATTATAACAATCTTATAATTTATACAACAACGGCAGAACAACCCGTCTATCAATTTTTAAAATATGGATTTGAAAATAATCTTAAAAAAACAGCAATTGCTTCATTATTCAAAGAATATGAAAAATCTGAAGATGAAGAAGAAATAAGTTCGTGGTGTGAAGAAGCAGCAAAAAATAATCAGTTAGTTGAAACCAATAAAAATAAGCATATAAAGATACAATTAATAGATGATAGTGGTAATATGCAAGATCCTAGTAAACTAGATAAAACAATGAAACATTGTGTAATTTTTGATGATTGTGTTAATGATAGAAATCAGTCAGTTCAGAAAAATTATTTCACAAGAGGTAGACATAATAACTGTAGTGTATTTTATTTAACACAAAGTATGTATTCATTAGACGGAAGTGTTATTAGAAAGAATGCAAATATATTTATACTATTTGAAATAAATGCAAGAAACTTAAGTGATTTGTTAAGAGATTTATGCGTAAGAAATAAAGATGAATTTAAACAATCGTGTAACAATGCTTGGTCAAAAGATTATGGCTTCATTACAATTAATATTGATAAAGAAATTCATGATAGAGTTATAGAAGATTTGTTCTCTGACTGAAAGTCGATAGAACATTTGTTTGCCGAGTGATAAAAATATACAAATATAGTGTTATAATATTTTATTTTATGTATATATCAAATTTGTCTATCTTAGAAATTAGAAAATTAAAAAGGTTCAGTAGTTATTCGATCAGGTAAAATTTTTCTTTTATCATCAAATGGATCTAATGCTAATTTATGTTCCTCTTTTATATACATTTTATGTTCCTTTGAATTAAGTCTATAATTACATGCTGTTTTTATTTTATTATTAAATAATGCATTTTTATAATCTTGAAATGTTATTTGATTAGCCACTGATGCCTTTGAAATTCCTTTTAAAGTTTTATGTGTTTTAATATTATTAGTTGTATCATAACAGTAACATTTAGATTTTAAAAATATAGCTTCTGTTATGAAATCTTCATTTCCTTCTAATTCATCTTTTACTTTACATAAATCAGAAGGATGAATGATATCTTTTATTTTATCTATTTCTTTAACAAGTGTAGAATTATACGGTATTGTTAATTCTAAGAAAACAGAATTGGTATCTGTAAAGTGTAATTTATAGTTTTTGCCATAAGCAGGTGCTAAATAATCATATATAAATCTATACATAAATAGTTTAGCTAATTCTAATATAGTGAATCCTATAAAATTAAACTTATCATGTTTTACGCTGATTCGACGTAAATGTACAGCACATAGTTCATCACTAAATCTAGTAGTTCTTTTATATGTAGGTTTCCTTGTTAAATTTTGAAACCTATCTTTATCATAAACTATTTCAATATTTTGTCTATTACGCACATTTTCTAAAGTCTTACCATAAAATGCATTATTCATTAATTTGAAGAACACGTTTCAAAAATCATCTTTATTTCTTTTAGCTATTTTACGTTTTTCAATATTGAACTCTATATAATCTTTTAACCACCTAGATTTTCTATACACTAGTTTCCGGTGAATTTTTGTGAGAATCATTCCATGATCTAAATATCAATCTAGCATTCTTCCTTCAACAACATACTTTCCTTTATTGCTTTGTGTTAACATAAGTTTTTTTGTTGGTCTGTATTTCTTAGGAATTATAGATTTTTGATAATCTGAAAAATCTTCTATATTGGGAATTTTGTTTTCGGGACAGAAAGGAAAATATTTTGTTTTATCTTTTATTTCATCAGGATATACTAAATCAACTTCATATATATAACCATGATTATAATTTCCATCATATGTTTTTTGATAATCTAGAATATTACACCATGACATTTCACCTGTTGGTAATTCTTGTATCATGCAAGAAGAATATAAGCTATTAAAATCATAATATAACAAATAGTTTTCTCTCATGAATTCATCAATTGCATTTTCACGTTCTACTCCTTCTCGTTTCGTTCGAAAAATTTCTAATATTTTTTCTTTTTCTTCTGGAGATAAAGGTTTCATTATTCCATATTCTTGTGGATTTACTTTCTTATTATAACATTTAACATATCTATTACCTAAAACTGATGAAACTCCACCTCTAATTCCAGATTCAAAAAATAATAATTTATCATATGTATTTTCTTTATAATGTTTAAGTTTAACACCGGTATGTTTTAATCCTGCTAACCATGTTAAACCTGGTGTAGAATAACAATAACATGGATCTATTCCGTAATATTCTAAACACATGTCACGAAAGTTTTCAAAAAGATCAGCAAGGTTTAATACATCTATCTGAAGATATTTCATTGTATAATCATACATTGTTTTACAATTTAACTCTCTCCAATTCTTTTCAGCTTCTGCATAGTCTTTTTCAGATAATTGTGATTGTTTTAATGTTGATTTAAATTTATTTATTGGAGGAAGTTGTTTTTCTTCCATAATTTTATTCACAGAATTAAAATCAGTCTTCGACTGTGAACCACAGGTTTTATCTCCAGTTACGTACTCATACGGAAATATGCCTTTTAAAGGTTTTAAATTATATCTATTTAATATTTTACATTGTTCAGATTTCAAAGTTTTTCCCATAACATCTAATGAATAAGGAGTAAAAAATCTAAATGCATCTAAAATTCTAATACAACCTAATTGCATTGAAAAATATTCTTCTTCTGTTTTACATAGTACATTTAATTGTTGTTGTTGTAATTTTTCAGATGAAAATAAATCTTTCATTACTAGATGGAAATCATATTTAGAACCATTGTAGAAATATAGAGGAACAAAGTTATAGTTAAATTTATTAGCATTAAGATTACAAGAATTATGTGCTGCACCTCTATATAATCCATTTAGATGATCATGATCTTTTACCTTGTCGGCAGAGCCGCCGCTTCGCTTATCAAGATATCTACCTCTGCCAGTTTTATAATTATTTGTAAAACCTTTTCCACAGTAAAAACATTTTATTTCATTGTAAAAATATTTTCTTTCTTCATTCGTTAATGGAATCATTGGTATATTTGTTTCAAGCAATTGTGAAAAGCGACATTGTAATTCTTCTACTTTCTTTGTAAACATTTCTGAACTATCTTCACCATAGTATTGATAATATTCTGATTTAAATAATTCAGGATAATTTGAATGAATGTACATTCCCCAACATAATGGTTTTTGTTCAAATAAATATTTTTCTTTACTTTGTTCAGCTGCACTTTTTTCAGAATTATCATTTTCAGAATCGGGCGAAGCCCTGGAACTTTCCGTTCGATTTTGTATCATATTAACATTATATGCTTCAAAATCACAATAAATAGTAAAGGGTACTTTATTTTTGAAATACCATTTATTGTATTCTAAATAATCATCTTTAGGAAAAGTATTTTCAACTGCTTCATTTGTTTGACAATTCTCCAAATGTCTATTCATTTCTTCTTTAGTTCTAAAACTTGTCATACATTGAAGACAAGGAAAATTTGTATTATCTGAAGTTTTTGTAAATATAGAAACATCTTTACACAATATAAAATGACCCTGATAATATAATATATTCGCTTGTGCTGGTTGTTTTGTCTGTTCTAGTTTTTCAAATTTATCTTGATATATTTCATGTGTTTCATCAATTTCTTTTGTAAGATTAAATGTATTTCGATGATAATTTTGATTGAATATTTTCAGCTGTTGTTCATATTCATTATTATATTGTTCTTTATATTGTTGTTGACATTTTTTTAAACATTCATTAAATTCTTTATTTTCTTCATTATTTAATTCTTTATTGTCTTTATTGTCTTGAATTCTTGAATCGTTTCTATCTTATTTTGATATTTATGGCCATATTCTTGTACTAATATTTTTGTTTGTTGTTGATAATCTGTTTTAAATTTTTGTAAACTTTCATTTAAATTTTGTAATTTTTGTTGATATTCTAAAGATAAAGATAGATAATCGGAATCATAATCATAATTATAATTACGTCCTTTATAATTATTATGATTAATCATTATTGGTGATAATGTTTTGACAATTTGAAATTTTTCAGTACATATTATATTTCCTTGGTAAAAAATATTATGATGCATGTAATTTCCTCTATCATTATATACTATTTCTGATTGACATAAATTTTTATTATTCAAATAAAATTTTTTTGAATCTGAGTAAAGTGGAGTAATTTTACCAATAGAAACATAATTCACATTTAATTCAAAAACATTTACTTCAATTAAATTTTTATTCTTTTTATGAAACTTTATTAACCTATTATAATCATATGGAAATTCATGTAAGCCATCAGAGAGATCAAATTCCTTTATGTATTCTTCTTTATTATAGTGACTTAGTCTCTCTTTGTGATATTCTGCAGGATGTAAATGTGCTATAATACTCCACAGAAAACAGTAATCATCTTCATTTTTTATGTTGATTATTTGTGGTGAACTGAAAGGTAAAGGAACATAACTACCACCAGTATTATTTTTATATTTATCAATTACTATTTTCTTGGATAGTATTTTAACAAATCTCCAACCAGATTCACGTAACTGGGCTTCAATTATACAACTTTCTAATTTAAGTATCATTTGTTCAAATATGGGTTGTATATCATTTACATTATGAATTTCTTGTGAATTTGTAAAATGTCCTTGTATTATTTCTTCAGGAATTCCATCAGGTCCATTTTTTGTCTAAAGTACTTCTACATTCATATAACATTTGAAAGATTTCTTAAATATTTTGAAAAAGTTTTTTAATACATTATAAAAAGTTTCATCGGTTTCATTATGTTCAAACGATTCATTAAATAAATATTTTATATCTGTTACCGCTTCATCGGTTTTTTTAGTTTCATCAAACTCATCTATTTCGTTAAATTCATCAGTATCATTAAATAAATATCTTTCATCGGGTATGGACTCATCTTCAGTATTAAAAACTTTTTTATATTCCGAATGTGAATAATCATCAAACATTTTTTAAACTTTTATATCAGTAGGTAATGTTTCTAGATAGTTTTTATAACTATTTAATTTTAATATATTTCCTTCATCAACTCGTTCTACATTTTGTAAATGCAATTTACAATTTAAATGAGATTGATAACTTCTTTATGTTTGCAACTTTTTTTTACATAAGTTACAATAAAACTTGGTATTTTCCATTTTTTTTTATTTTTTAAGAAAAAATTGTGTTTTAATTTTAGATATAAATATTCTAATAACAAGGTCTTGAGAGTTATTATATATTATTATATATTTCACGTTCTTTAGTTATTTTATTTTCTTTATCATATTAAGTTTAATCATATTAAGTTTTATCATATTAAGTTTTATCATATAACGTTTTATCAAAAGATAATTTAAATTTTTTTTCACTAACTATTGATTCTTCATCATCATAAATTGATTCGTCATCATCATCATAAATTACACTTTTTGGGATTGGATACCATTCTCTTATTGGTATATCTAACTCTAAATTACATCTTTTATCTGATAATAAAATAATAGAGAAAAATATTGGTCTTTGATCTCTTTTGGAAAATTTAATAACACCACCATAATCTGAATCATTTTTAGTTTTTATTAAAGATGATAAAATTTTAAATTGATTAGATGTAAATCCTAATTTAAATTTTGTAGACCCGACACATAGTTGTCTAACAGTATCTTCAACTATACCATCATTATTATTTTCAATTGTAAGAAAATGAAATTTAGATAAATTTTGATTATATGTAGTATTAATATCATGTACATAACTATGAGATATAAATTTTTCTTCACTTAACTTTTTATAATTACTAATATTTTTATAATCTTTCTTACCATTTACACCATTTTCAGATGTTTCAGAATCATCATCTATATCATCATCATCTATATTATTATCATCATTATTATCATAAGATTCTTTAAGATCGGGCAAAGCCCTAGAACCTTCGGTTCGTTTATTATGATTATGATTATGGACATTGTTAATAGTATAAGGTGTTGTCCACATATAAATTTTTTCTTGTTGAGCTAAGCCATTTATGTAAGATTTTAATAAATTAATATTTAAATTGGAATACAATCCTATATATGTATCATCATCATATCTTTGCGGCATTTCTAATGTTTCTTGTTTATAAATTGTATCTCTATAATATACTTGACATAATAATTCTTCGTTATGTTTTTTACTCTCTGTGTGAATGTTATATTGGTTTTGTTCATCAACAAATAATCTAATTTTCTCTTTTGAAAAGGATTTTAATTTTTTAACTAATTCTTTAATATATATATAATTAATAATTTTAGTTTCTATCCAATCAGTATTACTAATCGGCAAAACTGCTCTAATGAATCCATAAACATTATTATGACCTATTATAACCATATTTTCTTTATTTAATTCTACATATGCAACATCATTATATTTGCTTACAATCTCCATAAATTTAATAAATGGATCACCTGGAAATAAACAATAATTAGTTTCTATAGAAGGTAAACCTTTAGTCTGTTCTCTAAATATTTCGGCTTGTAATTGAAATAAAATATTAACATCTATACATGGATTTGTAATAGTATTATTATTATTATTATTATTATCAAAACATTTATTTTCAAATCCCGTTGATCTCGTCGAATAAGAAGAACAGGATGATGCGGGCGAATTTAATTTTTTTAAATTTGCTTTATCCATCTTTTTATTTTTATTAGAAAAAATTTCATTTTTTTATTTTTATTAGAAAAAGTTTTATTTTTATTAGAAGAAATTTTTTTTATTGTTAAAAAATGATGTTACCAAATGTTGGTGGAGGTGCATATATCCCGAATAATCGCGAATTAGAAATAGAGATAGAAAATTATATCATGAAAACTGGAGATGTTTTATCTGGTCCATTGCATCTTTCTATTCTTCCGCAACAAAATACAGAGTTAACAAATAAACAATATGTTGATACACAAATCAATGACTTAAAAGAAAAATATATAAACGATGTTTTGGTTCCACTGATTAACGAATTAAAGTTGCTTAAACTTAATGACAAATCATTAAACGAAAAATTATTAAAACTTGATAAAAAGGATAGAGAGCTAGAAGCAGATATAGTAAAACTTTTTAAAAAGATTTCTGAACAATCAAAAATTTTAATATTACTTTCTATAAAGTTAAAATCTGCAGTCATTAAAAATAAACATCGGATACAACTATTGAAAGAACAATTAGAAGATGAAAAAGAAAAACTACCTGAAAGAATTAAAAAAAATTTAAAGCAGTTACAAACTACATTCCAAAAAAGTGTTGATGAATTGAGTTCTAAAATTACTCAACAAATGAAAAAGATGAATAGAATAATAAATGAAATAAACTCACTTAATCAAAAAGTTGATAAAATGAAAACTCTTATAATCAATTTGGAAAATGAATTAAAGAAAAATTTACAAGAAAACTCTAAAGAAAATAAAGAACAGTTAGATTCTGTTAAAAGACAATTAGATGTTCTTAAAATTAAGTTAAATGCTCTTAAAACGGCGTTGAAGATGAATCAGGAGAAAATGCATGTTAATAGAAAAGAAATTAAAGTACATCACACGCTGCTTGACGCAATAGATAAAGTGCAACAATCAATTAATAAAGTTATCTCGAAGTTGTTGTCCATTCACAAACGTAAATCTTGATCGGACCAAAGGTCCTCAGGTTTCTAACCTATAGAACCTTGTCCAGAGGCTTTTGCCTATCGGACCAAAGATCCTGAGGTTATTACCTTATCATAAACGTAAATCTTAGCGCAAATATTAAACGGACCAAAGGTCCTCAGGTTACTAACAAATCGTAAATATTTTTTTCCCAAAAGTCAAATTTAATCCTAAAAAATGCCTATAATTTAAAAGCACAATCTTAAACATTTTGCTTCAAATCAAAAAATTGCTCATGAACCACGTATGAATCCTGTTTATCATTATGATAATAGAGAAACAGTTCACACGGAAGGAGCTGGCATCTTCTCTGGTATTGGAAGTATCATTAACTTAATTAAAAATAATAAAGATTTGATTACATCTGCTGCAAAAGGAGCAGCTGCTATAGGTAGTACAGCTAGTGCAATATCAAATGCTGTCAAGTCTCAAAACGAATTAAAACAACTAGAAGCTATTCGTTAACTTAGGAATGATTCCGAAGAACTAAAAAATTTAAAAAAAACTTTCAGAGGAAACAAAAAATAAAATTGCTAACATAGCTGTTGGGGAAACCTTGAGGAGCGGAGCTCCGTCTGATAGTAAACATAAGAAGAAATCTGGCGTAGCCATAAAACGTTCAATTGAACCTACGGTTCGTTCAATTGAAGAAATAAGAGGAAATGGCGTGAGTAGCAACCTTCGGTCTAACCAGCAAAGATGTAGCGGAGCTGGTCTAGCAAAATTCTAAAATTATGTTTTTTAGTAAAATTTTTTAATTACATTTTTTAGTAAAATTTTTTAGCAAAATTTTCTTAGCAAAATTTTTTCAGTAAAATTATTTTAGTAAAATTATTTTAACAGATTTTTTTCTGTGTGTGAGAAAAACAAAAAGTCAAATTATTTTTTATGAAAATGTCTTCGCTTATCGAAAATAAATTTAGATTAGACGATCCTCTGTTCGTCAGTAATAATCAAAAAAAGAATGACTATATAAGAATTGCTATGAATCCCGGATCTTCCAGTAGAGTAAATACTGGAGGTGATTTAATTTTTGAAGTTGATAATCAGCAGAGTTATATATATCTACCTGATTCATTTTTACACTGTGAATATTCTTTGTATAGTGATGCCAATTTTACAACACCATTTCCAGAAACCGATAATATTGCACTAGAGAATAATTTTTTTCCAAGATTATTTACACAAATGCGTTTAGATGTTGCAACTCAAAATATAGAAACAATAAGTGATTCTCCAGGTGTAATTGATACAATGCTTAGATTTATAACAATTGGTGAAAATAATAAAAAGTATGAAATCGAAGGTTGGTTTCCTGATACTAATGATGGTATAATTGTTGATGATTTAACTCACGCTGGAACAGATGCAGCAGGAATTGCGAAAGATGTAGAAAATATTGCAAAACATTTAAATAAAACAAACAATACTGCATATAAAGAAAGACGTGAATTTAACAAGAAAAGTAAACAGACAGTTAATTGGTCATTGTCTCCATTATTCGGATATTTAGATTATGATAAAATATCATATCAATTAAAATTTATATTAATAATTCATCGTACAGCAAATAATGAATTAATCTTTTTTGGTAAGACTGGAAAAAAAGCATATTTAAAAATTGATAGACTTGAATGGTGGATTAAGCATATTACTCCTAGTTTAGAGATTGAAACAGCTATTGCAAAAAGATTAAATACTAACAAACCAATTCCAGTAAATTTTCTAAAGCGTACTGCTAGTTCAGTAACTTTTTCCGAACAAAGATTTAACTGGCATTTTACTAGAACTGCGAATACTCCAAGATATTTATTGCTAACTTTTCAAAGAAATAATTCTCCAAGTTTTGATAAGAACAACAATCTTTTTCATATTAATACAATTCGAAGTTTACAAGTTTTATTAAATCAAACCCGATATACAATTGATCCATTAAGATTCGATGATACCAATAATCAATTTATGGAAGGATATGATTCTTATCGAAATCTTTGTATAGAATTTGGAGTTGAACCACAATTAACTCCTGGAGATTGGAGACATTTATATCCTGTTTTCTGTTTCGATTTAAGTGCACAATCTGAAGATATTATCAAGACTGGTTGTGATGTAACAATCAATATTGAAAAGAAAGATTCCACAACTTCATTGATGGCTTATGGTTTATTGCTAGAAGATGTAAAATATTCTATTAAAATTCTTAATGGAAAAATTGCTAGGATCGGCTGAAGCATCGAGGAGCTTCGCTCCGATAAGTTAATTAAAATTTTTGTTAACTTTAATTTTTTTAGTAATTAGTAATAAATTTTTTTGTAATTAGAATAGATTAAAAATTCCTAATTTAAAATTTATTCATAACTAGAATAGATTAAAAATTTTTGGTAACTTAAAATTTTTTTATTAAAAATGTCGCAAGCGAAAAGTAATAATAATAAAACTGTTGAATTAAAATTACGTAATATTGTTGACAAAAATACCCCTAAAACTATTACGATTAATAAAAAAAAGTATTACATAAGTAAACCAATGATAGAGAATATTCAATTACAAGAAGAAAAGAATGGCGGGATTCTCCCATTAATTCCACTAATAATAGGTGGCATAGCAGCAGCAGGAAGTGTTTCAGGTGGGACAGCTGGTATTGTCCATGCAGTAAATAAAAATAAATCAGAGAAGGCAGCATTAGAAGAACAAAAACGTCATAATAGAGAGTTAGAGAAAGTTGCTAGGGGTGACGGAATAGTAGATAATTTTATTAGTAAGTTAAAATTAGTTGATGAAGGAAAACGAGTTCTTAAAAATATTCTCCACAATGTTGATGATTTAATTGAAATTAAGGAAACTAAAGATAGTTCTGGAATATATCTAAGTCCTAGTATGATTCGGTAATAACCTCAGGACCTTTGGTTCGATCGGCTAAAGCCTCTGAACAAAGCTCTATTAGGTAAAACATTTATTTTATCTTTTAAAATGAATTCTACAAATTCCGAAAATTTAATTAAATTAAAAATTGCTAATTTAGATTTATTAAATTATCTATTAAACAAAAATAAAAACTCAAATTGTAAAATTTATGAAGGTAACGACGACATACAAAGTTTGGCTACTACCTACGGTGGTGACATACAAAAAACATTAGAAAACTTTCCTGGATTTATTTGGAGTAAATATTCAAAAGAAAAACATCTTCCTGGTCATTCATATACGGGTCCAGGAACTCGATTAGATATAAGACTAGATGAGAATAATAATCCGAAGCCAGGTGAAGAACCAATAAATAGAGTAGATGCCGCCGCTTATAGACATGATTTAGCTTATCGAAATCATGATCTAAGTTCTCGACATGCAGCTGATAAGAAAATGATACAAGAATTAGATAGTATTCAGAATCCTTCCTTTAGAGAAAGAATTGAAAGAATGTTTGTTAAGAAAGCTTTACAAGCTAAAATATTATTCGGTCAGGGTTTAAATGAAACGACAGCAAAGCTGTCTGAGAGCAACGCTCGAACTTATGCCTCCGAAATTCATAAAGAATACAGAAGGCCTAAATATTTATTGAAAGTAAAAGTATTTAATAAAGATGATATTTGGAGTGCAGATCTTATTCATATGCCGAATGAAAGGGACTACAAATACGCATTGACCGTTATAGATTTATATACACGATACGCTTGGGTAAAGCCTTTAAAAAATAAAAGTGGTCTATCAGTTAAATATGCGTTTGAAGAAATCTTTAAAGAAAGTAAGAGAAAGCCAAGGAAATTGTTTGTTGATAAAGGGTCGGAATTTTATAACCGAAACGTTCAGCCACTACTGGAAACTGTTTTTTCAACTGAAAATGCAGGAAAAGCTGTAATGATAGAGCGTTTCAACAGATCATTAAAAAATAAAATTTTTAAAAAATTTACTGAGCGGGGAAATCAGAAATGGTTGAAGATATTACCAGGAGTTGTAGAAGAGTATAACAATAAGATTCATTCTGGTATTGAAGAAACTCCAAAGAATGCTTCTGACGACCCTGATTTAATACAAAAGAAAATTTTCGAAAATAATTATTCGAACGAAAATAATAATTTGAATGAGAGTAATCCAAATTTGCAGAAACTTAAGCCGAAATTTAAAATTGGAGATAGAGTTAGAATATTCAAGTATAAGAATCAATTTGAAAAAGGCTTTGTTGGTTATTGGACTAAAGAGATGTTTGAAGTTTGTAAAATAAACCAAACTTATCCGATTACTTACGAAATCAAAGATTTAGATGATGAAAATATCAGAGGCCGATTTTATCAAAATGAATTACAACGAACTGATTTTTAATTATCATTATTTTCATTCAATTCTAACACAATATCAAGAAATGGTACTCCTTTTTGTAATTTAAATAAAACATAAAGACATAATTGACCACAGTAAGTAGTTCCCGGTTTTTGAATTTGAAATGTATTATAAGTTCCATAGCCAAGTAATTTTTTGACTTCATTTGTAGGTGGAAGTCCATAGGAGTCGAAATAGTAATTATCTCGATTTTTATTAAAGATACCTGCAGACCAATGTACTCCTTTTTCATCTGTTGTGTGAAGATTTGTTATGAAATTTATAGTTATTGTTGGCTTATTTTTGATCAATTGTAATTCGTCTCTCATTAGAACATGAAAATTCTTTATTCCTAATTGATTTGCAATTTTCTTTAGATCACAATTTGTAGTTGTTTGCGTTCCATATAATTTTAAAAACTCATTTATGTTGTTCATTTTATAATAAAAAAATTTCTCAAGGGACCCCTAGAAGTTAGAAGGGAGGGGGAAGTAGAACTACGATCATATGATATTGAAGGATACATCCCCGCTGTTTCTTCCATTTTTGTTTCTTCCACTTTTAAAGAAATATTATTAGTCACATGATATATTTTAAAAACCTGAAAAACGGATTTTAAAGACGCTTTTAAAAATACTTACTTTATGATTTTTTCGGTGTCCTGGAACGGTCATGATTTAAGCAATGAAAAATGTCATAATCACAAATTTGAAATTCTCAACTTTTATGATTTTCGGTGTCCTGGAACGGTCATGATTTTCAAAGTAAAATGTCACAATCACAAATTTGAGATTCTTAACTTTTCTGATTTTTTCGGTGTCCTGGAACGGTCATGATTTTCAAGGTAAAAATTATAATTCTCAAATTTGAGATTCTGAAAAATTTGAAAATTGGGTATTTTTAAAAACGCCCAAATTTATGAATTTAGGTCTTCATAACCTGAAAAAGGGTTCAAATTCATGAATTTATGTCGTTTTTAAAAATGCCATTTTTTGAAAAAATGGTACTTTTTGAATGGACTAAATTCATGTATTTAGGTCTTAAAAACCTGAAAAAGGGTCTAAATTCATGAATTTATGTCGTTTTTAAAGATACTATTTTTTTGAATTTTATGGTGTCCTGGAACGGTCTTTTGCCCATTACCCACAGACAATAGAAAAAGGAGGTCAAAAGGCGCCTTTATTGAGAGCGTCTCAGTCTTTTTTTATTGTTTACATATAATTAGTCAGCATGATATCAGCATAAAATGTTGACAGACGGAAAAAATAATAATGAAAATTCTTGAAATCCACAGGTCTATGACATTTGGGGAAATATTATTACACGATACGGCTCTTGTGCAGTCCTCCCCCCCCCCATTTTTTCTCTGGTCAAAAGATGCAGCACCATTGGATGTCCGTTTCAGCATCACCGGTTTGAGTGAAGCATTCCGTGCTGTTGTAAAAATCTACGTGGGTAATTGCGATGTCATGCCGGTCGCAAACTTCGTCAGCAAGTCAGCATTGTAATTTGCCTTCGGGTTTTTCGCATTGAAATATACCCTTTGAATTTTGAAGTCAAAGGAAATTCATTGTGAATGAGATACCTTTAAAATAATAGGGCGCTACTTACTAGAAGTGGCTGGGTCGCTTATTGCTGTAGCCATGCGGTCATTCGTGTGAGTCTGAAGAGTTATCCCTCCAATCAAAATTGATCAAATTGAATAATCGATTGTTTTGAAAAATGTAGGTGGGGGGACTGCACAAGAGCCTACAATACAATCTAAGGAAATTGGCATTGTCACGGATGCCAGTAGTTTCTGCCAGTAGCCATACCGATAGATGATAGCCTACATAGTAACCGTATTAGATTTAAGACATTGCGCAAGAAATGTAGCTATATTATCTTTGCTGACTGAACTGGAAATGTGTACATAAATGACTGGCGACTTGTCTCTAGGAATCTACAATCATCTAGTTAGCATGCATATAACAAGTCTTCAAATTAATGGATTTTGGAGAATACGTTGTCAATATGGAAATTAGTCTTACGAAACATATGCAATAAAAAAATATTACACATGTGTGTAAATATATAATAAATATAATACAAAAGAAGGTGGCAACTGCAAAGAAAGATATCGTGGAGGACAGATCATTGGTATACCTAAAAGACATATTTTTAGGTTTCAAATGATTTAATTTTTTTATGATGCCAATTAATAACTTTCAAAATTCTAGATTTATATCAAAGCTCAAACTATCGGAGCCGGAGCCGGAGCCTTTGTGATAAATCGGCTCCGGCTCCGGCTCCGACCAAAACCATCGGCTCCGGCTCGGCTCCGGCTCGGCTCCGGCTCCGCAGCCCTGATTCAAGTACCGGTAACTGTTTTTACAAAAAATGCAATCTGCAAATTAAAACAGAGCCTTACCGAGATGTAGCCTATTACCGACTGCTTGTCAACCGTTCATGCGGTGAAGATATTCAGGAATGCTTGAATTTTTATTATAGTATTTAATACCGCACATGTAATTTTATTTTGATATTTTATTTTATTTTAAACAATTTGTTTAAAATCACAATCTGCAAACACATACACACGTAATGTCATCTTGTCTACCGCTTATATGACACCATCTCTGCAGGTAATTCATGGTGGGCATACAACTAACATTTGACCATAATAGCTAGGCCTACGATGATATTGAAAAGTGCGAAGCATAATTTGTAATAAGTAAACACAAATTGAATAAAAGAGTAGCAATGAGTTTGTACTTTGATTGTTTTATATTTATCGTAAAGCATGAAAAATTATTGATTTTGCAAAACTAAACCTATTGTTGGACTGCAACGCATGACTGATCTTTATTACAGTGTGCATGTAGCCTACAACGTGCAGTCCGTCGTGTAGCATCTATGCCTTTTGTGTGCTTGATCATTTTTCTTAAACTACTCGAAATGTCAAATTGATGCCATTTTCTAAAATGTGGCAATTCTGAAAAAATTAATTGAATATCATAGGCGGTAGATACAGGTTTTCAATTCAACATATATAAAATGGAAATGGTGACCTATTTAAACAAGCTTCCTTGATGGATCCATCTTTCAGAAAATAGATTAAATTACATAACTGAAGCAGATATCGAATAGCTCAATAGTTTGTTCGCATTGATAAAAACATTCTCCATCTAAAATTTTTGCAGTCCTGAAATGGAACTTTATGACTTATAGCATGTTTGACTGTTTCAAAAATTTTTTCAATTATTTGTCATCCAAATATTGATACTATTGCGCAAGTATACTACATATCTAAATATTGAAGTGCTAAATTAAAATGGTTTTAATGCGCTAATTAAGTTCTTTCGTGCTCATAGTTTCTAAGGTTTTTGGCATGCAACTATTTTGTCTCAACATAACCAGATGTTTGTGCTATTTTCAATGTAAGCAATCAGAAATTACGAATTTGAAAACAATATATTACCATTTCAACATATTCCAATTTGATTATGATTCTTTTGACGACACAATCAACTTTTGATCGATTTTTCAACGAGAAACGTCGTCGTGAAAACTGATATACATGCACATTCTCATATTAAATTCAAAGTGAATAAGCCTTGGGCATGTGACATCATTTGTGTGATGGAAAACCCAAGTGAAACGATGTGTTTCTTGATAGCTATAATATTTATATATAAATAAATATTATAGCTATCAAGAAACACATCGCTTTACTTGGGTTTTCGATTACACAAATGAATTCAAAGTATTGGTAGGACTCCTAAAATGTGATATGTCTGCTATGAGGAACTAAGAGGAATTGAGATATTTTGTTATCAGTAAATTAAGTATGACGCTAGTAGGTCTTTAGTATTTGTAAAATTAAGAGCAGATATAGCAGTAGTCAATAATAGAAATGTCTCTACGTGTTCATGGTCAGTAAACCCAAATCCATGACCAAATCTCTCCTTTGATTTTGTTTTCGGGATTTCCAAATACATGTACCTAGACTTGCAGTTAAATGCTGAAACTAAGTTGACAAAATAAATTCAGAAACATTTAGAAGCTTACCATTTTTCTGTAGTTTGATCCAAGAGCTGCATTTTTAATTCTGATGCAAAAATCAAATGAACTTGATGGCTTCATTGACTGGAAGAACTCACTGACTACATGCGAGTGTTCATTTTCGAATTGTGCTCCATGTTGTGCATGATAGCTAAGCAAGATGATGAAAAAACGTAGACGATCAGAAACCGACGATGAATAAATAAAGGTGTGTAAGTAGAAATATCCTCTTGATGCGCTGACTTTTGTAATATTAAGCAGTTAACGTAAACACGCGTTCGACACGAGAGCGAAGAGTGCACATGCTACTGCGCCTTCTACTGCAGTTTTCTGTTCCACGTGATGGGCGGATAATAATTATTAAGCAGGGACGCTGAGTCACAGCGCAGCTAGAGAATATTATCGACCGCTCATTGCTCCCGAATGCGGCCACGACCAGGCTGCCAACAATGTGAACGAACTTACTCAGCTGCGTGCGCGTGGCGAATTTCCTTAATATAGTGACGGAAAGTTATAGAAGCGAGATATGATTACGCAGACTGAGCGAGATGCTTATGTAATTGTGTGGTTGTTCAGTTGCATACTGATTTAATATCACTAGCTAAGTAATTTAGCGAACACACGAGCAAACTGATCAAAGTCGACTTGCTGATGGGCATGGTATGGAACTTAGAAACTTCAATAAATGCCTTAATTTGAGAAGCAAAATGTGTGCCGATAGAACTGCTTAGGCTCCCTTAATAATGAAAATATATGACTGATGCTGTTGCTATTGTAGCTACAGTGTACATGTAGTGAATGTGAAAGATGATGAAAAATGAGTAGAAGAATAAGAAGAAAAGGGGAACGAGTGAGTGGGTGAGAAAGAGAGAGAGAGAGTAGTGATAAAGTCACCTGAATATTTATTTTATACACACCATTTCATGAAATATAAATAGGCATATATAAAATACTCGAAATAATAGTAGACATGCACATTTCAGGCCCACATGTTTCATATGTCGATATCCATGGAAATGACATAATGCACTCTCTTTAAGATTTGAAAGAAATTGTTGGTGCCATCATAGAAAAATATCAACAGTTTCCTGACACTTATTCCATTATTCAATCATTTAATTAAGTTTGATGGCAAAAAATCAGCCAGTTATCAACGACGCAAAACTGTGATATAGTACAGACTTTATTATTGGGTATTTCCTGTGACGTTGCATTTCTATTTTATTGAGAGATGATTGTAATCAGAGTTTATGAGAGCTGATGATCATCCTTGTGATATGCATGAGTTCAAAAAATTGTACGGGTGAAGTTACCGCACATTGAAATCACCATGCAATTAAAACCGCCTTTTACGACAGTTACTCATAAGCGGATCCTGCCTATTGCAAGATTTTTCTTTCATCAAACTTAGTAAATGCAAAAAAATCATTTGTTTGGATAACCAAACAAATATTACCTAGGCATTTGATAAACGTTTTCTAAAATTCGCAAAATTCGTTAATATCGACTTACATACAAAATGTAGCAAATATTTGTTAGGCAATTGTTACACATTTCCTAAATTTGTTAAATTTACAAAACGTTTGTTAAACTATTCAAATCTTATAAATTTTCCAAGTAAATACCAAATATTTGGTAAAGTTGATAAGTTTTTTTTTCTCGGGGAGTCTTTGAAGTCCAGATACTCCTCAACGGCCTCCATGACGTCACTGTTGGATGCGAAGTGCTGACCACTGAGCTCCAATTTCATTTTTGGGAAGAGATGAAAGTCCGATGGTGCCAGATCAGGAGAATATGGTGGATGGGAAATGATGTCAAACCCACAACCTTGGATGGCAGACATGGCGGTAGCGGAGGTGTGAGCAGGCGCATTGTCTTGATGGAAGAGCACGCCTTTCGTGAGCTTCCCTCTCCCCTTGATCTTGATCTGCACTCGTAAATGCTGCAACAAATGAGCGTAGTACTCGCCAGTAATTGTCCGACCAGTCTGTAGGAAGTCCAACAACAACTCCCTTCGAATCCCAAAAAATGGAGACCATGACCTTTCCCGCGGACCTGGTGACCTTGGCTTTCCGCGGAGTTGGTGATCCTGGGTGCTTCCATTGTTTCGATTGTTCTGTCGACTCTGGCTGATAGTGGTGAACCCAAGTCTCATCCATCGTAATGAACCGGTCCATGAAATTTTCAGGATCTCTTACGAACAGCGCCAGGTTGTCCCTTGAGATGAGAAAGCGGGCTCGTTTGTTCTCTGGTGTGAGCAGTCGTGGCGCCCTTCGAGCGGAAACTTTGTTCATGCCAAGTTCATGATGGATGATGTTGTGGACGCGCTCTTGTGAAAAAAATCAGTTCGAAGGCAATCTTTCGCTCGGTTGTACGGCGATCATCAAGAATAATCTTTTGAACATGATCGATCACATCTTCTGTGCTCACTGTCACTGGTCTTCCACAACGGGGATCATCTTCCAAGCTCCCTCTTTATTGCTTGAATTCTGAAGCCCACTTCTTGACTGTGGTGTACGATGGAGCTGTTGAGTTTTATGTTCATGTCTTGTCATTAATAATTCATGATGAAAGGCTGTTATTAATTCATTGCTTACTACTTGCAAATTGTAAGTAGTTGCTTCTATTTTGTTTTGTAAAGATTAAGAACAGAACGTGTTCTTGTTCTATTGTAAGAGCTTGTGCGGGAATTTTAAAAATAGAACACACCACGCGCCATGATGGAATAAGACGGTTGTTTTGCCATAATGAAAAACCCAACATAAATGGTGGCAGCTACGGAACTTACGTGCTTACTGCGCCCTGCTTTATACTAGAGTCCGTTTACAGTGACTCCGGATCACGTGCATTTACATTTTGAGCTACTATACAATCTTTCGGACATTAGATTTTCCCTATTTCGTGATTTTCTTCTTCTATGGTGTTTCAACGTGAATTACTTTACATCGATCTCGTTATGGCATCAACGTCTGCAATTGTTGTTCCTATGCTGCCGAACAACCCCAAAGTGAGTGACTGGCGCTATTTTAAAAGGCAATTTGACAATTATCTACTCATTATCGAGGCAGATGACGCAGTCAAAAGTCCGTTACTGCAAAATTCGTTAGGACATGACGGCATCCAGATTTTTGACGGTTTGCCTGCTCCAAAAACAAAATATACAGACGTTACAGAACGATTCAATGAATATTTCAGCGGTAAACGCAGCATTTTGCTTAGAAGAAAATAATTCTTCGAGTGCCGCCAGTATGCATCGGAATCCGTGACTCAATATTCATGTAGACTGCGTAGACTCTCCAATGAATGCGACTTTGGAAGCTCTTTGTCCTGCATGCTCCGTGATATTTTCATAATAGGAATCTACAATCCTCGTCTCGGTGAGCAATTATTGGCCGAAGACGCATCTAAATTGACATTTGAACTAAAAGCCGAATCATGGGAAAGAGCATGTTCAGACAGAAAAAGTTGTGAACGACAGCCAAATGTCAGCAACACTACACTGATCAATTCTAGTTCACATCATAAGGACAAAGGCTATTCTGTGAATCGACGCAATGCATCGAGCTTTCTACAGACTGAGAACAAAAACTGTTATCGTTGTGGTTCCGACAACCATTTGGCCTCTTCACCTACTTGTAAGTCGCTGAAGGTTTCATGTCGCAAATGCTCCAAAATTGGTCATTTTGTCGTTATGTGTCGATTCAGTTGGAAAATTCAGGCTGCAATTCCCAGTAAAATTAATCCTAGGACAAGTAATGTTCGTGATTCAAGCGCGATGGCTACTGAAGATGTTACTCATTCCATTTATGCAACTACATGTTCACTTTCTGACATGGTTAGAAACATTCATTTGAATGGTGTTCCAACAGCTGCACTCATCGACACGGGTGCTTGCTACAATATGCTTCCTGCAGGAACAATTCCTTTTGCAGAGTCCGACATTCTTCCTACTACTACTAAGGTAGCCTCATGGGGTTCCTTCCCACTCAAGGTTATTGGTTTGGTTACATGTACAATTACTTACAACGGTAAAAAACTTAACGCTGAATTTGTATTGACAGACGTTGATGATTCCAAGGAGAATCTTGTCTTGCTGTCTAAGCCCGTGTGTAAAACTTCTGGCATGCTTCACGAACTGATTGATGATGAATTGGCCGTATCTTCAGCTGCCAATACTTGTTGCCAAGCTTCAACTGAGTCAGGTCAAGATCAAGATACTGTGGACCAATTTCGAAAAAAAGGACTATTCAATGGGTTAGCTGCTTGTCTAATTGCGAACACACAATACAGGTGTCTGATGCGATTGAACCTGTATCTGCGGCAGTGAGGAGAATTCCGCTTGCACTACATGAACCCGTAAAACAGGAATTACGAAGAATGGAGGAAGATGGGGTTATTGAGCTGGTAACGAAACCTACTCCATGGTGCTCCCCGGTGGTTATTGTGAAAAAGCCGGATGGTCGAATTCGAATCTGCGCTGATTTCAGGTCTTTGAATCTTGCTGTCGAAAAAGCTTCATTTCCTATACCGACTTTCGAGGACTTAGCTGCTTCTATTCACAATGCGAAAGTATTTTCCTTACTTGACTGTACTTCTGGTTTCTGGCAATTGAAGGTCTCCGCAGAATCGCAGGACTTGCTTACTTTTTCTACGCCTCTTGGTAAATACACATACAGGCGACTACCTATGGGACTGAAATCTGCTCATGAAATATTTCAGCAGGTCATTTCCTCAATTTTGGCTGATCTGCCAGGAATTTTGTGCTATGCAGACGACATACTTGTTTACGGTGATGAGCGATCTCATAATGAAAGACTTTATTCTCATGGACTGCGACTAAATGAAAGAAAATGTACATTCGCGTCGCCTGTTGTAGAATTTCTAGGACACGAATTGTCCGAAAATGGTCTTCGTCCGAGTAAAGCCAAACTGGAAGCCGTACAAAAGATGAATACCCCTGAATCTAAGGATGCACTACGCTCCTTTCTGGGACTGGCAACTTATTTGGGGCACCGATTTATACCTCACTTTGCCACTATGGCAAAGCCTCTTTGGAACTTTTATAACAGTTCATCAGATAAATTGATTTGGAAAATAGATGAAATAAATGCTTTCAAGAAGTTGAAGGAAGAAATTCTTCGCATATCGACTCTTTCGTGGTTCAGATTGGATGACGAAATCACAATACAAGTTGATGCATCAGGAACTGGAATTGGTGCTGTAATGTTACAAAATGACAGACCGATTGCTTACGCATCTCGCCAACTAACTGATACCGGAAGAAGATATTCACAACTGGAGAGAGAATTCCTCAGCATTGTATTTGCCTTGCGACGATTTCACAGAATGATTCTTGGACAAAAATGCATTGTTATGACTGACCACAAACCAATCATTGCCTTACTGAAGAAACATATTGATTCGCTTCCATTGAGATTACAAAGATGGATAATATTTACTTAAACCTACGATGTCGAATACCGACATATTGCAGGAACTGATAATGTTCTCGCTGACGCTTTGAGTCGAAACTCAATTCCCTGTGACAATCGTGAGGAAGCTGATGATGCTCATGTTACTGTTTGCCTTGTAATGTCATCGACACCTGTCAACTTTCGTCGTGTCAGTGAAGTGACTGCTACCGATCATACATTACAAAAAGTCGAGAAAGCTATTCGAGATGATTGGAAGTCAGCAGAATACCGCAATTTGAACCCTTGCTTTTCTTTACGAGATGAATTATCCGTTTCATACTCAGAGATTACTTACAATTTTGTTTTACTGGGCGGTTCAAGAATAGCTATACCTACAGAAATTACGAAGGACATACAGGAATCAGGAAAATGCGCGATTTGGCAAGGAGTAGTTTTTATTGGCCAGGTATGTCTTCTGACATAGAAACTCACTCCAAGAAATGTTTGATGTGTACAACTTTTCAAAACGTCACTGATAAGATGCCTCTCACACATGTGGTGGAGAATACAAGCGACATTCCTTGGTACAAAGTTGCAGTGGATTTAAAAGGTCCATCAGCTCTCTTGAAAGGTCATACATTACTGACAGTTATTGACTATCACTCACGGTTTCCGGAGGTGTTTATTTTGCGAGATGGATCCAGCTCTCAAGTTATTTCAGCTTTACGTTCTATTTTTGCTCGTAATGGACTACCACATTCATTGGTGAGCGATAATGGTCAATGTTTTACTTCTAATCAATTTGAAACGTTCCTTTCGTCGAGTGGAATACAACACTGTAAAAGTTCGAACTACTGCCCTCAGAGCAATGGAGTTATCGAACGACTTCATCGAACTCTCAAATGCCGATTGGAAAAGTTGCTTGGTGATGGGATTCCATTTGAGATTGCTCTTGACAGAATCCTTTACGACTGCAGATCTACACCTCATGACATGACTGGAAAGACACCGTACTTTTTGATGTTTGGTCGTCCGATGCGTACGAAGATCCATAACTTGTTCAATTTGAAGTCAAGTCCGACGACAAACCAGCGACATAGTTCACAAGAAATTAAGGACAAACAATCCAGGATTGTGAAGTACTATCCCAATGACAAAGTCAAGTACAAGAAAGGCAACACGGAAAAGTACTTTACTCATGACGGAATAATAGTGGAGCAAGTCACCTCTGGTTCTTATTTAGTGCGAACGGCTAGCGATGGAGTGAGAGTGTACAATCAAAGACATTTGAAGAAAGTGCAGTCTGACACTACTTATCGTAATGATGAAGCAAGTGATATTTTCTTCTATCAAAGTTACTCCAACGACTCAACTCAAGAACAAGGACAACGAACCTCGAGATACAATTTAAGACCAACCCGAGTTGATCCATCGTAAGTAAGTAAGTAAGTAAGTAAGTAAGCGTTTATTCAAATATTGAAAATCGTAAAATTACAGAAAGAGACACAGAAAATAATAGCAAAAATACTGTCATTGAATCAATAACACATCTTGGAAGATACATGCATGTATGAATTGACTACACAAACTAGGAATTTACGTAATAATTCAGCTGGAATATTCATTCAAAAGGATACACATCCAAGGAATGAATGAGTGGAGTCTACGTGATGTCTTCACACTAGGAATACATAAATGATTAGTACGGGGCAAACGAAGAGGAATCAACGGATGCAGTGGATGCTCGTCATGAAATTCACAAATGTTAAAAAATTTGGTAGCAGGTGTTCTTCTAATATTGACAAGAAGAGGAAAATTACCACAATCACATGATTTACCACAAATAGTTCTATGGGCACGATTTTGAAATCGTTGAAGTTTGGCTTCAATACAACGTGGTACAAAAATAAATAAGGGGGCACAGTAAAGTAGCAGACTAGTAATTAAGGAATGATACACAGTGATAAGTTGTTTCACGGGAATAACAGGTTTTAGCATTCTTATAACATACATGCGTTGAACGGCAACTTTCAAAATCTTATTGAAATGCGTATTCCAGGTTAAATTACAAGTCCAGTGAACACCTAGGATCTTAACAGCATCGACAGACTTTATGCAATCATACGCAGCGGGAAAAGGCTCACCACGATGAAAAATCATCTGCACAGATTTATCCAAATTTAAAGACATTTCATGCTCCAAAATCCAATTATAGATTTGAGACAAATTATTAGGATCATTTTCAGTAGACAGACATTCTACAAGGGTTATATTGTCAGCATAGACAATTAAGGATGCATCGGACGAAACACTGAGTGACCCCATAAAGGCCGCGAACAACGAAGGCCCAAGTATAGAACCCTGGGGTATGCCAGAAGGTACAAATAAACTTGGTCCATAGGAACCATTTAGCTTTAGCCTCTGGGATCTGTCACACAAATAGCTTTTCAACCACAGAAGGAAACCGCGATTAACATGATTGTCCAACAGGTGATTTAATAGACAATTGTGACCCAATTTGTCAAACGCTTTCGTGAAATCAAGGCAAGTCAATCTCACAGCTCTGGTATCGTTCATGTCAAGATATGAAGTGACAGCATCGTGAATGCTTATCAAAGCACTGGTTGTTGAACCAAATTTACGAAATGCGTGCTGTATAGACCGGAAATTTCTGAAGTCACAGAATCAAGGACGAGCCTTTCAAAAATTTTACTGACAACCGGAGTTATCGCAATAGGACGAAAATCTTTTGCACCAGGGTTACGACACTTCGGAACTGGTACCACGTCCGCGCGTTTCCAACACATCGGATAGGTTCTAGTATCAACGGATGTTTGATAAATATGATGCAGAGGAAAAGAAATCCAGTCAGCGCCATCCTTAAGGAGTCGGTTTGGGATGCCATCACTGCCCATAGACTTCTTCAATCACCCCTCGTATATGTCATCCAGGTTTCAAATATCTAGAACTGGACTTGCTATGACTCTTTGTCTAAAAATTGAACTGCAGATGTTTTGTGTGTTTCATTTACACATAATTGTTGTAATCAGGAACACTATCCAATTTTGACAGGTATGCTCTAGTTATAAGTGATACGATATGCAGTAAGGGCAATAATGCAAATTAATTCGTTCGACAAGCAAGAAATTTGTCTGGCGACATGTAGCATCAGCCAATATAGTGTCTGTTAAATGGTTGCGCACAGTTAACAGTGTAGAATTTCCAGGATTCATGATCTGTGACATTGAAAGATGATCAAAATATTGATTAAAAGAAGAAGTAGTGAATGGATTGGCCATCGAGCCAGTAAACGATTGATTGATAAAAATTAGGCACTTTGTTGGGCTCGAAATTGCGCTAGCACTGCCTTTACACTTAAAATTTTATGCCAATATCACATACAATTTGAAACTATCAATTGGTATGAGATTTTCGTACATTTACCGAAATTTGGTATGTTTGCAACAGAATATTGACTTCCTCATATATATTTATATATTCATATATAATATACAGCCACATATATTCACATGTGGTTGGCATGTAACTATACTAACAACTCCCTTTGTTATTAGCTGATTAAAAACAACATATCAAAATATATATTGACATCCATCCTTCACATGTGTTTGCTTGTTTGCTTGGCAGCGAGCGGTTTGCAGTGGGCGCGAGATTTTGGACTAGGTCCTTCTGATAGGCGAAGGGTTTTCGGTATCTATGTTTATATAAATCAATAAAAATCGATTCGCCGTTTTCTTATTTAATAGCCAGAGCGAGTTTCTGAACGGAACGAATCCGAAAGCGAGGTTTTCACAGAATGAAGTACATCCTATGCCGAGAATAGCACATATAGGACACAGGTTGCAGCTTTTGGTTAAAATGAAATGTTCTGAGTTTTCTCTTATTAACTGAAAAGTACAATGCGTAGAGCTATAATTTTTGATATGGAATATCTTCTGGTCATTTCCCATCATGTGTACAACTGTACATGTATATGTGATATGACTCCTACTTTCAGTAAAAACCAACATGCTGGTCCCGTTTATCCACATTGAGCCACATTCTCGTATACAACGCCGATCAGAAGCATAATAATATCACTTGCAGACTTTCTTGAAAAAAATTGTGACTCAGGATTTAGTACTTTTTAGTTGTTTAGAGATAGCATAGAAAATTTCATTTCAGCCAAAAACTGCAATCTGCGTCCCAATGTATTAGCATGCAATTTTCTTTGATCATGTCTGAAAAGAACAGGGACTAACTGGAACTCGGCAGACGCGCAGATTCGCAGTAGACATGGAATGTACATCAATCTGTGAAGGTTTCAGTTTCGGCCTAGTTCCCTGAAGAAACTCGTTCTAGCTGTCCGACTAAACTGTCCTGCAAATAATGTTTTTGCACTTTCCTATTGCTTTGTTACTGAAGCAGCAAATTAATTTATTTGTATCTATTTTAATCAATTGTTACGTGCAACGATTTATGAAATGGGCTGTTCAGTGAAACCCAACTTCATTGTCTTTCAGATCGGCGCAAAGAGTCTGCAGTGTCTCAAACTGCTTTACAAGAATTCAAGTCATCGACCATTCTTGATTGTGCGAGGGAGTGCAGCCTGATGCGAGAAAGGTGCAAATCATTTGTCTACGAAGGAAAGATGTGTCGATACAGCTCGACAGTCGCAGGAGCATATAAGTCACATCCCGCTCTTTAATCAGAGTCACACGACATTCATATAACTCAGTCTGATATCCGATATCAGCCTTGTCATAGACATCGGATATCCATGTTGTACTCCTCTCTGAATGTTGACGATAGTATCACTATGATGACGCCAGTGTGGACTATGACAGCGGGTCTAGTTCAGGATTTCTCTGTCTTTATTTAAAGACAATTTTGGGATGAGAAATGTCACTTGCTTGAATGAAACTGGACCGCTAACAAATCCTGTAGACGACATGGTTGAATCCGGGCCCGGACTTAAGGCATCTAGCACCCAGGCCGATATTTATTATGCCTAAAATGACATTCCCTCATTTGATCATTTGAATTCTCTGAATTATTTCATGTGATTGTTTATCAACAGGACTCTTAAACAATAAAATGAAAAAACACATAAACAATTAGTACTTAGCAACTGACATTTCTCTGGATTTTTTGTCAAAAGAGTCGATTGAATATTTAGTTTAACTTTTGTCTTAGTTACTTCACTTTTTCAATTACGCGTCTTCAGTGTTTTCCTTTTCCATGCTTTTGCAGACTTAAATACTGAATAACAGTAACCTGAATAAAACTTACAATTACTAGGCAGTTTGTTGGTGCATCAAATGAGATCAAAGTTAAATGTGATGGAAAGTGTGTTCTAAATGACCCTGAGCAGAGTGATATTCCAGGATGCCTCTGAACGATTCTACAGGCGATTTTGTGATTTCATCTTTGATGGACGGCCATGTCATTGCTTTTCAAAATTTTGCAAATCGTTTTATGTGAATGACCAGGCTCATAGAAAGGACTACGTTCAGACAATTAAACACCGAAATACCTTGCTTACCTGTTTACAATATTTGTCTGCTTCGTTAGAACTTTCATGACTAATCGTCCACAAATAACTTTGCAGGACACCACTCCAGTTACTTGTAAGAAGTCTAGAAACAGATTTGCAAACTATACAGCTACAAATCATGCATTATCGGATGACCATGCTTTCAAGTAGCATTGTTCCCGTTATATAAACATGGATGGATAGCAATCCGATCTCTATGAGCCTAGCCAGATACTTGTCTTAGGACGGAGGCACACAGAATGAGTCGCAAGCCATCTTTCGCAAATTATGTCACGGTCCTCCATAAGCTATAGGTCATAACTAATAAGCCATTTATAATAATAATAATAATAAAGCGTTTATTGAATTAATGCCCCAATATTGGTAATCGTGAGGCTCATTACATGATAACATGAACATACATTTGGTACATATAAAAGAGCAATAACAATGAAAGAAGTAATTAAATCAATGTTAATTTATACAGACGGTTGGTCAAGTTCTGAAGCCACTATTGTACAGTTTCGACATTACAACGAAGAATGACTTCTTGAGCATTGAATTTGTGCACATGGGAATCCGGAAATGCTGAGAACGAGGCAAAAGAGGCAATGAAAGATCATGAAGCGAATGAGTCGGATCAGAATTCACATGTGAAAACAATCTCCAACCTAACACAATTCGGCGATAGTCAAGAGGAATGAAATAAGGACACTCGCAATTGCTGGATCCGCATATTAGTCGATGACAACGCCTTTGCACATTCTCTAATGATGCCGCGTGTGACAAAATGTTTTCTCATGACAGGTGATACATGCACACAGAAGAAGATGCATATGTGAGAAGATATATGATATCATTTGAGTTTTGTAGGCGCACTAAGCAAATTTAAGTATCAGCATTAAGTATGACGCGTTATGGCACAACGTCCGCTCTATTGAAGATCAACGCCCAAAGATTCTGTACCAGGTGACGGCTTATGGTTTGTAGTGTGGTTTTCCTTTATACTGATATTCATAGATATCCCTGATTGGAACACACTGTTACTTGATCTCTTTGCCAATCATCAACTTTCCAAATAACTGTCACCACACGCACTGCAATTTAACAATTATCTCCTTCAGTCTCATTTGATTGATTTCGCGGAGTTTCGATGTGTTTACTTATTTGGATTTGGCTGGAAAGCAGGATACGTGACTTGATAAACAATTTTGATATTTCATATCTGTGATGTGATGTTGAATGCTTAAGCTATGATACATGTCTATTATCTAAACTTGGTCAGTGGCATCTTTGAATTGAAATTTTTGTTAGTGTGAACAAGCTTAGCTTTATAAATGCACATATAACTTGTATTGATTTGTTGGAATAAAAGACTTTTAAATACAATTTGGCATTTTTAGAGCCTTCATTTTGGTCCGGCAAGGCAGACGCATTTTACATACATACAGGGTGTCTCAAAATTAGCTCAGTTTTTGATTTTGCCGTGAGAACGAGACTTTACGTTCAGAAATGATATTTACTTCGAGAAACTGAAAGAAGTATCATGAGGCTTTAGCAATTAAAGAAATCATCAAAAATTCGTTCATGTTCGGAAAATATCGTCATTTACATCAGTAGGCCTATTATATGCATGAGCTTGTAATAGAAATATCAAAATCACATCTAATGAAGCAAATGTTGCTTCATGCTTGTCAGGAATGACACGCATTCAGCCGTTGAACAGTGTCTATAGTAACGCGTTGTGAGGAACATCGCGAAGGTCGAACAATAATGACTAAAGACTGGATTGCAGTCTTTATGAGGCATTAAAAGAGGTATTGCAGTCCACAGGACGCTTTCTCAAGGGATGGCTTTTATTAAATACTGGCAATTTGAATCACAACACCAATACACAATCTCCCCATATTTTCCAGGCTTGCTATAGGATTATAGACAAGATGAGGAGAACCTGTCTTGGATGCTAAGAGCAGTTCGTCGACAGTGACACTCTCACTAGGAATCCAGTATTTCTGAAGATTTTCATTCCATCATTTCCATGGATGCCAGCATATGACGTATGAACGTAGTCACAATCTGTTGCCGTATGAAGGATCATCACGGCTCATATTAAAGCTGAGAATGCAAGCTCTCGAATGATGCATGTCACGTTGTTTTGCAATGCGATTGGAAGGCATGAGAATCGATTTAACTTTAGTGAAATTTAGTTTGTCCGTTTTTTTGTGATCAGCTCTCTAGTAAGTCTATAAGAAACAGATGCAAATTATACAGCATCAAATTATGCATTCGCAGATGGCCATGTTTTCAAATAGACATAGATATCTAGCAATCCGATCTCTATGAACGTAACCAAACCTTGTATTATATCTGCATTGTAATACATACTACAATGCAACTTCTACACGCCTGCCTTTGAAGGAGCAGTGATGTCTAAGAACACGATAATACACGACTCGTAACTATCCAAATCACTGTCATTACAGCATTGCAATAGGACTCTCCTCTTCAGCCTCATTTCTTTGATTTCGTGGATGTGTTTGCTTATTTGGATTTGGCTGGCAAGCATGATTCAACACGTGACTTTACCAATAATTCTGGCACTTCATTTCCGTGGTGTGATGTTGAATGTCTATGCTTTGATGCATGTGCATTTTTCTTATCTTGTCAGCGGCATCTTTGAATTTCAATTTCCATTACTGTGTACAAACTTAGCTTCATACATGTAACTTGTATTAGTTGGTTAGAATAATAGGCCTTATACACTTTGGCATTTTACGAGCCATCAATTTGGTCCCGTGAGGCTAATACTTATAAAAACTTATTAAAACTCATGAATGTTTTGGTTAGGAAACGCGTCACCATCATGGCAAAAATATTGCGTATTGCAAGCAAGGCAGCGCAATATGACGTCAAAAGACGAATCACTCCCTGGAAATTCAGTCAACACATAATACCTTGACGTCAAAAACCGGTTTGAAACCCAATTGGTCCGATATTTGTTCTCACATTATAGATGCAAAGAAATACGTAAAAACAGTACGTATTTAAAACTCGGATTTGTTAACGATAAAACTGGCTGTGATATCCGCAACTTAATTAAAAAATACGAGTTACCGATAAATCTTGTTAGCTCCCCTAATAAAACTTTATATAATTCCTTGAAATTCAACCAAAAAGTAGAAAAACACGAAAGTTGCCTTGTTTGTGAGAGTTTGCCTAATATGATGAAGTGTACAGATCGGTTTTTGGTATACAAATTTACATGCCATCATTGTAAAGATTTCTATATTGGTCAAACCTCACTTCCTTTTAAGCATCGTTTTAATAAACACAAACGTGCTGTAGATAAAGGTAATGTTGATTCGAGTGCTATGGCAGAACATTGTCTGAAATGTATAGATCAAAACGTTTGACTGATTTTGACTTTGAAATTCTTGATAAGTGCAAAGATGCATTGGACACTGGAATGACTAAGCTCGTTACATTAAAAGATATGTACTACCCCTACGCGTTTCAAGCGTTCGCTCTTTCTTATGGGGTAATTCGCTAAAACCAACTGATCTGGCCGCTCATGTGGGCTGCTTATATACAATGCGATCGGTTGAGAGATGCTTAAAATACCGTCAACTCGTTTCTTCGATTGATTTTTGGAATCAACTGTTTAATTAACTATTTTAATCTAGTCAATAAATTTCAAGGAGAGACGAAAGCTGTTTTAGCATCAACTGAAGTTGTTCAAATACTTCAAATTTCGTACAATGTTTATCTTTGTAGAAATATCTTTGACCTTGATTCGCAGGAGTCGAGGTTTACTAGATTGCTTTCTCCCAATCCTTTCTACACCATCCACCAACTCTCCCTTAACATCGATTGATCGAAGAAGTTTGTGAACTTCCTGTTCATCGTATGCTTTCCTCTCAACAAAAGATCCAATTTTTTTTCGGGAACGCCAGTGACAATCAGGTTAGATTCTCGAATACGACACTGATGAATTTCCCGCAATATATCCTCCATATGAAATTTCACATGTGTCTCCAGCTCAGAGACCTGAAGTTGGAGCTTCGCATGAGCTGTTTGAAGGTTTGTATGACTGTCTTATAATTGATTCAACGAGCAAAGGAGAGGATTAAGAATATCATTCAGCTTCTCTTCCAGTCTAGCAACAATGCTATCTGCATCAAGCTTTTCTTTTCTGATTTGTAGAAAGGCATTAATCAATTCTTACTTATTAAAAGAGTTTTTCCGTTTCTGCAATTCTTCATCGGAGAATTTGGCTGAGACATTGTCAACGAAATTAAAAGTCGAAAAAAAAAATATCGCTGAGCATAGAACCTGGAACTTCCAACAGAAGGCCAGCAACGTCAACCACCAGACCACTGCGGCTGCTGGCGCAGACCGTCAAACAACACCTTGAAAATCCGATTAACCAGAAAACCAGTGCACTACAACCACGAAGCGAGATGAGATTCAGTTGCTGAAACAATAATTTGCAAGACTGAACAATACTCAGTCAACGACGAAATATCCCAAAATCAGCGGGAACCACTCAATGGATGAGGAAACTGACCAGCCACAAGGAACACTCGAATTGCAAGGATGCTGACGACATAAATTTGATAACTGAGCGACGGATAGAACACTGCGGGCGGATTCCGCCCCCAGTATTATTTCTAAATTATCAAACAAAGAGACCTGATATTATAGATTTTTTACAATTCGGATATTCTAAATCCAATGGTGGTGTTCATTTTGCATAATGTTTTCGTCTTGAAGCTATTAATAGCATTTTAAAATTGGAACATTATTTTTTCTCATATTTATATTTTTTCTTAATTTGTCCTTTGATAAATCATGCAAATCAACCTTAGAGTATACTGTTTTCCCAATTTTGGTATTCTATTTCGAATGGTGATATTGGTTTAGCATGATAAAATATTTTTGGAGCCATAGATAACGATTTAAAATGAGTATGTACATGTACATATATCATTCTTTGTTAAAAAGCCATGAAATATTTCCTCTTTTTCAAATTGATTCCTTCATATGCTATGAAATTAACATTGTTCGGATACATGCATAGAACATTGTTCAAATTGTTGCATAATGAAATTATGGCACATATTATATTTCTGCATCAAAATAATTACACAAACCTATACATACTACTTACTAATTACCTGCGGTATAATTCTATTTACGAAAAATGCTAGAGCCTTATACAGTGGATAATAAATATCGTAGATTTACTGTACATGTAGTTTCATAATTTGTAGAATAATTTCTTCACAAGAAAGAAATAATCATCATACAGTTCATTGGCCTAAGCTAAGTGAAACTAGATAGCTAGCTCCTACTATACTGTATAAGTAGATAACATTTGTTAAATATGATCTATGTCTATCGCAAAATCTTTATTTAAGTTAGAATCAAAAGATATCGAAGAAGCATGACATTTTTCTACATATGGGGGTTCAAATTAGAAGAAAATACTTGATACTAGGTTCTACTAGGCCCGTAGTCTTTGACTCCAGATGTCCAATGATTTTAGACATAGACTGTATATTGCTTTGTAGTATAATGTATATGGTATACAGGCAGCTGAGACTTCAAGATATACGTTTTATTGCTAGAATACAATCTATACTTGCACACAGCATAAACAAAACTGAATTCTTAGAACCTATCTCTTGAAAACTAGGCTAGATCTAGCTCTTTCACTGACATAAATTTGACGAAATTTCGCAGAAAGTTGAAAAATACCTAAAAACTAAAAGTCATGAAATCTCAATCCAATCCATTTGGTATGAAAGTTTCTACAGCAAAAATGCGCGTGGGGAGTGGATTCCGCCCCCTTGGTACGAATACATGTAGGGTTAAAACTGATCTTACAGTACGTCAATTTTGCACAAATTTTTGCTCAATGTTCAACATGCATACAAACTAAAAGTCACAAAAAATGAAGATTTCTCTTAGTTATTTTAGGAGATATAAAAGGAAGTTTATCAGGAGGGTCTTTCTCCCCCCCCCCGCCTCCCCCCCGGTCCTGATAGGGTTAATATAGAAATATTCACAAATACGAAATCCTTGAATTTAAAATAGTCTGCTTATTATGCATGCATGTTTAATATGACTTTTATTAGTTTTGTGCTTTTTAATTCTTCTGCATCCTATTAGCAATCATACTGCTTTTAGCCTCAGTGTCTCTCTCGATAAAAGCCACCTACTTGGGTTGCTTCTTCACGTGCAGAAACTAAATACTGAAATGTGCGAGTTTAGTGCTACATGTATTTGAGTAGAACAAAAAGCTTGAAATATTTGACCTTTAACCTCACACTGCAGTAAGGGAATCTCAGAACCGTTAATAATCTTCATTTTATTAGCCAATTTGACCAGATCTTTCGATTAGTGCATGGTTTAGTAGTTTTTGTTGTCATTTTTCATTTCAAATAGTGATCGAATGGAAATTTTTGTCAAAAATTGGCGCTTAGCTGTTTGAAGTTCCAAATGTCTCATGAACGAACCAACTGGCTGACTTCACACTTCAAGACCGCATTTTCTCCGTATCCAGTAAACTTTCATCCATTACTTTTGGCAGAGCAAGCTTTTGAAAAATTTGAATGCTCAGTATGCTTGCTGACGATTGCATATACGTGACGTCTATAAAATGTCTCTCTTTTTGACGAGAAAAAGGTTATCTATTAAGATTAACCAGATTTTCATTTGTCTTCACCACATTAGATCTAAAAAAAGTTTAAGACCAACGAATGTATCAAACAAATCAATTTTAATTGCTTTCAATTGACTCATAAATTCAATTTAACGTGAATATCTGCTACACCGTATGAATGAAGAATAATTATGTAGGCATAATAATGTAGGCATAGGCCTACATGCTGTTTGCAGCAAAATAATGCACATTTGGTTCATTCGGTTCCTGATCAAAATCATCTTGGGTAAGTCCTGCTTTGGGAAAGCCTCAAATCGAATTCTGAACGGCAGAAGAATTCTTCGCAACATCTAAAAACACATTTCTGACATCGCTGTATATTCCAATTGTAAAAAAGCAGGGAAAGTGTCGACGTCGTCACATGCATACACTGTAAAACTCTGGATAAGAAAATTACATACCAACTAACTTCTGATACGAGATTCTCGTATGTATTCAGAGATCTGGTATGTTTTTCATACCACATCTCACTTACTTTCGTATGTGATTGATATTCAGTAATGCGAGCTATTCTATCTGTGATTGGCTGTTTCACACTGAAATACGAGTTGTTCGCATGTTTTATATACGAGACTCGATGCAAATTCATTCTTATTCGTATGCCTCTGGCATGTAGAGCTTTAAGTCACATAGCAAGAATATGTATGTATTACATACTACTGTCAAATAACTTTTTTCGGCAGTACCAGTCGTCAATATTTTTTTTTGTTTGATACAGTGATATATAACTAGATCAGATATATTGTGAATTTTATGCTCCACGAGATTGTCGTCGTTGCTACTTGTCTAGCAACAGGAAGTTTAGTTAGCTATACTTTATGAACCAAGTTGATAAAAATCCATTCATTAAAGCGATATTTTCTGTGCAATCATGCTGACTTATATATCTCAAACATAACTATTTTTGCATTCATGAGTTAAATTGTGTTTTTATTTCGGATTGATAACATGTTTTATTTCAAAATTACGCAATGCCTAATTGTTGATGGTTGAATACTTATTGATTATTCATGAAATGCCTTAGACTTACGTGTATTAAAATCGAATTCAGTATTGAAAGTATCTCTCTTGAATGTCATTATCTAACTACTTACAGAACAGTAGTAACATTAGTTCGATCTTTATTAACAAAAGGCCTTAAATCAAGATATTTTGGACATGATTTATGCTTTCTTTCAACATTGTGCTGGTATGGCTTTAGTATGCAAAGCATGCCACATTTGAAATAACATACGAAAAGCATACAAATATATACCAAGAGAATACAGAAATATACTAAAAAGATATTTTGGTATATCACATCCTTCGTATGAGATTGGTATTGAGCGATTTACAGATTTACAGTGTAGACACCATCGTCCACCGCATTTGCCGAATTTTACTCAAGTCAGCAGTGACGGTACCCCAGCCACAAAATACCTGGCATCAGTTATAATTTGGGGCTGCCTATATACTCTCGAGGCCGATGTTTCTCATCTTGTTTGCCAAAAAACCATACATGAATGGTGCCTGAAGAGCAAAGTTGCAAACTCGATTCGATGCCTTGAGGAGTTCCATTTTCTTGTAGGATGGCGCTCATTGCATTCACAGCCGCATTGTTACGTTACAGTTCAGAAACAAGAGCATCAGTGTTCTGGACTACCCTGGTAGCTGTTCAGACCTGAATCCCTTGAAGAATACATACAGCATATTGAAAAAGCAAAGTGGCGGCACAAGGAACTTAAAGTCTAGGAGATCTGAGCTCCGCTGTTCGGGAAACTTTTTACACAGAAATCGGAAACATCGAAAATTATCAACCATTGGTTTTTTCAATGCCCCAGAGACTACAAGGAGATGATCCGAAATCTTGGTGGGCCAACCGGCATTAAGCACTTGATATCACTTTATTAGAGTCAAGGAGATCGTCGGAATGATTTTCAGTAAGATTTGGCTATTTTAGCGAGATAAATGCAATAAAATACTATACTGAATTGCTGGGCCATATTTTTGCAACAATCTGGTGAAAAATGTAAGGTGGTCTTAAACTTTTGCTACAGATAGTAGAAAAAAGCGAAAATTCTGTTTTTAATGGATAAATATTTTCATTTTGAGTTTGATTTCCTGTGAAGATGTGGTCTATGCTATAGTACATCTTTTTGCCTATCACTTCTTCATCTGAAAATTTTGCTCTCCAAATCATTTTTCAGTCTTGCTGATTGTCATCGAACTCATTCCTTGTCTGAATCATCTGAAAGAAACCTTTCTATTTTCTTTTCTTAAATCATTGTGAAGAGCTACCTCTTCGACTGAAGTCTAAAGTCAATAATTCCTCGACAAAATGGTGCTTGTTGCCAATATGCTACACTTTCTCCATTGGAAATATAACCATAAATGAGGTTTTCAAATCCGAACATCTTGTGAGGGACAAACTGTCTGATCCGACAGGTGTGAATTTTTACAGAAGGATGTAAAATCGATGCATTCAACGAATCTCCGCGTCCACCAAGTTCTACTGGGTTCCACGTCTTGCCAGATAGAATCAAAGAAAAATGTATCTCCGATGGGTCGCATGTTGCAGTTTTGGTTGAAACGAAATTTTCTAGGTAGTCGCTTATTAAGTTAAGACAACCAGAGCCACAATTTTTGACTTGGAATGTCTTCAGGTCATTTCCTATGATGTACATGTATCATCATCATGCTTCTCATCGGTAATGTATGCGAGAACGTGGTTAATGTGGATGAAATTGCTCTAAATGCTTCCTAAATCTCAATGTCTTTAGTTTCATAGCTTCATTCAACTTCATGTATCTTACTTTACAGTTTATAGTGCAATTTGTTGTAGTTAAAAAATAAGAACGAACATTTCAAATGAGAATTTATTCTCGGATGAGTTTGACGGATGGTGTTATCATTGTCGTCAACAGTTAAAAAGTAAAAAGCATCATTGCTACGCACTGTGTCTGTATACATAGAGATACACTAAATCCAAAACTAAAAGTGCTCTTTTGTGTGTAAATCAACAGTTTGAATTTACACCAAAAATAAGAAGTTCGTATATTTGATTCAAAATATTGGTTGCATCTCGGTGAGCAATTTTCTGTTTCTTCCATTAATGTTATGGAAACAACCGTTGAGTCGCAAACTCTTAGATTGACGTTTGTTCAATTGATGGAAATAAGTCTAATTTCCACAGATGGGAAAATGAGTGAATTGGCTGCAATTTCAAAGTTCGGAAAATGAGGAGAGAGAAGAACGGGATGAGTATGAGGAGAAAGAGGGCAGAAGAGTGGGGGAAAGAGGATAAAGAAAAGAAGAAGAATGGGACAATGACAAGAAGCAGATGAGGGGAGAGCATAATGAGGAGAATAAGGAGAAATAAAAAATGAAATATTAAAAGGAGAAGAAGGGTGAAAAAGAGGACAAAGAACGGAAGCAAGAAGGAAGGAAATGAAAGAGGAGGATTCCTTAATGAATAAAAGTCTTCTGAATGAGATATTTATCCATGTATCCTCATCCAGGTTCGTCCGTGTTTAGCCAAAAAGACGTTCCCTCCATCATTGTTGACATCTGTTTCGATGTGGACTATTGTACCATTTTCCTTTGATATGTCATTCGTGCTATAAATCCTTCCATCCATTGTTACAAACACATCTTTACCCTCCGCTTCCGTCATAACAGCAATTGCGTCACCGAGTTCAACGATTCTCTGTTCAATTACTTTGATTCTTCTTCCCTGTTTTCCAATCATTATGCCATCCAAAGCGCCAACTACCTCTGAAAAGCTTCTCATCTTCCCCGGCATGAGAGGAATGTCATTTAAAAGAACACAAATCTTACAGAATGGAATCGGCGGAAACAGCTGCTGAAGGATTAATTCATAATGCGGACTACTCGTGTTGACAGCAAATTGAGAGCTGCGGTACTCAATTTTCAAATTCACAACTGAAAGAGAAAAGGTTCGTACATCAAAGAATAAATATGGAAGCTCATGATAAACTGCGAAACGTACACATGCTTTTGACCGACAATTTTACAGTCTACCCGAAATCAGCTTTATGGAAAATTATGTGCATTAACAGACACATTCAAACATTTGTGCGTGATTGCTTTTATTGAATATCATACTATTGACGCTTACAAAATTGGATGGCATTCTAGTTTTGAAGTGGAGTCATAGCGATAGCAGTTCTTGGTGTCATCTAATAATTCAGTTCTTAAAATGTTCTTTATGATTTATATGTAAGGGGGTTTCTGTATTTGTACAAATCAGGGCTGTGGTGCCGGAGCCGAGCCGGAGCTCGGCTATCACAAATTTATCACAAAGTTATCGATTTATCACAAAGGCTCCGGCTCCGACTCCGGCTCCGATAGTTTGAGTTTTGATATAAATCTAGAATTTTGAATGTTATTAATTGGCATCATAAAAAAATTAAATCATTTGAAATCTAAAGATATGTCTTTTAAGTATACCAATGATCTGTCCTCCACGATATCTTTAATAATAAATAAATAAATAATCTCTTTATTGCTTCACAGTAAGTATTCGGTGAACGCATGACATATTTTCAATTGACATGCGATGAAATGAATGAGATGAAAAATAAAAACAAAATAAAACTTACAAAATTAAATACAATGAATAAATTAATGATTATTACAATGACAAAATTAAATACTTTCTTTGCAGTTGCCGCCTTCTTTTGTATTATATTTATTATATATTTACACACATGTGTAATATTTTTTTATTGCATATGTTTCGTAAGACTAATTTCCATATTGACAACGTATTCTCCAAAATCCATTAATTTGAGGACTTGTTATATGCATGCTAACTAGATGATTGTAGATTCCTAGAGACAAGTCGCCAGTCATTTATGTACACATTTCCAGTTCAGTCAGCAAAGATAATATAGCTACATTTCTTGCGCAATGTCTTAAATCTAATACGGTTACTATGTAGGCTATCATCTATCGGTATGGCTACTGGCAGAAGCTACTGGTATCTGTGACAATGCCAATTTCCTTAGATTGTATTGTAGGCTATTGTGCAGTCCCCCCACCTACATTTTTCAAAACAATCGGTTATTCAATTTGATCAATTTTGATTGGAGGGATAACTCTTCACACTCACACGAATGACCTGACTACAAGTCCTCACATGGCTATAGCAATAAGCGATCCCCAGCCACTTCCAGTAGCGCCCTATTATTTTAATTAAAGGTATCTCATTCACAATGAATTTCCTTTGACTTCAAAATTCAAAGGGTATATTTCAATGCGAAAAACCCGAAGGCAAATTACAATGTTGACTTGCTGACGAAGTTTGCGACCAGCATGACATCGCAATTACCCACGTAGATTTTTACAACAGCACGGAATGCTTCACTCAAACCGGTGATGCTGAAACGGACATCCAATGGTGCTGCATCTTTTGACCAGGGAAGAAATGGGGGGGGAGGACTGCACAAGAGCCGTATCGTGTAATAATATTTCCCCAAATGTCATAGACCTGTGGATTTCAAGAATTTTCATTATTATTTTTTCCGTCTGTCAACACCTTATGCTGATATCATGCTGACTTATATGTAAACAATAAAAAAAGACTGAGACGTTCTCAATAAAGGCGCCTTTTGACCTCCCTTTTCTATTGTCTGTGACATTAAACCGCACTCGCATTCGAAAGCTAGCAAAGTAGATGGGATTTCTGCTCGGTGCTCGCAGTCAAATTTTTATTATGCATAGCACCCTGCAACATACTGTGTGATACTCCGAGTTCAGTTTCATCAGCCTAACCATCATCAGAGGAATAGTGGCAATGTGTTATATATAAATTGAATATAATAATATACATGAATCATTGATGAATTATTTAGTGCAACTTTACGCCATAATGAAAAATACGAAATTAATATAATATAAGTTAGGCCTTAACTTATTAAGTATGCTGCATAGAATTACAAAACTTGTCCTAAATTAGATATTTTTAATTTTTTTAAGTATAATTTTCAATTGTACATTTCTAGCCTACACTGCAATGAGGCTATCTAAATTACAATTTCTACAGATGATGAGTCGTGGGCTACCCACCGATCATATTATTCATGGACCAACAGACTATTGAATAAAGGCAATAACAAATAACAATAACAACCTAAGCTAGCCTATATACACTTTAATATTCAATAAAGCAATTGATATCTTTATTGATAAGGTATATTTGGCTATATAGCCGATACCCTTTCATGTTCGAGTAGATACAGGCCCTATAAGCTATTTAGAGGCATACGCTATCCAGTTTCATATTCAAGCTTTGTAAAAAAACTTATACTACTATTCGGCCCCTGTGACGGCTAATTAGGTATATCATCATCACTCATGTGGTCTTATTTAATGTAGCCTCGTAGTAGACTGGTTGCAGGCTAGGCCAATTTATATTTAGCCAGTGCGGGAGATCTTTATCTAATTTAACCAATCCTGGCTATAACTTTATTTTATCTTTCAGAGATAGTCAATTCATGCAAAAATATATGACAAGTATGTTATTTGTCATTATATTAGGCTATTATCATTTTTATTATTAACTTAAGTCGTTGCTTGTTAATGAAAACTAATTTGATGATTGTAGCAAGCCTCTAAAGGCCACACCGTTATCCAAAAACCCGTTCAACGGATCCAGGATAACCAGCATAGATAGAACCTGAATTTGAAGTCGGAGCCGGAGCCGGAGCCGAGCCGGAGCCTTTCACATCAGTGTCGTGGAGCCGGAGCCGGAGCCGATGAGATAACGCATCGGCTCCACAGCCCTGGTACAAATCCATAATCATCTGAACGATAGCTGCTAACGATAAGAGCGAATTCATGTCGTCATCATGACTGCAGCCTTTCTCCAATTCATGCTATGCCGGTAATTTTATATATTTACAATTTAGATGGGACCAACACAACATTGAATAACATGCCCTGATCATGCTTTTAAAATAGCAACCAATACACTCTAAAAAATTTTGGTTTTTAATTAGTTCTCCAGAAAACCACATGGATTTCCAGAAAACCAAACGGTTCTCTGGAAAACCAAACTGGTTCTCCAGAAAACCAAAAGGATTTCTGGGAAACCAAATGGTTCTCTGGAAAACCAAACGGCTGTCCAGAAAACCAGTTTGGTTTGCAATTATATTGGGTTTGGTCAACCAGCAGATCAATTTTGATGCAGGAGGCAATCAATAAAAATTGCAACGTTTGACAGCAACAATCAAATGATTGCGACCAATTAATGAAAATGCAATTGATTTTTGATGAATCCTGGTTTATGAGCCTTGGTACGGTAAGGGTTAAGTGTCGTGGAAATCAAATTTGATTTTCTACATACTATTGCATGTCGAAGGAGATCTATTGACAGACCCTCGTTTGTGTAGAGTTGTAGACGGACATTCATACTAGTGATAGCAGAACTACTGATTTCCCAAAATGTATATTAGATTATTAACCACGCGGAATCCTGATCTATCAATAGTGATATGAATGATGGATTATTTGAGGATGATTTGAAGTGTTTTAAGTTGTGCTGCTTAGGACCTATTCCAAGCCTATTTGTATTTCACATTCTCATTTCACACCAGAAATTTAAATTTCATGGACTCATTAAACACAAAAACTCTACTTTAAAATTGACTGTTGGGCAGTTAAGCAATTTCATCATTCTCTCTCTCTCTCTCTCTCTCTCTCTCTCTCTCTCTCTCTCTCTCTCTCTCTCTCTCTCTCTCTATTAACACCCCGGTGTCTTCTTTGTCATCTAATGAAGGCTAACTCTCTTTCATTCACTGCTGCACATACATGTATCGTGATTCCTCGCGCTCTCTTATCTCGCTGCGATGACTTGGCCTAAATTTACCGAGCGGAATCTCTCCAAAGGGAAAATATTACGTGACACTTTGCTTTTAACAGAAAGCATACTTCTTTGATAAGTTTTTACAGATGTATGTACAAAGTAATAAATCATTAATAAAATTGCCAATGATTTAATGGTAGCAAAGATTTTCTATACGAAAAACAATCGGTTTCGAGGATTTACATTTGTGTCGTCTCCATGACGTCAAGAATGAGGTGAGTCTGATTTTCTTCCTTCATTGACGCATTTGTTCTAGTGACCGTGTCATGTGCATTGACTTAAACGTGCTGTCATCTTATTTCTTGTGGTACTGTGAAATTTGTTTTGCTGTTTTCAACGTTTATCCCTCATTGCATTATGTATGAAATTACATATGATCCACAAAAAACGTGAGTATATCAGAAGATTTTAACAGTTGTTTCCAACAGTCCTTCATGTACTGTATAGCTGACATGCTTAAATATTCTTTGCAGTTCAATCTTAAATTACTTTATTTAATTATGAATGGATATGAGTATTCATGTAAGTATTCCCTTATAAATTATTCGGGCATCTAGCAATTTTGTCGTTAAATCTCATGACTACCGTAACTACTCTGTTTGTAACCTACATACCTGTATATGTAGAGATTGCTTACAATACATGTATACGAATGATTTCATATTCATGCTCGACCACTTTTGAAAGCTTTTACAAATCCCTATGTCTAACTAATATGATGTATTATACCAGCCTTATAGCCTTGTAGAATATATATGAAGTCCTATATTATCTGCTGAACATTGTAGCTTTATACAAGTTTAATTTTAGCCTTGATGAATTTCCAATTTGCCTCATACATTGGAAATCATGAATAAATGAATTCTTGAAACTTAGTTACACCAATGACACTTGTTCAAAACTGAAAGTGCAAATGCAAGAAATAAATAAATAAAATTTATTTACTTATTTATTACATTTGCACTTTCAGTTAAGAACAAGTGTCATTTAATGTACACGTATATATCATCGCCAAATTACAGTAGCTGCAGTAAACAATTTTTGCCGTTTAATTCGTGCTGATTTTGCATGAAAATGTTTGCTTTTGCATGCTCATTAATTGGTTTTGATTTCGCCGTGTTTTGTGCAAGCCCAACATGCCACTTACTTGGTAGAGGAGTTTATTTTGCATGGTATAATGCGTAACTCTCTTTTGTTGTTAACAGCCGAATTTACTTTGCATGCCGCTTATTGTACAGAAAAGCTCTTCTTGTGGTGTATTGTTCACATGGCGTCGTTTTATATGTGCATGCCGTTAATGGTGTACAAAATTTTGTCTGAGAAATTTAATGCCTATCATTATTTCCGATTGGGCTACAGTCAAATCTCGTTAATCAAGACCATACATTCCAGATTTTCAATCTCTGAATTATCAAAATTCTTAATTAAACATCAGTTTATTTATGCAAACGATACAAAAAATGCCACGGCCGTATGATCTTAATTAACCGAAATCTTAATTATCCGTGTTCGAACTAACGAGCTTCGACTGTATGTGATATCATTTATGACAGTGTAGGCCTATATGGCATTATTTTCGCATCAACAAATATTGATTTCATAGTTGAGTTTTATTACACATCTTTTCAGTAACATCGTACTATTTTGCGGCAATTATCTAAATGCTTCTTCTACACAGTCCTAATATTGAAGATATCCTTCAGAGATTATTTTTTCCTTTTTTCAGCAGCGATTTCCACTCCAGTGGCAACGAGTATTGGCATCGAAAAATTCGACGTGGTTCTTTTCGCGCTGCACCGGATTAGTTGGGCGTGCATCCTGCGGAAGGCCTATCTGTGATTTTATTTACTATCTTGAAGAAGATTAGCAAATGTCTCAACTTCATGGGGAATTTTGTGACTAAAGACATCGTCCCTCGTCTTTTTGTATTACTTTATGCAAGCTTGACTTGAAAAAAAGTGAAAAATAAGAAACAATGACTTCTTGACGTTTCGGGGACTTTTCTGGGAAATCTTGTATGGTTTTAGATAAATTGTAAATTTCAAAATACCTCATTTGAGTATTCACGCATTTTTTACACATTTTCACAATAATTCTTTTGCACTCTTTATTGAGCTTATTTCATACTCAGCCAACAATTTGTGCATGTTGTTTTAAAATGATATTAGCACGTATGAAGTAAATATATTAGAGCATATCAGAATTATATTATAAAAATGAATTAATAATATTATTTTATGCTATTATTATATTAAGCCTATTACTTAGTATATATATTAAATTTTATCGAAAACAAATATCGGGTCACTCGTGAAACCGATATTGTTTCTCCAGAAAACCAAGATATAAAGCTGAAAAACCAATTTTGGTTTCCCAGAAAACCGATGACTTTTGGTTTTCCGGAAAACCAATTTCACTTGGTTCTCTGGAAAACCATATTTGGTTTCACCCCCGGGACAGGCTGAAAAACCAAAATTGGTTTTCCAGGAAACCATTTTTTTAAGAGTGTATACTATAAAATTATGCTTATAAATGTGCTCAAATAAGCACCCCATCATTACCTGCACAATCAATTATCAAAATACTCGCAAGAATGTAATATGAGTCAAAAATATATATTATTTTGAATTTTTCAACCATTTTTGAAGCCATTTAGAATTTTTGCCACCGTAAACTACCACCAACAAATGACATATAGGGTAGAAAAATTGCTAAATATTTCATTCTACCAAAATCTTCATCATTTGAGGGCAATTGGTCATGGGAACTCAGATGAGAGTATAAATTTGGAGTGCAATTTTTATTCGCTTTGAACGATTTCCTTAACCTATTTGAGCCCACGGTCGTTATTTGACGACCAAACTTTAATTCCCACTGCGATTCTGTTGAAAGTTGTCATTATAATTTATTTATTTGTTTGTTTATTGCAGAGCTAACTACAAAGGCACCACTGGTTGCGAACAACACTCATGTGTAAAAACACTTGATATTAAAATACTTTACAAAACTGTGATAAGTCAATCAAAGAAAGTTTCTTTTTAATCAATAGTACACTGTTCTATTGAATGACATTATTTGGTAAGAATTCCATACTCGACACACACGTTGACTGAAAATATGATGATGTGCGTTGCATTGGGGACGGCCATTTGCTCTCAATTTCAGTGAATTCCCACGAGAAGTCATGTTATGAGAAATAAAAGTAAAAAAATTGTCAAAAGGTAAATCAATAACTCCATGAACCATTTTGTAAACCAAAATCAAATCGAATATCAATCGTCTCAACTTGAGTGACTGCAGGTGTAGAGTTTGTAAACGATGACGATAATCGAGGAATGGCAGTTTCGCCCTATAGCATCATTCTTAGTGAAATACTTTTGCACCTTCTCTATAATTCTGATATCCTTGACTAGGTAGGGACACCAAACTTGCGTACAGAACTCCAGTAGAGGTCTGACGAATGTGGAATAGGCCTTCATTAAGATGTAAGGATCGTTAGGGATGAAAGATTTCAAAATTAAAAACGCTCTCGATATTGCTTTTGATGATATATACCGACAATGTGCAGAAAATTTCAGGTTTGAAGAGAAAATAACTCCAATGACACGAATTTCAGAAACATAATCAATGTTGTTGTCACATAGTTCATAACTGCCTATATGAGTTGGACCGAATGGCATGACTTTCGTTTTAGAACTAGATATACGGAGCTACATTTGCGAAGACCAACGACCTAACTCAGCCAAAGAATTCCTCAGGCATGAAAAAGTTCCTCCTAGATTGATTTGGTAGACCTTCAAGTCATCGGCGAAGAGACGTATTCTGCAATCAGACGAAATGGCAACCGTGATACTGCTAATGTAAATTAGAAATAAGTAGGAGTAAGTATAATTAAATTAAACTGAAGGCGTGAGCCCATTGAAATATGCCAAGGAGCAGGAATGTTTATTTTCAAGATTCCTCCTATATCCGAGGACATGTAAATTACATAAATTGACTATTACATGATATATGAGACCAATATATGATATATAATATATTATCTACACTGTAAACCAAACTGTGCTCAATATGTGACCGATTATGTGCCCGACGCATTTTCGCCACATCGGTCACATTTGGTCACATATGTGACTTCTATGTGACCGATGATGAATCATCATAAATCATGCACATACGGCGAGTACTTGATGAGAATAATTCAAATTGATTTTACGAATACTTTTTTTTCGGTATGTTTTGTTCAAGAATATCATTGGTAAGTAGACAATCTCACATTGAACTTGGTTTGATTAAAGTGTTTTAATGAGGATAATGATTGTATAGTTTAAAAATGCGACACATTTTTCGTCACATATCGGTCACAGTTGGTCACATATGTGACCGATGATGAATCACCATAGATCATGCATATGCGGCGAGTGCTCGATGAGAATAATTCAAATTGACCTTCTGAATACTTTGCGGTGTGTTTTGTTCAAGGACATCACTGGCAAGAAGATATTATCATATTGAAAACTCTTTTAATCAGGATAATGATTGTGTGATTGAAAAATGTGACACATGTCTTCGTTTAATTTGCTTGATCTCGCCGGGAAGTTGTATCATTGTGTTGTAAGTGAAGTTGTATTATCTTGCCTAGACAGCGTGAAACAAATGAGCTTCATGTCAATGGTCTGCTTGTTTATTATGTTGAGTATGACAAACTGGGAGACATTACAGAATGATGTCCTATTCCTAAATATAATCTTCTATCGCAATGTCCTGAGAAGTGAGTCTATGCAAAATTGAATCAATGTATAGATGGTTCAATCAAACAATTTTATCGGTAAAAACAGCAATAGATGCTGTCACAGCCATCGATTGTTTCATTGGCGTATAGATAAGGTGTTTACTACATCAGCTTATCTATTTGTTTTTGAACATCAGGTGGCGGTTGGTGTTGAGCAACACATTGATTAAGACATTCTGAATTAAGCATTGATGGGTAATTCAAAAGTAAATGGAAAGTAGAATATGTATCTAATGATTTGCAAATATTTGCTGTTCTTTCCATAAGTTCCTCAATTCAAAGTATGGTCTTTTCTTCCCACCAGGAAGTGGAATCATTTAAACCATAATTTATAGCTCAATTAAATTTAGAGGAAGTATTTATACTGTCCAAAACCTAAACAAGCAGTGGGTTTTAATTATCACAATAATTTAAAGAAGCGTAATCATGAGCGGCCGGGCGATATTAGTCACATAAAGTCACATACGTGGTGTGATCCAAAATGTCCCGGACTAACCTACTTGCAGATAACCTGTGATAACGAATACTACTTCAGATGTAAATTTAGGTCTTTAAGGCATGAGAAATATGGTCGCCGAAATTTTTCCGGTCAGTTTTCTATTTTTAAAAAATATTTTTACATTTTAACATGAATTTCTGTATTTTCTGAATTGATCGAGATCCGATTTGTCTTATTGTTATAGTTAGATTGATTTTGATTTGTACCTTATTTGACGGATATCTTTGCCATGAATATTGCACGTCTTTTGTTAATTGCTTCATGTGTTGCGATATCAATCAGTGAAGTTCATTCAGCACGCATTCATTCAGAAATCCGTGTCAACGATGGTTCTTTGTTCTATCAGTTTTCATGATGGATGTGACAAGCGTGTCTTCAGTCGAATATCGCAGTGTGATACGATACCTCCTGATCCGCGGCTTCGCTAATGGTGACATTCTAAAGGAATTAAGCCTGGCATATGGAAGCAAAGCTCCATCGAGAACTACTGCTTATTTCTGGATAAGCGAATTTAAACGCGGAAGACAATCTGTGGAGCAAGATTTTTCAACTGTTGGTCGGCCGCAGGAGATTCCGGAAGAGAAATCGAGTCAGTGCGATGAAGTGATTACAGCACACAGAAGGATAACCATCCGTGAGTTGTCAAGAGAGTTGCGAATCAGTTATCACTCCTGTCATGACATCATCGAAAGACTTGGATATCGCAAACTGGCATCACGTTTCGTACCGAAGTTTCTGTCACCTGAAATGAAGGAGAACAGACTTCTGGCGGCACAGTCAAATTTGGATCTCCTCGAAATGCACGGAGATCAGTTTCTGAACTGCATCCTTACAGAGGATGAAACATCTTTAAGTTTGTATCTGCCTCAAAGTAAGCGAGAATCTGCAGAGTGGCGAAAATCAGGCGAGTCTGCCCCTTTGAAAATGCGATCCGGAACATCACATCGCCGGTCGTTGATGCTGACGGTCTTTTGGAACGCTTCGGGAATCCAACTGGTTGACTTTGCGGATAAAGGAGTAAGAATCAATAGCGAATATTATTCCAATCTGTTATCTGAAGCGAGGAAGAAAATAAGAAAGCCACGAAACATTCCCCTCTACTTGCTTCATGACAATGCTCCGATTCACACCTCGCAGGAGACAACCAATGCCTTAACGAGAAACGGATTTCAACTATTGAGCCATCCTCCTTATTCACCTGACTTGGCCCCAAGTGACTTCTATCTGTTTAGATTCCTCAAAAAGCATCTTCGTGGACACCATTTTGAATCGCCAGTTGAACTGCGGGATGCAGTTACTGAGTTTTTTGATTCTTTGACACCGGAATTTTTTCATAAAGCTTTTTGTGAATTGAGACTTCGTTGGCAAAAAGTGACGAATGCTAACGGCTCATACATTGAAAAGTAAACTGTTTTCTGGATCAAAACATTTGTTTTTCCGTTAATTATTAGTCAGGTTATTAGTGATAGCTTAACTGTCAAGTTAATCTAAATATATTAATTCTAAATCGCTAGAATTTATAGGAAAATCTTGAAATTCAGACAAAAATGTTTGAAAATTTTGAAAAAATAGAAAACTGACCGGAAAAATTTCGGCGACCATATTTCTCATGCCTTAAAGACCTAAATTTACATCTGAAGTAGTATTCGTTATCACAGGTTATCTGCAAGTAGGTTAGTCCGGGACATTTTGGATCACACCACGTATCTGCCGAGCTGAATGTGACCGTCATATGTGTAGGGCACATAATCGGTCACATATTGGGCACAATTTGGTTTACAGTGTGTGCATGATTAATCGTGCGTACATGATTTCAGGTGATTGGAAAATATTTCAAAGTGAAATTAAAAAAAAAATACTACAACCTTTTCGCAGTTATCTCTGGTCTGATATTACGACGTCAAATATGTCCCTTGTCTGATATTGTATCGTCAAAGTTGTTCCTTGTCTAATATTACGTCGTCAAAGTTGTTCCTTATCTGATATTACGTCGTCAAACAGATCCCTTGCAAGATATTGCGTCGTCAAACAGATCTCTTGTCAGATATTGCGTTGCGTCGTGAATGTTGTTCCTTGTCTGACATTAAGTCGTGAAACATATCTATTGTCTTGTATTATGTCGTAAAAGTTGTCCCTTGTCTGATATTATGACGCCAAAGTGTTCCGTTGTTTGACTATACTTCGCTAAAGTGGTCCCTCGTCTGATAATTGATAAGACGACGTCGCGACCATAAGAGTGTTCAGACCTATAAATACGGCGTCAAAAATTTGGGGTCGGTTGGTGATAACGGCCCGATTCCAGCTACCAGCTCTATCAATGATCCACCTTAAAGGGGTTCCCACATTCTCTAAAAATGTTGATTCTTACCACACTTGCAGTGTCGGATTCTTCTGTTACTGCCTGGACATTTGTCGCCACCAATGCAAGTCCTGTGGCTGATCTGTTTACAACTTGTATTGCAATTGGACCATTCAGACCAATCGGACCATTCCGCTGAAAAGTAGATGAAAACATTATTGGAAGTTGCATGGAAAATTCATTGAAAACTGATGATGCAACGGGATTATTAATCAGGCATTAAAGACACCGAATGTATCTAATACTTTATAAACCCACTTTAACTAAATTACATTTTATGCGTGTTACCACACATTCATGAGCTTAATAGGTTGCAATAGCTCTGACAAGCGCAAAAATATGCTTTGAGAACAACGTCACACCAAACAAAATTGAGTCAGATATTATTTAATACCATTGATGTATTATATAACATAGATATAATTATAGGGTATCGAGGAGCCAGACCAAAATTTTAAGCTGTTCATCGACTATGTGGATCTCCATGCAGGCGTCATGCAATGATTAAACACTTCAAATATAACGGTCAATCATGCCAAGTTTCCATTGACTCATTGGTTGAGAGTGTCATCTGACTTATGCAAGCGTCACTGCTTCACCAATTCGAAATCAGAAAAGATCAAAATAAAAATAGACTCCGGGACATCTCATGCAACATGTCAACTTTCGGAGGCTGTTACTCAAAGAGCGCACGGCGGATTTACGGCGACATTTGATATGTCAATAAGCACGATCTAAACTGCATGTATGCTAATTTTCAGGGTACCATTAATTTTGTCTGGGTCAAAACTTAAACAAGTTAAATCTGTTAAAGGACTCTGCACTTCCGATTCTGATGGTCGCTACAGTTTCGTCATTTTCTGCAACTGTACCTGATGACAGACAAACCAATTCATCAGATGGTGGATTAAAGGCGTGCGCGCACTAGGCGGCCAGGTCGCGGCGTGCAAGTCTTGGCGGCCAGCAAGAATGCTTGGTCATCATTGCGGAGATGGGAAGTTGTCTCGTTGTGCACGCACTTTCCAGCTGCGACTACCTGGTCGTGGCGGCCATCCTTCATATCACTCCTTCATATTGCTATCCCCAAAGTCGCAAATTGGGACTCAACAGAATGATTTAAAATTCTGAGGTAGATTTGAATGTAGAATCAGTGGCGAATCCTGCGTTCACACAATAGGCATGCGCCGTCTAAATATGCATGCATATAAACCAACATGCATAACATAAACCATTGACCCTATGATACTTTCATTTAAATGCCCCATACTTGATTATTTTCATCATGTTAGTCACCAATATGGGCTATACTCCACACTGAGTTTTTTCATCATAGTTTATGATGCTAATATTATCATCATCAATATTACACAATTTTATTAGTACGATGATACTAAACTCGGGTTGATGAACAAAATTAATATCTTTGCAATTAATTCATATAATAGCCTATACACTGTACACTACATATGCGCATAAACGGTATATGTAAATGAATAAAAACCATATTCACAACTCAAAATGATTATATTCTAAAACAGAAGATGATTTCAAGACTAGCACGACCGTTTTTTTCCAAATATTATTCACAATTTCAAAAGATTGTCACTTCTCTAACGATATAAAAAATTAACCCTCCTGTTTTTCTTTACAAAGTTCTCAATTACATTATCGAAAAAGGCAGGCTTCTTTTGAAGCAAAACTAACAAGCTTTTATCAATAGCCATTAAACTCAAAGAAGAAAGTCTGTTTTGTTTCTGGGTGCTCCGGTAGTATGTATGGATTCGTTTTAAAGCCGAGAAAGATCGCTCCGCACTTGCACTTGAAGACGGGATGGAGACGACCAATTTCGCTAATTTGAACAGTTCAGGCATACCAAGGTACAATTTCTGCTCATGCATGCTTTTCAAAATGTCAAGCACTGACTTTTGATCGAAGTCACACATGCAATAAATTGCAATCAACTCATTTTTCAGACGAATTACATCGAAGAATTGGCCAAAATGCCTATCTAGCGATTTCAATGCCGTTTCTGGAAATTGTTTATTGTGCTTTGAAAAGAAACTAGAATTAAGTAAATTAAAGAATTCCAATTCAGAAATCGTTTTGAACCTGTTTGTCAGCTGTGTCCGAATATTATCCGTTATTTCCTGAAAAAGATGTTTGTAAAGATCCGGTGTTTCAGTTCTACGCATTTCGAAAGACGCATCAGTAAAGACAAAGGATTCTTGAAAAATAAGTTCGAAATCACTCTCTTTAATTTTTTTGACATTTTCTATCAATTCCTGGATCTTTTGTCCACAATACAAGATATCCATACCTTTTGATTGCAAAATTTCAAATAATGTATCTGTCAGTGAAAAAATACGAGAAAATACGGTTATCAAAAAGCGAGTCCGGAACTTATCAAGAAAAGCAATATATCCAAGACATCTGTCAATGCAATCATCTTCCCAGTTTTGGGAATTTTCCAATACATGCTGAAAAAATGTCTTCAAATTTTCATAATTTTCCATAACAGTGTTTACCAGTCTTGAGGTGAAGTTCCATCTAGTTGGAGCAACTCGAGGCAATCTTTTTTGAACAAAATCTTGAAGAGCGTCAGTCCTTAAAGGCGATCGAGAAAAGAAAGAAGCCATCGAAGACAGGGTTTGGAAAAATGATGTACATTTAGGGATCAATTTGGCTGATTGTTGAAGTGTCAAATTCAGTTGATGGCTGCAACAATGAACAAATATTGCACTTGGCTCAACGTCTCTGACCTTTTTATTTAATCCGTTTTGGTGGCCAGCCGTCACGGCAGCACCATCATAGGTTTGGGCAACAAGTTTACCTTCCATGTGAAAGTTCATCAACAATTGCTTCACGTGTTGTAGTAGTCCATCAGATGACCGATCAGAACTCATATCAGTGAAATGAAGAAATCTTTCTTGAACTTCACAATCTCATCAACGTATCGTACAACAGTTGAGAGCTGAGACTTATTAACTATATCGGATGTTTCATCTAGAATGAGAGACACAAATTCTGAGTTTTTTAAATCTTGTTTGATGTGATCAGTTAATAACGAACTGATCGCCTCGATCAAATCATTCTGAATAGCCGACGAAGTCCCTCTAAAAAGGGTTGACTCGTTCAAGTGGGTTGCTAATGTTGCATCGTAATGACTTATGAAATCGAGAGTCTCTAAATAATTACCCTTATTGGCCGAAGTTTTTGCTTCATCATGGCCTCGGAAAGGAAGCTCACGCTTGGCGATAGAGCAGACGACATCAATAAGGCGAGTCAATATTTTGCGATTTTTTTTAACTTTTTCATTATGCATCATGTCATTGATGCGCCTCTGTTGATCAAGTTGGTGATCGATTCTAGTTTTTCCCGAAGCTGTTTAATTGAAGAAAGCACTTGATGTGATTAAGTGATTTTTCATGGCGTGTTAGAGAAATGGATAGCGTATTGAGATTGTCAAACCCAGTTTTAGACCATGTGTTGTGGTCGCCTGAAAACAACAGGCATGGCCAACAAAATAATTTGTTCAGCTCACTCGAACCAGTCAACCAAAATGTATTATCATATTGGGAAGAATGAAAATGCCTTACAAATTCTTTATTTTTGTCCCTGTGAATGCGCGTGAGGTTTGGTAGTTCCGGCTTCGGTCTTCCATTCGAAATGATGTCATTTTTCTCGGCTATATCTCTCCTACTAAACGGAGTCTGAATCAAGGACGCGATTTGATCTTCAGCCATTTTAGTTTTGGGAGTCGGCGTATACACAAGCAACTGTTCACACAAACTTAATTAAGTGACGAAGGAATGGCAGTAAATGTTTATTTCTCACACTCTCTGAAGAGAGAAAGCGTGCGCGCGAGACATGTCATCACTCGGTTTCTAAGCAGGCCATGCGATCAAATTGGAGCTACAATGTCGTCATTCCCATGGCGCCTTGTGATTGGTCATCAGCTCACGTGTGCGAGGGAATTCATTACTGATGTCAGGCAGCGTGCGTTGATGGCATTGATCCATCTTCAGATCATGTCAGCTCCTAGTCAGCTCTCTCGATGAGCGCATGCCGGGAAGATGCCTTCGGCAACGATGCAAGTGTTACAGGGAACGATGCGATTCTATTTTCAGTAACAGATTTCTACAGTGGAAGCGGCAGCAGCAGCAGTGTAGTAGCTATTGCCTTTCCGCATGCTTTCATAGACAGCTGACAAGGTCTGATTTGCTGCAGTCTGATCTTGAATCGCATTAATAGTAACTCACAGTTAAAAGTGCTTCTAAAGCCACAAATTCTGAGCATGCGCCGCATGCCTAGCATGCCCGGAGCATTCGCCACTGTGTAGAATTATCGAATTATGATCGGAAATCTTTATAGGCGGCCCAACTGAGGCTGAATCGTTGAACACAGAAGCAATATCATCATCAATCCAAATCTTGTTAAGGATTGTACGGTTGCGAGTTGGGTCGATTACGCTATTAGATAAAGCCAAATCCTCCTAGAAAATGCAATCTGAAAAGTCATTGAAGTCTCCACCAATCATGATATTCCAGTCAGGATGGACAGATAGAGCACATTCGACTTCATTCAACAAATAACTGCCAATGTCACTATGATCATCTTTGTTCAAATTTGGAGGGACATAAATAACACAGGATATTGCGAGATTGATAATTCAAAATAGTGAAAAGAAGTCACTAGAGGACGGGGCCATATTAGAAGGCAGATAGGGTGAGGACACAATGCTTTCATTCACCCAAGGACATACACCACCGCCTGTACGAATTCGACGATCCGTACGAAAAAGCTTATATCGTGGATTTTTCAATAGATCGTCGTCAACACTATCAGAGAGCCGTGATTCAGTGATCATGACAATGTCAGGTTGAAAGTTCGAAACAGCAATACAAAGATCATCAAATTTTGGCTACAGGGAACGCCCATTGCAAAGAAGCGCGGACATAGAACACAAGCTTTCAATGAAAATTTTGCTGAAACTCATAATGTTTCACAACCCTGCCCCCTATGAATCAAGACATCCTCCACGTGAGTCCGCCTGGTCCTCAACTCACTCGCTTACTCACTGTTTGGATTTCTCCTGTTGTAACCGAGTAAGGTCCTGATGAATACACAGCGATGATCTCAAGCTCCATGTCATTGAGCATATCTTTAAAGTATCAACATTACCGGTACTATCATAAGTAGAATTTGCACGATTAGCACAACTACCCTTCCGGGTTGGACGTTCATCTTGAACCGAAGACATAATGTTGAGATAAGATGCTAATATAAAAGAAGAAAAAAATGTTCGCTGAAGGATTCGAACCAAGGAAGCCATGTGCGTCAACCCAGAACACAAGCCACAGGACCACAGCACCGCGTCAGTAGGGAAATTCTGTAGACTGTCTTAATCAAAGAATCAGAAAACCACCGGCATTGACGTGCCTGATCGCATGAAATTGTCTGAAGCCGACAACAGAACACACAAAGTGAGAAGCAATCACGACGAGGCTACAACAAAGACAAATATTCCAAATTTCGAATCACAGAAGCACTGCCGATAAATAAATCTACCACTGAATTACAGATCACGCCACGGCGATGGGAATAATACCAAATTCGTCGAAAAACGGATTAATGATACCAGAGAAATCTACTGACACTTATAGAAGCAACTGCGACATCAGACGATCGTCAGCGAGCAGATATTGTGGCGACACACACACACTTCAGTGCACACATCGCTGCTCATTCGTGATTATTGTGCGAAATCGGAAACTCCCGGCTACTTCCCCAGCATCTTTACTCGCCTAATCTCGCTCCAGAAGACTTTTTCCTGTTTCCGAAGTTGAAAAGAACACTCAAAGGCGACGATTCGACTCTATCGAAGCCATCCAGGAAAGTTCGCTGCAAGTACTTCGCACCATCCCAAAGGAGGCCTACGAGACAGCTTTCCAGAGCTGGAAACACCTCTGGAAACGATGTGTGAACAGTCATGGCGAGTATTTTGAAGGTGACAAGATTGAATAATTTGTCAACATTTTTGATGTATCTCTGGATTTACTTTTTGAACTGACCTCGTACATTGCAGCCTATGACAAGTCCCGCGACAAATGGATAATTAACTGCTTCAACCTCTTCCTCATTCACTTTTTCCTCAACAAATAGCGTTGATTGGCCGTTGTCGCAGCCGCTTTCATGGTCACACATTTCGGCGGCGGCGGCGGCGGCTATGGTCGCTGCGACCTGGCCACTTAGTGCGCGCCCGCCCTTTAAGGTTCATGTGCACCCCAAAACTTTGGTCGTCAAATGACGCCCAAATTAGATATTGTGGATGAAGAGAATTACTAAAGCTTTATGTTTGTGCAAATTTTTCACAAGGACAAATGCATTTAGGTGCTTAAACATGCGATGAAGAGTCATTTTGGGAGAATGCAATGTAAGGATTGGAATACGAGCGTATTCCCGAGTGATGTACAGCTTTTGTAATTTTTGTTGCGCATGTATATTGCATACATGCTTTATTGCCACCTTTGCGAAGAAAGGCTTACTCACTTAAAATACATGTGCACTGTTAATCGGTAAAATGTTGATTTCATCTGAAATTGGTATCAGAGGAGTGGCTTTTCAGTTGGACGTTTTAGTGACCCAACTATGGCGTAAAACATATATTCATTCTCCACTTGAACCTGCTGAACAATGAATAAAAAAGATGTCATGGATGGTCATTTGTCAATAGCAAAATTCGGCTTCAAATAGCGGGCGGGTGTGAGAGTAAGGCATCAAATTAGGACTGGATATGGGCTGAAATAGACGGGTCAGGTTCCAGCTGTATCCACATGAAGGGGTTTACAGAAATATGAATTCTTACCACATTTAGGCATAATGCACGCTCGGCCTCTTCTGTCGCTACCTGGGCATATTTTACCGCTTCCAATACAAGTCCTCCGGCTGTACTGCTTCCCTATGCCACACGTTTTACTGCAACTGGACCATTTGGACCATCTGGACCATCTTCCTGAAACACAAAAGAAACTCTGACGACAAGATTGGAATCAATTTCATCAACGAGATTCATTTTGCTAACAATGAGTGAATTCAACCTCATTATCTACGTTTCAGTCAGTCAAATAGCAATCTTTTAGCCATTGAAACGGAGTATGAGGATCCAGCAGCTCATTTTCTAAATTGCTCAATTCAAATTTCATGAAATTTCACTTACGGAAGCTTCATAAGATTGACCATTGCTTGAAAGTACTTTTGTTCATTTCTTGCGAAATTAAGCATCTTAATTCGTTTTTACAAAATAAGAAATTTCGCTGAAATGTTTTCTAAAACATTCACAACTATATTTTAGAAGTAACAGAGAAAGGTGCTTCAGAAATTTGCACGAATTTATAGTATGAGAACTTAAAAGTTTTAAAGTCATCGGATGTTGAATCGGCAATGTCTAAATTTGAAATGCGCTATGAATCATTCCAATGCAAACCTTGCAAATTGCCATGTAAATCCTGCCAAAGCATTGAAAATTGCCAAAATTAAGTCAATGTACATGTATTTTATGACAATTTCAAAAGCAAATATTTATACTTTTCTCGGACAGAGAGGAATCCACCAGTCTGAACACAACCACATGGCATCAACAAAGCTAAACTTGAAATGAGAGTAAATTTAGATCGATCATGGAGAATTCAGATAACAATCGGATGAAGAATTGTCGATAGCTTCACATTGCCACATATTTGATTTATAGATGCAAAAATATCTCTCTAGATAGATAGAAAGATCGATTGCTGCATTTCAGAATGCACGTGTAGTATTAGATGTCGTTGGTTTATAAAGAGAAATCCATTCTAACAATGACAGAAATATAGACATCATTGATGCTTGAGTTGCTTTAGCATTTTGCTGGTATGCCTTTAGTATATAAATCATACCACAGTTGAAATAACACGCGAAAAGCATTCAAATCGATGCAAAAAGATATCAAAAAATATTCTGTTGTGCATCCTTCGTATGTGATTGGTAGCGAGCAATTTACAGTGCAGTCATAGCACGGCAATAATTCAGCACAATTCCTATATCATAATTATATTTTCCGGAAAAACACCAGTTGTATATTCAAAATATTTTGAATATCACAATATCATACAACTGGTGTTTTTCCGGAAAATAAAATTATGACTTACCACCCAGTTGGAAGAATATTCAACATTAACAATTCCTATAGTTTGGAAATTTTCGATACAAAGCAAAGGGGGACATTTTAGCACCAAACTCGGATTTCTAATGATTGAATTGAATTATTTAACAGCATGTACGTAAATAGTATCACTAATTCGATATAAGGTAAAGAAAAGAGTTTAGAATTAAACTGGCCAGAACAAGTGTCCTACTTAGGGAAGGAAAAATGACAATAATTGCAAATATTTACAAAGTATAAGTACTAATAAACTGCCGACATTTTACTACACTAGTCGACACCAGTGTTTTTGAGCGGATCGAAATTACGCTTTCGCTCGCTCATCGCTCCTTTGATCATAATTGCCCTGTCGCTCGCTCACCGCTCATTTCCTAAAAATAATCCTTTCGCTCGCTCACCGCTCAAAATCATCGAAAAATGCCGCTCGCTCGCTCATTTCTCGATAATACCCTCTTAAATTCTACAAACTTCTTTATGCTGAGAGCTAATTCCATGCTTTAAATCAAATAAGCACCTTTTATAGGCGTTGAAGGGTAATTCATCATTTCATTCTAGTTGAAATTTGAAAGACACGATGAAATAATGTAGACCATCATACCAATGCATTAAATTAGCTATTGCACAAAATTAGTTGAAACAATATATTTTGATGAACATAGCCATAGAATTCTTTTTATGTACGTGTAGAAATGGGCAATAATCGAAACTTGCGATGTTAGAAATGTTTTGATGTTAAACAACTATAATTCATGCAATATTGTTTACAAAATTTTTCGGTCAGCATCCACAGACCATCCTCAGATTTTCAGTTTCAAGTTTTTCTTCTTTTTTTTGCCTGAAGATGGTCTGTGGATGCTGACCGAAAAATTTTGTACACAATATCAATTATAATCGTTTAGCATCAAAACATTCCTGATTCTTTCGAACATCATATCAAACAACATGGTTAATCATGGCCTTTTCACTTTAATCTAAACTTAATCCTACATGCTGATCACATGAATCAGTATATACAATTCTTGGGTCAATACTTGGACAAAATTCACAAGGTGCCTCAAGAAACTATGGCCAAACTATGCGTTGACAATTGAAAATGAACTTATATGAAATCGTGACAAAATAATAGATAATCACTAAAAGTAACTTACATGACATGCGCGACTTATGAGTGACTGAGTACTGAGTAATCAATAGATGCTAGAAATCTGCTATAAACAAAATCGCTTGATAAGCAAAAATGTTGGATTATGTGAAACAGCAAATGCTGCACACACAAAAGGACCTGAGACATCGGCGCCAGCCGTCACTGAGATTTCGGCCCACTGAGCTCAGTATCTGTCAAGATGGTCTTTCCGCAGCATCTCGTTGCGCCCAGGTTCTACCTCCTTTGCACTTAACTTCTTTATGGCGATCTTTACACTTCAACACCGGTTTTAATAAGAAATTTCCTCACCGATGCAGCAACGAAATCGTAGCATCCTACTCTCAGAAGGCATGACCTCACATTTCCTCCCTTGCTTCCATTCGACAAGTTCTCCATATTTCGCAGTTTTCTTTTCATGGGCATCCCTACTGCTTTCTTCCCAAGGAACGATTAGTTTGCCTATAATCATTCTCTTCCCTATCGCGTCGATCAACGCTGGATGAGGTCGCGTTGGTCAGATAGGGATAATTCATCTAGCAGCTGTCTATCCACTCAAGCTTCCCACTTCCGGGGTATAGATCGCACGATGATTCTTTCGTCTCTTTGTTTGACCACTCCGTACAAAGTCAATTCCCGTTACTGTCCTGTGGAGATGTTTGTTAAGTTGGCGGAACCATTATTTAGTACACCGAGATCCTATTCGAAGAAACTTCTTCTTTATTAAGATCAGCCTTCAAATCACGAATTTGGGTTCAGATTCCACAAATTCCCAGTCGTTATCGAAAAATTCAAGTTTACAGATAAAAGCGGTTCCCTTGGGTGGCTCCGCCAACTTCACACACGTGGGATGGAGGGACTGCTTCCAGAATCGCTTGCAGGACCAAACCGCACCAGTGCGTGCAGCATGCCCTCTGCAGTACCACATGGCAGCCAGAGAGGACACAGCGAAGATTGGCATGTCACACAGATGACATTCAGGGTCAGTCGGATTCCTCATCGTGTCACATTAGCAGAGGTATAAACAGGGCATTTGAACGAACGATTGAACGGTACTTTCTTCATTTTTCTGATGAAAGAACTATCGAACGGCATGTTTGAGAAGCCGATGAATGGTGATCGGAATAAACAGCTTTTTTGCTTGATTGAACGGTAATTTAGCCCCGGAAACCCAGTATAAGAAATAATGCTAGAAAATCCTTGATACTTTCCAATGCTTGTTTACACATTCTGACTTCAATAAAGTGATATTCTGAAATGTGAAAATATTTAAGTGTCAATTTGGGCATGGGTCACTAGTAATCCATTGTGCTTTCTCTGTGTAGTGAAACTTTGGAAACTTCGATAAAAGAAAATTTATTGATGCTCTTCGAAATTGCTTGGTTAAGCATTAAGACTTTAGTTCGATGACATTTCGTGAATAAAATGACAAGAGACTTGACATTACATAATGCCTCTATCTCTTGTTATTGATTTTGTGTTCCGAAAATACCTGTACTTATTCTACTACTCATCAGCAACTAAAACATCTACGCATATCACCATAAATGCGGTTTAGCGGTGGTGAAAACTGAAGCGTTTCACGTCCTTCCATGAAACTACTAAATTTTTCATGATGCGCACTAAATTATCATTTAATTCATCACTTGGTCACAAAGCATTGAACAGTTTGAATTCAAAAGGTGTGATGAAGTAGGCCTACTTGCACTGTGAATGTCAATCTGATCATTATTTATTAAAAATAGCATGCATTATGTTGCTTTTGCATCACGTAAAGTTATAAGCTGGGATGGGGCCCGATGCGGACATCTCGATTTTTGCGGGAAGGGCGTATTCGCCTGCGGGCACGGGCATTTACAATAATGGCTTAATCTGCGAATCCATATCCGGTCAGTGGATATGCGGGTATTCCAAGCACTGTGTAAGCGAAGTGTTAAATGGGTGAACATCGACCCATCGTCACCTGTAGCAAATTCGTGCAGCGTGATGCTGCTAAAGCGTGTTGTAGGCTAATCACCAAGACAAGTATCATGACTTTCTCTATCGATTTTGATGTTCTCTAGTTTGATTGGGTTTGATACGTTCGTACAAAGGGTGCGTGTGACGTGTAACGTTTGACGTCAACTTATGTTTCGCATCGTCATTGTTGGACAATGCCGAGAACGAATTTCCGATAGGGAAGCTTGTACTATTTCGCGATGTCCTACAGTCCCTTGCAAAAGTTTAGAATCAAAATCCATTTTTCCAAAAAAAAGGCTTTTATTCAAATTATAACAAATGCGTCTCAATATTTTCCTGATTTAAAATGCCAGACTGTCTAGAAAATAGGATGTCTATGAAGGATAGTGTCAATTGTCACTCACTTTATCAATATTTGGTGTGTTGTCCCCTCGCTTCAATAATTGAAGCCAAGCGGGAAGGCATGGAATGCACGAGTCGGCGACAATATTCGGGTGTTATTTTCGTCGTCCAAGCAAGCTTGATGCATTCTTTCAAGTGATCAAGAGAACGAGGCTTCATGGCAGCAACTTCGGACTTCAATTTGTTCCATGCATTTTCTATTGGATTGCAATCAGGTGAATTGCCGGGCCATTCCAGCACCGTGATATCTTCTGAATCAAGCCACTGAGAGACTACTTTTGCTCGATGGCAAGGCGCACCATCATGCATTAGAATACCTGTGGAATGAATTGTCATGTGTGTACTCAATTTCTCTTTCAACAGATCGAGGTACGTTGACGCATTCATGGTTTTCCCTTTAGGAAGGAAGAATAGACCACCTCTTCCTTGAGAGCTGATAGAGCCCCAAATCATTTGCTTGACTGGGTGTTTCATTGTTTGGACCACATATCTGGGGTTGTATTGTTGTGAAGTCGGACGACGGACTGCTAACTGACGGGAACCAAACTGTTCGATGGAGCACTCATCGGTCCACATCACAGTGTCCCACTGTTCAGCAGTCCAGTGAGCATACTTTCTCGCAAAGGCAAGTCTCTTCTTAACCATAGACACCGTTAATCTCGGTTTGTGTGCTGGGCGATAACTTCTGAGGCCCATTTCCTTAGAAAGACGTCGACTGAGAGTACTTGTGCTTGTGGTTGTACCAGTCGCTTTCAGTCTTTGGACCAATACAGGGAGGCTAACAGAAGGATTTCGTTGCACGGCTAATTTCAGATATCTTTCATCGCGTTTCGTTGTGGCTCGTGGCCTCCCAGACCTCGGTGCATCGCAGAATCTGCCATTTGTCGACTCATGCTTCTTGATAGCGACGTGAACAGCTTTTTGACTGATCTTCAGTTGTTCAGCAATTTCTCGTTGAGTCAAACCATTCTCATAAAGTACAAATGCCTGTGCACGAATAGTAGGAGAAACCGAGTTGCGTTTACCCATAACAGATGAGACGACGATAACAAATGTTTCGAAACTATGCAGACAGTGTGTGTATGGATGAATTATAGTGTCATGAAAGATATCTATGCCGTTACTTAGCAACTATGATGACTGAAAGTCTCTTCTGTTAATGGCATAGGAAGCTATCTTGATTTGCTGAGTCACTTCGATCAAACGGGAAAGCGTTGTGTCTAAAAATGGTAAAATGTGTGAACTTAATCTGATAAAATAATTAATTAATTCTGATTCTAAACTTTTGCAAGGGACTGTAAATATGTTGTGCCGTGAGTTTCATGCGATTTGGAACATTGGTTTGGATGTTAAAGGGGGCCGAAATAGTTCTATGCGCTTCAGAGTCCGGTATGGATAGGGTTAAAATGAATCTATGTCCGTGGTCTTAAAATCAATGAACCGTACAGTGGAATTGTACGTGTGCAGGCCTAACTTGGCTGGTTTCAATTCTTCCTAAATTTGTAGTTATTTCGCAGTTCTTCCGCGTTTGACGATACTGAACGCCTCTCAAGGATCTGCATGTGGATATCTTCAAGCAACGAAATGTTTCTATCAAATTAAAGCATCTTATAATGTCTTCGTGCAATTCCGGAGACCATTAGTACATCAATGGGGCGAAGCGACGATTGGGAGACCGATTCAGAAGATGTGTGAATAAATAATGTGTCGATGGTCAGATGTTGAGTGCATCATCGATCACAAAGACCTTCGTGCTAAGCTCATATTCACAAGCAGAATCCAGACAGGCATTCAATGGATATCGTCAAGAGTGTGATAACCACTGAAGAGAGAGAAAAGGCTCGCAAGCTTTGTTCATCAATCAAGCTATATACATGCATGTACTAGAATGCATTTTTAAAAGACTTTAAATATTTCGCTTTTTTGATTATTTGATCTTTTTATTCTTTGCTCTTTCTAAAAATGGCTCGCTCAACTGCTCGCTCACGACAAAAAATCGCCGCTCGCTCGCTCAATTTTCGCTCGCTCATTCGCTCATCAAAAACTTGAAAAAATGCCGCTCGCTCAAAAACACTGGTCGACACAATTGCGATAATCTTGTAATGGGCCTAATTAATTACAATATCCTTGGGACTTTAACTGGATTTTCAACCCATCATTTCGTACTTAAAATTTACCTAGGCCTATGTCGTTGGATACTTGTGTCGCTTAACTCTTGTTAATCTTTAACGTGAAGGTTTCCGGGTTGAAAAAACCGAGATAATTCATCTAACACGTTTGGTCGATGGTCAACAAATGGGCCCTTACATAATTGTTTCATAAAACAATCAAATACTGTAGATTTGATATTTGTAAGAAATATTTGATTATTCTTTGACAAGTATTATCCTAATCACCTAAATGTTCAAATCTGAAACACACAATTGCAAATATTCATAAATTAAATTTGTCTAAATAGCAAAAATATTTCTGCATGCTTATGTGCTTATTAACAGTTCAGCATTTAGATTAAATAGACTCGGGTTAACCCAATTTAATTGCGTAGGCCTACAATCATTTCTTGACAAACCTGACATCAATCTGATTTACATCGGTCAGTTGGATGCAAGGATCACATTTCATGCTCATTAGGCTACCTGGACTGACGAAGCGGCCAGCTGGATGGAAGCTATTTTGTCTCCAGTTGCGTTCGAGCATCTAGTCGGGGATGTTTTACAGTGCTACTTGCATTAACTTACATTACATTGAAATTGAAATTGATGTACGAGTAGTTTGATTTCAGAATAGTTGAATCAAATAGATAGTTGAATAATTTTCGAATACGCACATGCAGATGAAATCGAATTCCCATACTTTATTTATGTTTACACTGTGTAGTTCTACAATAAGATGAGCGTTCCTTTCCCCCAACTTCAGCATAATGCGATAGAGTGACGTCATCACAAAGGCGTCAAAAATTCATCTAACTTGCCTCGCACTTAAGAGTGATACACGGCACGACATTCTTCATTGGTGTGAGCGCGCTCCGTCCATAGCGCGCTTGCTACTATTGTATCCGACTAATTATCGTTTATTCTAACACCTGGTTGTCTAGCTCATACTGTTGTGCGCTCTTCGATGTGTGGTCATTAAGTTTCGAACACTAGCGCAGTGTGAAGCTTCCACTGAATGCCAACGACGTTTCATTTTGATTCGTGAAACTTCGTCGAGTTAATCGAAACGGCGGTGAGTCGTGTTGCAAACCAAGTTATTATTCCATAAAATCTGAGTTAAATTGCATTTTAGCCGAAAGTGTGCATCTTCATATGGTTTCCTGTTTCATCCAATGTGCTTCAGACTGTCTTAAAAAGTGAAGTTTTTCTAGACCTTCGGTATTCCATTTTTTCCATCCTCACATAATGAACATTTTTTTGAAGTTCAAAAGAAAAGTTCAAGCGTCACCTCGTTTTCACGGTGATATTTCACGGTCTTACGAGTGATATTTGGGTAGGAAATTCAAAAGCAGATTATGTTTTCCTCCTAATTCAACCAATAGATGTAGTAGGCCTACATAAGTAAGTAAGTAAGCGTTTATTCAAATATTGAAAATCGTAAAATTACAGAAATATACACAGAAAATAATAGCAAAAATACTGTCATTGAATCAATAACACATCTTGGAAGATACATGCATGTATGAATTAACTATGCAAACTAGGAATTTACGTAATAATTCAGCTGGAGTATTCATTTAAAAGGACACATCCAAGGAATGAATGAGTGGAGTCTACGTGATGTCTTCACACTAGGGATACATAAATGAGTAGTGCGGGGCAAACGAAGAGGAATCAACGGATGCAGTGGATGCTCCTCATGAAATTCACAAATGTTGAAAAAGTTGGTAGCACGTGTTCTTCTAACATTGGCAAGAAGAGGAAAATTACCACAATCACATGATTTACCACAAATAGTTCTGTGAGCACGATTTTGAAATCGTTGAAGTTTGGCCTCAATACAACTTGGTACAAAAATAGATAAGGGGGCACAGTAAAGTAGCAGACTAGTAATAAAGGAATGATTCATAGTGATAATTTTAACAGACGGAAAATAGCTGCGCGTCTTGGTGGATTTGAACCACCGACCTCTGGCATTCTAGGCCAACGCTCTACCAACTGAGCTATCGACGAGCGACAGAACGACATAAGTCCTCAATTGAAGAATTAAGTTGTTTCACGGGAATAACAGGTTTTAGCATTCTTATAACATACATGCGTTGAGCGGCAACTTTCAAAATCTTATTGAAATGCGTATTCCAGGTTAAATACAAGCCCAGTGAACACCTAGGATCTTAACACCATCGACAGACTTTATGCAATCATGCGCAGCGGGAAAAGACTCACCACGATAAAAAATCATCTGCACAGATTAATCCAAATTTAAAGACATTTCATGCTTCAAAATCCAATTATAGATATGAGACAAATTATTAGGATCATTTTCAGTAGACAAAATAGTCAAAAATTTTCGGTAGATATAGTACATGTACTGGGTTTACAACATCAAGGTTTCAGTCAACATCTGGTAAGGAAATTAAGCAAGCCTATATTCAAGGGAACATCATTAATTTGCAATCAGTGAGTGAGCTATAATCAATTTTTTACTTGTCTGTTGCTGAAACTACAAATTTATTAAAAGTAAATATATCATAATATCTATGATGTGATGTTTCATTTTATATACTATAATATATAAAATGAAACATCACATGATATCCTGGAATGAAACCTTATTTTCTCAACCACTGAAACGAAACTTTATGTGATCATTCCGCGGTCATAACTTAAAATAATTCGGAAAGCAGCGGAAAATAATTTGTCTAATATTGTATGTTTAAGGCGTATGCTACGTGGATACTTGTTTTTTTTAGATGTTTCCCCTACATGAATCAAAGTGGTCCCCCATACCTCTAATTAAGAAATAATGCCTAAACTGCTAATAGATGGCTGATCAGATCGACCTCACGTGTCATTCTGGTTGTAAAAGTAAGTCGTTTAATTTTTATAACGACTCGTATGTCAGATAGAGCCTTTATGTTTTGTCATCTTAAAATATTCTGTGGTAAATGACATTGATCGCCAGTCGCGGGTATAATTAAAATTATTGACTGAGACTACTGTGAATTACGTATGTATACACTTAAGAATTGTTGCATTTTTAATATTTTTTTGACTTGTGGATGCAGCATATGATAATCATATGTGCGCCTCCATTTGTCGAACATCTACTTTATATTTCCTACAGATTGTCACATTAAGTGTGTTGTGAACACAGAATTAGAATGTTTAATCGCATCACTTTGCTAGAAGTGCAAACTGATTCTAGCAGATGGCACATACAGGAACTTATTAAGTGGGCAAAAGAAATTTTTAATACCTTACAGAGATAGGAAAAACAGTTGTGCGTCGCTTGCGCATTGCTCTGAATTCCTTCAAAATACTCCGATCGCCACGATTCCTTCAGATTCGAGGAATTCAGATCATTGCGCAAAAGTTTTCTCGATAATGTTGCGCCCTCCGATCATCTTAAAAAAAGTTAGCAGGCGCATGAAAAAACGTTCACAAACTTCTCTGTAGAACTTGACAGCGTCTGTGTCTCTTTGCTGTGTGATCCGGTTGATAACAGTTACTGAAACTTTGCACAATTTGGCGTGTTTAATGTTGAACTGGCTGCTTATTGTTCGATTGGTATGGTAATATGTCAGCAGATTGTGCCATTTCATTTACGTTACATGTTCCAATCGTTCCCTTCTAGTCAAACGGAAGAAGAGACGACCTGTCTAATTCTGTGGTTGTGAACCAGTCGGCAGTACATGGATTAGGCCTTATTGTGGCATGTAAGTCAACATGTAGATTTACTGCAAATCCATGTTTCTCTATGATAATGCGTCCCATAATTTGTTTAAAAATCTGTCTCAGTATCAAAACCGGAGACTTTCTGAATTTCCTTGTGGAACATGTAAATGTTTTAATGATGTTATGTTAAATGTTTTTTACAAGAATGCTATGAACGCTTACATATATAGTACCATCAAAAAATGTTTTACATATTTTTGCATACATATCAATCAATGTGCATTTCAGACCGTTGTTCTACACTGAAAATATGAATGGATTTAACCAAATCAATTTAATGATCAGTCCGTCTACATGGCAAGGGTCTACAGAATGACCTTTGATCACTCTGTAGGCCTGCACGTCCCCATTGAGAGGTGAGTCGATTGAGTATTTTTTTGCACATTTTTGTCACTGTCTCCGAATGCTATGGTTTTGCAGTGCTGCTAAAATGAGCTGCAAATCCTTGAAACAATTTGTCGCAGTATGACGTTGAACGACAATTTCTTTTTATATTTTGTTAAATGTTGCATGTTAATGTCAAGAAATGGCAAACGAGTAAAACTACATTAAACTGTAATCAGTAGTTTTATAATGAGAACTGGAAGTTGTAGGGTTGATGAGAAGTGCGGAATTCATTTGATACCTTGGATGAATGCTAAACAAGCATAATCAATAATTTGATATATTGAAGGGTTTTACGCCAAGCAGCTAAAATCAAAAGTGGCAAAGTGATCTTTATTACAAATTTTCACAGTTAAGACGGCCTTATCAAGCAGATACAATATTGAGAAGGAAGACATCAAAATTCAAAAATCAGTGATTGATATTCTGCGCATTCCTCTATGGTATTCAACTTAGGCCATAGTCTTTTGATTATCAGTAATGGGCAAAAGACCGTTCCAGGACACCATAAAATTCAAAAAAATAGTATCTTTAAAAACGACATAAATTCATGAATTTGAACCCTTTTTCAGGTTTTTAAGACCTAAATACATGAATTTAGTCCATTCAAAAAGTACCATTTTTTCAAAAAATGGCATTTTTAAAAACGACATAAATTCATGAATTTGAACCCTTTTTCAGGTTATGAAGACCTATATTCATAAATTTGGGCGTTTTTAAAAATACCCAATTTTCAAATTTTTCAAAACCTCAAATTTGAGAATTACAATTTTCACCCTTAAAACCATGACAGTTCCAGGACACCAAAAATCATAAAAGTTGAGAATCTCAAATTTGTGATTACTATCATTTTCTTGCTCAAATCATGACCGCTCCTGGCGTTCTTACAATTTATCTACTGCTTTGCACTCAGATAAACACTCAATTGTAGAGAACATCTGCTTCTCGCATTTATGAATAAAAGGCATTTCAGTGTAAAGAGCTGTGACTTCCAACTCAAACATTTGAAAGGAAACAATGTATGAAAGAACAAACAGCTGCTACACCCGCTGAGACATTTGTAAGACGTGGAATATATATCCAGCAAATCCTACTCCGGCTGCAATGCCGTGAAACAATACACAACAACAATAATCGATATGGCTATTTCAAACAATTGTGCTGAAGACTTATTTAATTAAATAGTGTTTCTTGTCAGTGAAGGTTGTGTCAAAACGCTCTCGTCATATATTTCTCAAAATGAGACAAGATCAATTTGAAGATAGAAGAAAACAATCGTTGCCAGGGAGGATGAAAAAATTACGAGAGGAATTCAAGAGGAATATATTTTTAGAGGCATCAATTTACAGATTCTTTGAGTGATTTCATAGAGCCAAATGGTGGAGAGAATAATACAATTGTAAACTTACACAAATTCTTGTTGCATGAAAAAAGAAACAATTCACTCAGTGTTATGTGTAAAATTTTTATAGGTAAGCACATCAACTATCTTCTATCTCTTTGTGATAATGACAAGACATATTTTTATAGTGATCAATTACCGAAGTTTCATTTGCAATGAGATTAGGAAAATTAGCAGACAATTTTCCTATGCTTTGTAGGGTGTCTGTTTCTATTGTACTTTTAAAGACACGACCTAACGTTATCGGAAGATTGACTTCATTGTGTAAAGCAATTATGTGTCATTCCAATGATTCCATTCTTCTCCCAAACAATGGTGCGTCATTTAGCGACAATACCGCGCTGACATATTCAATGGAATTTGGATGTTAAACTCCGCTATTGTTATTGCGATACGGCCGCACGACACTTTATTTTCAATGTTAGACCTATGCTATTTCATTATATTCTCTTGAATAATGGTGCGCCATTCAGCTAAAATACTGCGCCATTCAACTAATCAAATCAACGCGTTAACATTAGACGCGCTGTGAAGAAAATTCATCATTCTTGAAACCCTTCTGTTTTATATGCAATGTTATTTCCTGTTGCACATGTAAATACAATAGAGTGTTTCAACCAATTAAAACGTGTCCACTCGTGGACAGAAATACCATTGTTTAGAAAACTTGTATCTGTCTGTTTTATATGCAATGCTATTTCTTGTTTTATATGCAATGTTATTTCCATTTGCACATGTAAATACAATAGAGTGTTTCAACCAATCAAAACGTGTCCACGCGTGGACAAATTTACATGTATTTCAATGTATCCAAATTGAATGTATGCAAAGTGGATGTAACCAAATTGAAATATCCATGTGTTGTTTTTAATTTCTCATTTACGGGAATATAATAGAAACATTTTATCTTCTATAAAAATGAGAAACATTAGAGACTTCCAAAAAAATATACGGCAAACAAAACCACGTCAAATTTCGATTTAAATGAGATTTCTAAGCAATTGGGAATAAAGAATTTTCACATATTGAGGAGTAATGAATTACTATTGATAAAAGATGTACGAAACACTAACTCTACTAATAAAATGTAACAATGTAACGTTTTAATTTAGATTAAATTAAATCATTTCAAAATCGAATAAGTAGTAAGGAAAGACATCAGTAGAGAACAGTTTTAAATCAATACCCCCAAGTAGTAAGGAAAGTCATCATTATGAAACAGTTTTAAATCAATACCCCCAAGTAGTAAGGAAAGTCATCATCAGAGAACAGTTTCAAATCAATACCCCCTCCCTTCTGTCTTCTAGGGGTCCCTTAAGAATTTTTTTTATTATAAAATGAGCAACATAAAGGAGTTTTTTAAATTATATGGAACGCAAACCACGACAAATTTCGACCTAAAGAAAATCGCAAATGAATTAGGAATGAAGAATTTTCATGTTCTAATGAGAGACGAATTACAATTCCTAAAAAATAAACCAACTGTAAATTTCATAACAAATCTTTATACGTCAGATGAAAAAGGCGTACATTGGTCTGCAGGACAAAGAAATATAAACTGTTCTAACTATTATTTTGACTCATACGGACTTCCATCTACGAATATAGTAAGAGAAATACTTGGAAATGGTATTTATAATGCATTTCAAATTCAAAAACCGCAAACTACTTACTGTGGGCAATTGTGTTTTTATGTTTTATTGAAAATACAGGAAGGAGTACCATTTCTAGATATTATGTTAGAATTGAATAATAATGATAATGATAATTAAAAATCAGTTCGTTGTAATTCATTTTGATGAAATCGGCATCTGATATTTTCATCATCTAAATCTTTGATTTCGTAAGTAATCGGAAAATTTGATTTATTTTACAAACTTCAAATATTTCTTTAGTCCAATAGCCAACGAAGCCTTCCTCAAATTTATTCTTATATTTAAATATTCTAACTCTATCACCAATTTTAAATTTCGGCTTAAGTTTCTGCAAATTCGGATTACTCTCTTTCAAATTATTATTCTCGAATATTTTTTTTCTTATCAAATCAGGGTCGTCAGAAGCATTCTTTGGGGTTTCTTCAATACCAGAATGAACTTTATTATTGTACTCTTCTACAACTCCTGGTAATATCTTCAACCATTTCTGATTTCTTTGCTCAGTAAATTTCTTGAATAATTTATTTTTTAACGTCCGATTGAATCTTTCTATCACTACAGCTTTTCCTGCGTTTTCAGTTGAATAAACAGTTTCAAATAGTGGCTGAACGTTTCGGTTATAAAATTCCGATCCTTTATCAACAAACAATTTCCTTGGCTTTCTATTACTTTCTTTAAAGATTTCTTCAAACGCATATTTAACTGAAAGACCACTTTTACTTTTTAAAGGCTTTACCCAAGCGTATCGTGTATATAAATCTATAACGGTCAATGCGTATTTATAATCTTTTTCATTCGGCATATGAATAAGATCAGCACTCCAAATATCATCTTTATTAAATACTTTTACTTTCAATAAATATTTAGGCCTTCTGTATTCCCTATGAATTTCAGACGCGTAGGTTCGAGCGTTGCTCTCAGACAGCTTTGCTGTCGTTTCATTTAAACCCTGACCGAATAATATTTTAGCTTGTAAAGCTTTCTTAACAAACATTCTTTCAATTTTTTCTCTAAATGCAGGATTTTGAATACTATCTAATTCTTGAATCATCTTCTTATCAGCTGCATGTCGAGAACTTAGATCATGATTTCGATAAGCTAAATCATGCCTGTAAGCTGCGGCATCTACTCTATTTATCGGTTCTTCACCTGGTTTCGGATTATTATTCTCATCTAGTCTTATATCTAATAGAGTTCCTGGACCGGTATATGAATGACCAGGAAGATGTTTTTCTTTCGAATATTTACTCCAAATAAATCCAGGAAAGTTTTCTAATGTTTTTTGTATGTCACCACCGTAGGTAGTAGCCAAACTTTGTTTGTTGTTGTTACCTTCATAAATTTTACAATTTGAGTTTTTATGTACTTTTAAGAGATAATTCAATAAATCTAAATTAGAAATTTTTAATTTAATTAAATTTTCGGAATTTTTAGAATTCATTTTAAAAGATAAAATAGATGTTTACCTTATCATACTAGGACTTAGATATATTCCAGAACCATCTTTAGTTTCTTTAATTTCAACTAAATCATCAACATTGTGGAGAATATTTTTAAGAACTTCTTTTCCTTCATCAACTAAATTTGATTTACTAATAAAATTATCTACTATTCCTTCTCCCCTAGCAACTTTCTCTAACTCTCTATTATGACGTTTTTGTTCTTCTAATGCTGCCTTCTCTGATTTATTTTTATTTACTGCTTGGACAATACCAGCTGTCCCACCTGCAACACTTCCTGCTGCTGCTATGCCACCTATTATTTGGGGAATTAATGGGAGAATCCCGCCATTCTTTTCTTCTTGTAATTGAATATTCTCTATCATTGGTTTACGTATGTAATACTTTTTTTGCTAATCGTAATAGTTTTAGGTGTATTTTTGTCAACAATGTTATGTAGTTTTAATTCAACAAATTATTATTATTACTTTTCGCTTGCGACATTTTTAATAAAAAAATTTTAAGTTACAAAAAATTTTAATCTATTCTAATTATGAATAAATTTTAAGTTATCAAAATTTTTAATCTATTCTAGTTACGAAAAATTTTTAAGTTAGGAATTTTTAATCTATTCCAGTTATGAAAAAATTTTAAGTTATCAAAAATTTTAATCTATTCTAGTTATCAAAATTTTAAGTTATGAAAAAAAAATTAATTAATCGACGAAGTCTTGGGCTTTAGCCTATCCTTGCCACCTTCCATTAAGAATTTCAATAGAATATTTTACATCTTCTAGCAATTAACCATAAGCCATCAATGAAGTTGTGGAATCTTTCTTTTCAATATTAATTGTTACATCACAACCAGTCTTGATAATATCTTCAGATTGTGCACTTAAATCGAAACAGAAAACAGGATATAAATGTCTCCAATCTCCAGGAGTTAATTGTGGTTCAACTCCAAATTCTATACAAAGATTTCGATAAGAATCATATCCTTCCATAAATTGATTATTGGTATCATCGAATCTTAAAGGATCAATTGGATATCGGGTTTGATTTAATGAAACTTGTAAACTTCGAATTGTATTAATATGGAAGAGATTATTGTTCTTATCAAAACTTGGAGAATTGTTTCTTTGAAAAGTTAGTAATAAATATCTTGGAGTATTCGCAGTTCTAGTAAAATGCCAGTTAAATCTTTGTTCGGAAAAAGTTACTGAACTAGCAGTACGCTTTAGAAAATTAACTGGAATTGGTTTGTTAGTATTTAATCTTTTTGCAATAGCTGTTTCAATCTCTAAACTAGGAGTAATATGCTTAATCCACCATTCAAGTCTATCAATTTTTAAATATGATTTTTTCCAGTCTTACCAAAAAAGATTAATTCATTATTTGCTGTACGATGAATTATTAACTTAAATTTTAATTGATATGATAATTTGTCATAATCTAAATATCCGAATAATGGAGACAATGACCAATTTACTCTTTGCTTACTTTTCTTGTTAAACTCACGTCTTTCTTTATATGCATCATTATTTGTTTTATTTAAATGTTTTGCAATATTTTCTAAATCTTTCGCAATTCCTGCGGCATCTGTTCCAGCGTGAGTTAAATCATCGATAATTATACCATCATTTGTATCAGGAAACCAACCTTCGATTTCATACTTTTTATTATTTTCACCAATTGTTACAAATCTAAGCATTGTATCAATTACACCTGGAGAATCACTTATTGTTTCTATATTTTGAGTTGCAACATCTAAACGCATTTGTGTAAATAATTTTGGAAAAAAATTATTCTCTAGTGCAATATTATCGGTATCTGGTAATGGTGTTGTAAAATTGGCATCACTATATAAAGAATATTCACAGTGTAAAAATGAATCAGGTAGATATAAATAACTTTGTTGATTATCAACTTCAAAGATTAAATCTCCTCCAGTATTTACTCTACTGGAAGATCCGGGATTCATAGCAATTCTTATATAGTCATTCTTTTTTTGATCGCAACTGACGAACGGAGGATCGTCTAATCTAAATTTATTTTCGATAAGCGAAGACATTTTTATAAAAAATCATTTGACTTTGTTTTTTCTCACACACAGAAAAAATTTTTTCCAAAATATTATTTTAGCATTTCACCAAAAAAAGTTTACTAAAAAAATTTTGCTAAAACAATTTTACTAAAAAAATTTTGCTAAAATAATTTTACTAAAATAATTTTACTAAAAAATATATTTTAGAATTTTGCTAGACCAGCTCCGCTACAGCTTTGCTGGTTAGACCGAAGGTTGCTATTAATACCATTACCTCTTATTTCTTCAATTGAACGTTTTATGGCTACGCCTGGTTTCTTCTTATGTTTACTATCAGACGGAGCTCCGCTCCTCAAGGTTTCCCCCACAGCTATGTTAGCAATTTTGTTTTTTGTTTCCTCTGAAAGTCTTTTTATATTTTTTAGTTCTTCAGAATCATTCCTAAGTTTACGAATAGCTTCTAGTTGTTTTAATTCGTTTTGAGACTTAACAGCATTTGATATTGCACTAGCTGTACTACCTATAGCAGCTGCTCCTTTTGCAGCAGATGTAATCAAATCTTTATTATTTTTAATTAAGTTAACGATACTTCCAATACCAGAAAAGATGCCAGCCCCTTCTTTTTGAACGGCACCTGCGGTGCCTTGGAACTTTTGTGTTCCGACTGTTTCTACACTGTCATAATGGTAAACAGATTTCATAGATGGTTCATGAGCAATTTTTTGATTTGAAGCAAAATGTTTAAGATTGTGTTTATAAATTATAGGCATTTTTTAGGATTAAATTTGACTTTTGGGAAAAATATCTACGTGTTAAGATTTACGTTTGTGAATGGACAACAACTTCGAGATAACTTTATTAATTGACTGTTGCACTTTATCTATTGCGTCAAGCAGCGTGTGATGTACTTTAATTTCTTTTCTATTAACTTGCATTTTCTGCTGATTAATCTTCAATGCCGTTTTAAGTGCATTTAACTTAATTTTAAGAACATCTAATTGTCTTTTAACAGCATGTAACTGTTCTTTATTTTCTTTAGAGTTTTCTTGTAAATTTTTCTTTAATTCATTTTCTAAATTGATTTTAAGAGTTTTCATTTTATCAACTCTTTGATTAAGCGAGTTTACTTCATTTATTATTCTATTCATCTTTTTCATTTGTTGAGTAATTTTAGAACTTAATTCATCAACACTTTTTTGGAATGTAGTTTGTAACTGCTTTAAATTTTTTTTAATTCTTTCAGGTAGTTTTTCTTTTTCATCTTCTAATTGTTCTTTCAATAGTTGTATCCGATGTTTATTTTTAATGACTGCAGATTTTAACTTTATAGAAAGTAATATTAAAATTTTTGATTGTTCAGAAATCTTTTTAAAAAGTTTTGCTATATCTGCTTCTAGCTCTCTATCCTTTTTATCAAGTTTTAATAATTTTTCGTTTAATGATTTGTCATTATGTTTAAGCAACTTCAATTCATTCATCAGTGGAACCAAAACATCGTTTATATATTTTTCTTTTAAGTCACTGATTTGTGTATCAACATATTGTTTATTTGTTAACTCCGTATTTTGTTGCGGAAGAATAGAAAGATGCAATGGACCAGATAAAACGTCTCCAGTTTTCATAATATAATTTTCTATCTCTATTTCTAATTCACGATTATTCGGGATATATGCACCTCCACCAACATTTGGTAACATCATTTTTAAAACAATAAAAAAGTATTTTTTTATAGAATGAGAAAAAAAATAAAATTTTTTTCTAATAAAAATTAAAAAATAAAAAATAAAATTTTTTCTAATAAAAATAAAAAATGGAAAAACCAAATTTAAAAAAATTATATTCGTCCGCATCATCCTGTTCTTCTTATTCGACGAGATCAACGGGATTTGAAAATAAATGTTTTGATAATAATAATAATAATAATACTATTACAAATCCATGTATAGATGTTAATCTTTTGTTTGAATTACAAGCCGAAATATTTAGAGAACAGACTAAAGGTTTACCTTCTGTAGAAACTAATTATTGTTTATTTCCAGGTGATCCATTTATTAAATTTATGGATATTGTTAGTAAATATAATGATGTAGCTTATGTGGAATTAAATAAAGAAAATATGGTTATAATAGGTCATAATAATGTTTATGGTTTTATTAGAGCAGTATTACCAATTAGTAATACTGATTGGATAGAAACTAAAATTATTAATTATATCAATATTAAAGAATTAGTTAAAAAATTAAAATATTTTTCGAAAGAAAAAATTAGATTATTTGTTGATGAGAAAAATCAATATAACATTCACATAGAGAGTAAAAAAAATAATGAAGAATTATTATGTCAAGTTTATTATAGAGACACAATTTATAAACAAGAAACATTAGAAATGCCGCAAAGATATGATGATGATACATATATAGGATTATATTCAAACTTAAATATTAATTTATTAAAATCTTATATAAATGGCTTAGTTCAACAAGAGAAAATTTATATGTGGACAACACCTTATACTATTAACAATGACCATAATCATAATAATCCTCTGAATCATATTGAAGAATCTTATGATAATAACGATGATTCTGAAACACCTGAAAAAGGTGTAAATGGTAAAAAAGATTATAAAAATATTAGTAATCATAAAAATTTATCTAAATTTCATTTTCTTACAATTGAAAATAATAATGATGGTATACTTGAAGATACTGTTAGACAACTATGTGTCGGGTCTACAAAATTTAAATTAGGATTTACATCTAATCATTTTAAAATTTTATCATCTTTAATAAAAACTAAAAGTGATTCAGAGTATGGTGGTGTTATTAAATTTTCCAAAAGAGATCAAAGACCAATATTTTTCTCTATTATATTATTATCAGATAAAAGATGTAATTTAGAATTAGATATTCCTATCAGGGAATAGTATCCTATCAGGGAATGGCATCCTATACCAAAAAGTGTAATTTATGATGTTGAAGAAACAATTTATGATGATGATGAAGAATCAATTGATGATGATGATGAAGAATCAATAGTAAGTGAAAAAAAATTTAAATTATCTTTTGATAAAACATTATATGATTAAACTTAATATGATAAAACTTAATATGATAAAACTAAATATGATAAAGAAAATAAAATAACTTAAGAACGTGAAATGTATAATAATATATGATAAAACTTAATATGATAAAGAAAATAAAATAACTTAAGAACGTGAAATATATAATAATATAAAATAACTCTCAAGACCTTGATATTAGAATGTTTATATCTAAAATTAAAACACAAATTTTTTCTTAAATTTTCTCTAAAAAAATAAAAAAAATGGAAAATACCAAGTTTTATTGTAACTTATGTAAAAAAAAGTTGCAAACAAAAAGAAGTTATCAATCTCATTTAAATAGTAAATTGCATTTACAAAATGTAGATCGAGTTGATGAAGGAAATATATTAAAATTAAATAGTTATAAAAACTATCTAGAAACATTGCCTACTGATACAAAAGTTAAAAAAATGTTTGATGATTATTCACATTCGGAATATAAAAAAGTTTTTAATAGTGAAGATGAGACCGTACAAACCGAAAGTTCTAGGGCTTCGCCCGCACCAGATGGAAGATATTTATTTAGCGATACTGATGAATTTAACGAAATAGATGAATTTGATGAAATTAAAAAAACCGATGAAGCTGTAACAGACACAAAATATTTATTTAATGATTGTGTTGAACATAATGAAACCGATGAAACTTTTTATAATGTATTAACAAACTTTTATAATATATTTAAGAAATCTTTCAAATGTTATATGAATATAGAAGTACTTTATACAAAAACTGGACCTGATGGAATTCCTGAAGAAATAATACAAGGACATTTTACAAATTCACAAGAAATTCATAATGTAAATGATATGCAACCCATATTTGAATCGATGATACTTAAATTAGAAAATTGTATAATTGAAGCCCAGTTACGTGAATCTGGTTGGAGATTTGTTAAAATACTATCTAAGAAAATAGTAATTGATAAATATAAAAATAATACTGGTGGTAGTTATGTTCCTTTACCTTTCAGTTCACCACAAATAATCAACATAAAAAATGAAGATGATTATTGTTTTCTGTGGAGTATTATAGCACATTTACATCCTGCAGAATATCACAAAGAAAGACTAAGTCATTATAATAAAGAAGAATACATAAATGAATTTGATCTCTCTGATGGTTTACATGAATTTCCATATGATTATAATAGGCTAATAAAGTTTCATAAAAAGAATAAAAATTTAATAGAAGTAAATGTTTTTGAATTAAATGTGAATTATGTTTCTATTGGTAAAATTACTCCACTTTACTCAGATTCAAAAACATTTTATTTGAATAATAAAAAATTATGTCAATCAGAAATAGTATATAATGATAGAGGAAATTACATGCATCATAATATTTTTTACCAAGGAAATATAATATGTACTGAAAAATTTCAAATTGTTAAAACACTATCACCAACAATGATTAATCATAATAATTATAAAGGACGTAATGATGATTATAATTACAAATATTCATCTTTATCTTTAGAATATCAACAAAAATTACAAACTTTAAATGAAATTTTAAAAAAATGTAAAACAGATTATCAACAACAAACAAAAATATTAGTACAAGAATATGGCCATAAATATCAAAATAAGATAGAAACGATAGTAATGGGCAAAAGACCGTTCCAGGACACCATAAAATTCAAAAAAATAGTATCTTTAAAAACGACATAAATTCATGAATTTAGTCCCTTTTTCAGGTTTTTAAGACCTAAATACATGAATTTAGTCCATTCAAAAAGTACCATTTTTTCAAAAATGGTACTTTTTAAAAACGACATAAATTCATGAATTTTGGTCATTTTTCAGGATATGAAGACCTAAACTCACAAATTTGGGCGTTTTTAAAAATACCCAATTTTCAAATTTTTCAAAATCTGAAAATTTGAGAATTACAATTTTCACCCCTGTTAAAATCATGACCGTTCCAGGACACCGGAAAAATCAGAAAAGTTAAGAATCTCAAATTTGAGAATTACAATTTTCTCGCTTAAATCATGACCGTTCCAGGACACCGAAAATCATAAAAGTTAAGAATTTCAAATTCATGAATTTTATCCATCATTTAGGTTTTTAAAATATAACATGTTACTAATAATATTTCTTTAAAAATGGAAGAAACAAAAATGGAAGAAACCGCAAGAATATATCCTTCGTTATCATATGAACGTAGTTCTACTTTAATGGACATTGAAAAGATTAACATTGAAAAAATGAACAAAGAAAAACACAAAGATAGAGTTAGGTAGATGAAAGATAAGGAATCTCAATTATTATTAAGATTAGAGCATTATAAAAAATTAAGAAAGAGATGGAGTAAAGTTAAGAATGTAACACAAGGAATTGGCATATTCTTAACAATAAGTCTAGGTGCTTTAACAATTGTTATATCTTCAGGTGTTTTAGTAATTCCTGTTGTTGCTACAGCTTTAACAGGTACGGGTGTTTTTGCAACTTCACTTGTTACAATGTTAGATAAATCTTTAATAACTAAGAAACGAAAATCATTAAAAACTAAGCATTTACATATTAAAGAAGTTTATGACAAATTACACTACTACTTTCAAAGAGTATGTGATGATAATGTTATTACGTTAGATGAGATTGAAAAAATTGATCAAATAGCTAATGAAGTAAATCAAACCTTTCAATTACAGTCCGAAAAAGTTGATGATAAAAATAAAAAGGATGGCAAAATTTCTAGTGATGCTAAAATTTCTAATGAAGAAAATGACAAATTTTTTTTAGAAGAGCTAAAAACTTTAAGCGAAAATTTAAGCAAAACTTTATTAAACAAAACTTTATTAAACAAAACTTAAAACGAGAAAACTTTAAACGAAAATATGTCAAACAACAAAGCAATAAAAAAATAATTTGTTCAGTAAAATGTTTTTGTTGTATTCCAATGTTACCACAAAATTCAAATATTATATTTTAAAAATGGATAAAATTAGAGCTGATAATTTTAAAAGAATAAAACAATTAGAAGAGTTAATAAAACAAAGAAATATTATGAAAGAAAATCATCTTCAACATAGAATGATAAAAGCTGGTATTCAATCTGATATGTTTGAAAAAATGCAGCAAACCGAGCAAGTAAAAACTGATTTTGAAAAAACTATGAAACCATTTAGAACTCTTGAAAAAGAAAGTACAAATAATGATAAACAAATTGATATAACAGATCCAGAACACAAAACTATATTAGATGACTATGGATTACTAGAATCAAACATTAATAAGAAATTGCCAAAATCTATGCAATTTGAACATTCTATTTCATTTATAGATGGAAAAACAATACCTAGATTTTATCTCGGACAAAAAGAAATATTTCCACAACCTTTTCGAGGTTTAATTTTTTCACCAGATAAATCTCCTTTTAATTTAGATAGAAATTTTGTTAATCTTTTAAGAGGAGCAGCTTTAAATAATTATGCTGTAGAAGATCTCATAAAATATAAAGCTATGTTAGACAGAGTTGGTGCAGTAAAATCTCTAAGACGTTATAAACAATTAGAAAATTTATTATCAACGGGAGTTAAAGTAGGAAAAGGTTTATCTGAAAAACAGAAAACTGAAACAACTGTATTTTTACCAGATGATCCACAAGAATTACTAAATAGATTAAATATTTTAATATCTGCAATAAAAGAAGGACATAATTCTAGTTTCAATGAAATTCATGCTATATTGAAAAGACTGTTAGAAAAGAAGATTCTAAATGAAGAGGATTATAAAAGTATAACCGGACATCTCTGATGTCTTTAAGGGCTTCGCCCGTAGCTGAAATATGTTGTTTTTAATTTTTTATAACAAAAATATTTCAGAAAAAAATATTTATTCAAAATTTTAACTAAAAAATGTGTTCAGCAGATTTAGACAAAATTAATAACCATTTAGAAAATTTGACAGAGATTTTGGGTTCATCAAAATTTAGTACGACGTTAAAAATTATAACAACTACTTCATCACACACTTGTAATTTAGAACCCATTCTACATTTGGAACAAAATAAAAATTATCAAATTGCATTGACTAGTTTCTCTACATTTAACACTATTCAAAACGTTATCAAAGATGTGAATGATCAATTTAGATATTCTACTGATAAAGGCAAAACATGGAAAATATTAACTTTTCTTCCTGGTTCTTACGAAGTTGAATCAATATCAAATGAAATTAAGAGACATTTAGGTATACCATTTAAAGATAAGAAACAATTACATTTTGCAGTTGAACCGGCAGTTAATAAATTTTCTCTTACTTTAGAAGAAAATCATCAAGTTGATTTTAATCATGATAGATCATTGTCAAAGCTATTAGGATTTAATAAACAAACCTATAGTCAAGGTTATCATTTAGGTGAGAAGATTCCAAAAATAACTGAAATAAATTCAATTGTTGTACATTGTGACATTATTGAAGGAGGATATATAAATGGTAAATTATCAAATTTAATATTCAGTTTTCCAGCTTTTACTGTACCAATTGGTTATAGATTAAATGTAATTCCACAAACATTAATATATTTTCCTATTACAAGAAAAACTATTAACAACATTGGCATTAGAATCACTGATGAAAAAGGACAAGAAATAAATTTTGGAGGTGAAGAGATTATGATAGATCTTTTGGTTCGAGAGGTATAAACTCCCACGCGAAGCTAGAGAAGTTTAATTTTCTTCTTCTTTAGAAACAAAAAATAAAAAAAATAAAAATAAATTTTTTTATTAAAAAATGAGTGAACTACCTCCATTAAATAAAAAAAACTTAAATTTAATCATCATCCAAATTTATCTAATAAAGTTTTGTCAGTTATTTGCGGAAGATCAGGATGTGGAAAAACATATCTATTATTTAAAATTTTAACGACTCCAAATTTTTTGGATTATAACAATCTTATAATTTATACAACAACGGCAGAACAACCCGTCTATCAATTTTTAAAATATGGATTTGAAAATGATCTTACAAAAACAGCAATTGCTTCATTATTCAAAGAATATGAAAAATCTGAAGATGAAGAAGAAATAAGTTCGTGGTGTGAAGAAGCAGCAAAAAATAATCAGTTAGTTGAAACCAATAAAAATAAGCATATAAAGATACAATTAATAGATGATAGTGGTAATATGCAAGATCCTAGTAAACTAGATAAAACAATGAAACATTGTGTAATTTTTGATGATTGCGTTAATGATAGAAATCAGTCAGTTCAGAGAAATTATTTCACAAGAGGTAGACATAATAACTGTAGTGTATTTTATTTAACACAAAGTATATATTCATTAGACGGAAGTGTTATTAGAAAGAATGCAAATATATTTATACTATTTGAAATAAATGCAAGAAACTTAAGTGATTTGTTAAGAGATTTATGCGTAAGAAATAAAGATGAATTTAAACAATCGTGTAACAATGCTTGGTCAAAAGATTATGGCTTCATTACAATTAATATTGATAAAAAAACTCATGAAAGAGTTATAGAAAATATTTTCGTGGAGTGATAAAATATACAAATATAGTGTTATGATATTTTTTTATTTTATGTATATATCAAATTTGTCTATCTTAGAAATTAGAAAATTAAAAAGGTTCAGTAGTTATTCCATCAGGTAAAATTTTTCTTTTATCATCAAATGGATCTAATGCTAATTTATGTTCTTCTTTTAAATACATGTTATGTTTTTTTGAATTAAGTCTATAATTACATGCTGTTTTTATTTCATTATTAAATAATACATTTTTATAATCTTGAAATGTTATTTGATTAGCCACTGATGCCTTTGAAATTCCTTTTAATGTTTTATGTGTTTTAATATTATTAGTTGTATCATAACAGTAACATTTAGATTTTAAAAATATAGCTTCTGTTATGAAATCTTCATTTCCTTCTAATTCATCTTTTACTTTACATAAATCAGAAGGATGAATGATATCTTTCATTTTATCTATTTCTTTAACAAGTGTAGAATTATACGGTATTGTTAATTCTAAGAAAACAGAATCGGTATCTGTAAAGTGTAATTTATAGTTTTTGCCATAAGCAGGTGCTAAATAATCATATATAAATTTATACATAAATAGTTTAGCTAATTCTAATATAGTGAATCCAATGAAATTAAACTTATCATGTTTTACGCTAATTCGACGTAAATGTACAGCACATAGTTCATCACTAAATCTAGTAGTTCTTTTATATGTAGGTTTCCTTGTTAAATTTTGAAACCTATCTTTATCATAAACTATTTCAATATTTTGTCTATTACGCACATTTTCTAAAGTCTTACCATAAAATGCATTATTCATTAATTTGAAGAACACGTTTCCAAAATCATCTTTATTTCTTTTAGCTATTTTGCGTTTTTCAATATTGAACTCTATATAATTTTTTAACCATCTAGATTTTTGATAAAATAGTTTTCGATGTATTTTGGTGAGAATCATTCCATGATCTAAATACCAATCTAGCATTCTTCCTTCAACAACATACTTTCCTTTATTGCTTTGTGTTAACATAAGTTTTTTTGTTGGTCTGTATTTCTTAGGAATTATAGATTTTTGATAATCTGAAAAATCTTCTATATTGGGAATTTTGTTTTCTGGACAGAAAGGATAATATTTTGTTGCTTCTTTTATATAATCAGGGTATACTAAATCAACTTCATATACATAACCAAAATTATTTTCACCATCATATGTTCTTTGATAATCTAGATTATTACACCATGTCATTTCACCTGTTGGTAATTCTTGTATCATGCAAGAAGAATATAAGCTATTAAAATCATAATATAACAAATAGTTTTCTCTCATGAATTCATCAATTGCATTTTCACGTTCTACTCCTTCTCGTTTCGTTCGAAAAATTTCTAATATTTTTTCTTTTTCTTCTGGAGATAAAGGTTTCATTATTCCATAATCATCAATATTTACTTTCGTATTATAACATTTAACATATCTATTACCTAAAACTGATGAAATTCCACCTCTAATTCCAGATTCAAAAAATAATAATTTATCATATGTATTTTCTTTATAATGTTTAAGTTTAACATTTGTATGTTTTAATCCTGCTAACCATGTTAAACCTGGTGTAGAATAACAATAACATGGATCTATTCCGTAATATTCTAAACACATATCACGAAAGTTTTCAAAAAGATCAGCTAGTATTAATACATCTATCTGTAGATATTTCATTGTATAATCATACATTGTTTTACAATTTAACTCTCTCCAATTCTTTTCAGCTTCTGCATAGTCTTCGTCAGATAATTGTGATTGTTTTAATGTTGATTTAAATTTATTTATTGGAGGAAGTTGTTTTTCTTCCATAATTTTATTCACAGAATTAAAATCTCCAGTTATGTACTCATACGGAAATATTCCTTTTAAAGGTTTTAAATTATATTTATTTAATATTTTACATTGTTCAGATTTCAAAGTTTTTCCCATAACATCTAATGAATAAGGAGTAAAAAATCTAAATGCATCTAAAATTCTAATACAACCTAATTGCATTGAAAAATATTCTTCTTCTGTTTTACATAGTACATTTATTTGTTGTAGTTGTAATTTTTCAGATGAAAATAAATCTTTCATTACTAGATGGAAATCATATTTAGAACCATTATAAAAATATAGAGGAAGAAAGTTATATTTAAATTTATTAGCATTAAGATTACAAGAATTATGTGCTGCACCTCTATATAATCCATTTAGATGATCATGATCTTTTACCTTATCAAGATATCTACCTTTGCCATTTTTATAATTTTTTGTAAATTCTCTTCCACAGTAATAACATTTTGTTTCATTAATAAAATTTAATTTTTCTTTTTCTGTTAATGGCATCATCGGTATATTTGTTTCAAGCAATTGTGAAAAGCGACCTTATAATTCTTCTACTTTCTTTGTAAACATTTCTGAACTATCTTCACCATAGTATTGAAAATATTCTGATTTAAATAATTCAGGATAATTTGAATGAATGTGCATTCCCCAACATAATGGTTTTTGTTCAAATAAATATTTTTCTTTACTTTGTTCAGCTGCACTTTTTTCATAATTACAAACCGAAGGTTCTAGGGCTTGGCCCGTACCATTTTCAGAATTATCATTTTTAGAATCGGGTGAAGCCCTGGAACTTTCCGTTCGATTTTGTGTCATATTAACATTATATGCTTCAAAATCACAATAAATAGTAAAGGGTACTTTATTTTTAAAATACCATTTATTATATTCTAAATAATCATCTTTTGGAAATGTGTTTCTGACTGCTTCATTTTGTTGACAATTCTCCAAATGTCTATTCATTTCTTCTTTAGTTCTAAAGCTCGTCATACATTGAAGACAAGGAAAATTTGTATTATCTGAAGTTATCTGAAGAATATAGAAATATCTTTACACAATATAAAATGACCCTGATAATATAATATATTCGCTTGTGCTGGCTGTTTTGTCTGTTCTAGTTTTTCAAATTTATCTTGATATATTTCATGTGTTTCATCAATTTCTTTTGTAAGATTAAATGTATTTCGATGAAAATTTTGATTTAATATTTGTAACTGATAACTATATTCTTTATCATATTGTTCTTTATATTGTTGTAGACATTTTTTTAAAGATTCATTTTTTTTTGATTGGTTTCATTTTCTTCATTATTTAATTCTTTATTGTCTTCATTTAATTTTTGAATCGTTTCTATCTTATTTTGATATTTATGGCCATATTCTTGTACTAATATTTTTGTTTGTTGTTGATAATCTGTTTTACATTTTTGTAAAATTTATTTTAAATTTTGTAATTTTTGTTGATATTTTAAAGATAAAGATAAATAATCGGTATCATAATCATAATTATAATTACGTCCTTTATAATTATTATGACTAATCATTATTGGTGATAGTGTTTTTATAATTTCAAATTTTTCAGTACATATTATATTTCCTTGGTAAAAAATATTATGATGCATGTAATTTCCTCTATCATTGTATACTATTTCTGATTGACATAAATTTTTATTATTCAAATAAAATTTTTTTGAATCTGAGTAAAGTGGAGTAATTTTACCAATGGAAACATAATTCACATTTAATTCAAAAACTTTTAACTTTTAACTCATTTAACTTCTATTAAATTTTTATTCTTTTTATGAAACTTTTTTAACCTATTATAATCATATGGAAATTCATCTAAGCCATCAGAAAGATCAAATTCATTTATGTATTCTTCTTTATTATAATGACTTAGTCTTTCTTTATGATATTCTGCAGGATGTAAATGTGCTATAATACTCCACAGAAAACAATAATCATCTTCATTTTTTATGTTGATTATTTGTGGTGAACTGAAAGGTAAAGGAACATAACTACCACCAGTATTATTTTTATATTTATCAATTACTATTTTCTTAGATAGTATTTTAAAAAATCTCCAACCAGATTCACGTAACTGGGCTTCAATTATACAATTTTCTAATTTAAGTATCATCGATTCAAATATGGGTTGTATATCATTTACATTATGAATTTCTTGTGAATTTGTAAAATGTCCTTGTATTATTTCTTCAGGAATTCCATCAGGTCCATTTTTTGTATAAAGTACTTCTACATTCATATAACATTTGAAAGATTTCTTAAATATTTTGAAAAAGTTTTTTAATACATTATAAAAAGTTTCATCGGTTTCATTATGTTCAACGGGCGAAGCCCTGAAAGACATCTTTGATGTCCCGTGAACAGACTGATTAAATAAATATTTTATATTTGTTAATGGCGAAGCCCTGGAAGACATCTTTGATGTCCCGTGTACAGCTTCATCAAATTCATCGATTTCGTTAAATTCATCAGTATCTCTAAATAAATATCTTCCATCTGGTACGGGCGAAGCCCTAGAACCTTCGGTTTGTAGGGTCTCATCTTCACTAATAAAAACTTTTTTATATTCCGAATGTGAATAATCATCAAACATTTTTTTAACTTTTATATCAGTAGGCAATGTTTCTAGATAGTTTTTATAACTATTTAATTTTAATATATTTCCTTCATCAACTCGATCTACATTTTGTAAATGCAATTTACTATTTAAATGAGATTGATAACTTCTTTTTGTTTGCAACTTTCTTTTAGATAAGACACAATAAAACTTGGTATTTTCCATTTTTTTAATTTTTTTAGAGAAAATTTAAGAAAAAATTTGTGTTTTAATTTTAAATATAAACATTCTAATATCAAGGACTTGAGTGTTATTTTATATTATTATATATTTCACGTTCTTTAGTTATTTTTTTCTTTATCACATTAAGTTTTATCACATTAAGTTTTATCATATTAAGTTTTATCATATTAAGTTTCATCATATAATGTTTTATCAAAAGATAATTTAAATTTTTTTCCACTAACTATTGATTCATCATCATCATCATCAATTGATTCTTCATCATCATCATAAATTGTTTCTTCATCATCATAAATTACACTTTTTGGTATAGGATGCCCTTCCATGATAGGATACCATTCTCTTATTGGAATATCTAATTCTAAATTACATCTTTTATCTGATAATAATATAATCGAGAAAAATATTGGTCTTTGATCTCTTTTGGAAAATTTAATAACACCACCATAATCTGAATCACTTTTAGTTTTTATTAAAGATGATAAAATTTTAAAATGATTAGATGTAAATCCTAATTTAAATTTTGTAGACCCGACACATAGTTGTCTAACAGTATCTTCAACTATGCCATCATTATTATTTTCAATTGTAAGAAAATGAAATTTAGATAAATTTTTATAATTACTAATATTTCTATAATCTTTTTTACCATTTACACCTTTTTCAGATGTTACAGAATCATCATTTATATTATCATCATCTATACTATTATCATCTATATTATTATCATTATTATCATAAGATTCTTTAAGATCGGGCAAAGCCCTAGAACCTTCGGTTCGTTTATTATGATTATGGTCATTGTTAATAGTATAAGGTGTTGTCCACATATAAATTTTTTCTTGTTGAGCTAAGCCATTTATGTAAGATTTTAATAAATTAATATTTAAATTGGAATACAATCCCATATACGTATCATCATCATATCTTTGCGGCATTTCTAATGTTTCTTGTTTATAAATTGTATCTCTATAATATACTTGACATAATAATTCTTCGTTATGCTTTTTACTCTCTATATGAATGTTGTATTGATTTTGTTCGTCAACAAATAATCTTACATTTCTTTGGAAAAAGATTTTAATTTTTTAACTAATTCTTTAATATTGATATAATTAATAATTTTAGTTTCTATCCAATCAGTATTACTAATTGGTAACAATGCTCTAATAAATCCATAAACATTATTATGACCTATTATAACCATATTTTCTTTATTTAATTCAACATAAGCTACATCATTATATTTACTTACAATCTCCATAAATTTAATAAATGGATCACCAGGAAAAATACAATAATTAGTTTCTATAGAAGGTAAACCTTTTGTTTGTTCTCTAAATATTTCGGCTTGTAATTGAAATAAAATATTAACATCTATACATGGATTTGTAATAGTATTATTATCAAAACATTTATTTTCAAATCCCGTTGATCTCGTCGAATAAGAAGAACAGGATGATGCGGACGAATATATTTTTTTAAATTTGCTTTATCCATTTTTTTATTTTTATTAGAAAAAATTTTATTTTTATTAAAAAAAATTTTATTTTTTTTATTAATATTAGAAAAAATTTTATTTTTTTATTGTTTTAAAAATGATATTACCAAATGTTGGTGGAGGTGCATATATCCCGAATAATCGTGAATTAGAAATAGAAATAGAAAATTATATCATGAAAACTGGAGACGTTTTATCTGGTCCATTGCATCTTTCTATTCTTCCGCAACAAAATACAGAGTTAACAAATAAACAATATGTTGATACACAAATCAATGACTTAAAAGAAAAATATATAAACGATGTTTTGGTTCCACTGATGAATGAATTAAAGTTGCTCAAACTTAATGACAAATCATTAAACGAAAAATTATTAAAACTTGATAAAAAGGATAGAGAGCTAGAAGCAGATATAGCAAAACTTTTTAAAAAGATTTCTGAACAATCAAAAATTTTAATATTACTTTCTATAAATTTAAAATCTGCGGTCATTAAAAATAAACATCAGATAAAAATGTTAAAAGAACAATTAGAAGATGAAATAGAAAAACTACCTGAAAGAATTAAAAAAAATTTAAAACAGTTACAAGCTACATTCCAAAAAATTGTTGATGAATTAAGTTCTAAAATTACTCAACAAATGAAAAGATGAATAGAATAATAAATGAAGTAAACTCGCTTAATCAAAGAGTTGATAAAATGAAAACTCTTAAAATCAATTTAGAAAATGAATTAAAGAAAAATTTACAAGAAAACTCTAAAGAAAATAAAGAACAGTTACATGCTGTTAAAAGACAATTAGATGTTCTTAAAATTAAGTTAAATGTACTTAAAACGGCGTTGAAGATGAATCAGGAGAAAATGCAAGTTAATAGAAAAGAAATTAAAGTAAATCACACGCTGCTTGACGCAATAGATAAAGTTCAACAGTCGATTAATAAAGTTATCTCGAAGTTGTTGTCCATTCACAAACGTAAATCTTAACACGTAGATATTTTTCCCAAAAGTCAAATTTAATCCTAAAAAATGCCTATAATTTATAAACACAATCTTAAACATTTTGCTTCAAATCAAAAAATTTCTCATGAACCATGTATGAATCCTGTTTATCATTATGATAATAGAGAAACCGTTCAAAAAGAAGGGGATGGCATCTTTTCTGGTATTGGTAGTACCGTTAACTTAATTAAAAATAATAAAGATTTGATTACATCTGCTGCAAAAGGAGCAGCTGCTATAGGTAGTACAGCTAGTGCAATATCAAATGCTGTTAAATCACAAAACGAATTAAAACAACTAGAAGCTATTCGTTAACTGAAGAATGATTCTGAAGAACTAAAAAATTTAAAAAAACTTTCAGATGAAACAAAAAATAAAATTGCTAACATAGCTGTGGATTCTGATAGTAAACATAATGAAAAAACAATTGAAGAAATAAGAGGTAATAGCGTGAGCAGCAACCTTCGGTTTAACCAGCAAAGCTGTAGCGGAGCTGGTCTAGCAAAATTCAAAAATTATATTTTAGTAAAATTTTTTAGTAATTTTTTTAGTAAAATTCTAAAATTATATTTTAGCAAAATTTTTTTAGTAAAATTTTTTTAGTAAAATTTTTTTAGTAAAATTATTTTAGTAAAATTATTTTAGCAGAATTTTTTCTGTCTGTGAGAAAAACAAAAAGTCAAATTATTTTTTATAAAAATGTCTTCGCTTATCGAAAATAAATTTAGATTAGACGATCCTCCGTTCGTCAGTTGCAATCAAAAAAAGAATGACTATATAAGAATTGCTATGAATCCCGGATCTTCCAGTAGAGTAAATACTGGAGGTGATTTAATTTTTGAAGTTGATAATCAGCAGAGTTATATATATCTACCTGATTCGTTTTTACATTGTGAATATTCTTTGTATAGTGATGCCAATTTTACAACACCATTACCAGAAACCGATAATATTGCACTAGAGAATAATTTCTTTCCAAGATTATTTACACAAATGCGTTTAGATGTTGCAACTCAAAATATAGAAACAATAAGTGATTCTCCAGGTGTAATTGATACAATGCTTAGATTTGTAACAATTAGTGAAAATAATAAAAAGTATGAAATCGAAGGTTGGTTTCCTGATACAAATGATGGTATAATTATCGATGATTTAGCTCACGCTGGAACAGATGCAGCAGGAATTGCGAAAGATGTAGAAAATATTGCAAAACATTTAAATAAAACAAATAATGATGCATATAAAGAAAGACGTGAATTTAACAAGAAAAGTAAACAAACAGTAAATTGGTCATTGTCTCCATTTTTCGGATATTTAGATTATGATAAAATATCATATCAATTAAAATTTAAGTTAATAATTCATCGTACAGCAAATAATGAATTAATCTTTTTTGGTAAGACTGGAAAAAAAGCATATTTAAAAATTGATAGACTTGAATGGTGGATTAAGCATATTACTCCTAGTTTAGAGATTGAAACAGCTATTGCAAAAAGATTAAATACTAACAAACCAATTCCAGTAAATTTTCTAAAGCGTACTGCTAGTTCAGTAACTTTTTCCGAACAAAGATTTAACTGGCATTTTACTAGAACTGCGAATACACCAAGATATTTATTACTAACTTTTCAAAGAAATAATTCTCCAAGTTTTGATAAGAACAATAATATCTTCCATATTAATACAATTCGAAGTTTACAAGTTTCATTAAATCAAACCCGTTATCCAATGGATCCATTAAGATTCGATGATACCAATAATCAATTTATGGAAGGATATGATTCTTATCGAAATCTTTGTATAGAATTTGGAGTTGAACCACAATTAACTCCTGGATATTGGAGACATTTATATCCTGTTTTCTGTTTCGATTTAAGTGCACAATCTGAAGATATTATCAAGACTGGCTGTGATGTAACAATTAATATTGAAAAAAAAGATTCCACAACTTCATTGATGGCTTATGGTTAATTGCTAGAAGATGTAAAATATTCTATTGAAATTCTTAATGGATAGATGGTAAGGATAAGTTAATTAAAATTTTTTTATAACTAGAATAGATTAAAAATTCTTAACTTAAAATTTTTCATAACTAGAATAGATTAAAATTTTTTGGTAACTTAAAATTTTTTGGTAACTTGAAATTTTTTCATAACTAGAATAGATTAAAATTTTTTGGTAACTTAAAATTTTTTGGTAACTTGAAATTTTTTCATAACTAGAATAGATTAAAAATTCCTAATTTAAAATTTTTTTATTAAAAATGTCGCAAGCGAAAGGTAATAATAATAAAACTGTTGAATTAAAATTACGTAATATTGTTGACAAAAATACCCCTAAAACTATTACGATTAACAAAAAAAAGTATTACATAAGTAAACCAATGATAGAGAATATTCAATTACAAGAAGAAAAGAATGGCGGGATTCTCCCATTAATTCCACTAATAATAGGAGGCATAGCAGCTGCAGGAAGTGTTGCAGGTGGGACAGCTGGTATTGTCCAAGCAGTAAATAAAAATAAATCAGAAAAGGCAGCATTAGAAGAACAAAAACGACATAATAGAGAGTTAGAGAAAGTTGCTAGGGGTGAAGGAATAGTAGATAATTTTATTAGTAAACTAAATTTAGTTGATGAAGGAAAACAATTTCTTAGAAACATTCTACATAATATTGATGATTTAATTGAAATTTAAAAAACAAAAGATGGTTCTGGAATATATCTAAGTCCTAGTATGATTCGATAATAACCTCAGGACCTTTGGTCCGATTAGGTAAAACATTTATTTTATCTTTTAAAATGAATTCTACAAATTCCGAAAATTTAATTCAATTAAAAATTGTTAATTTAGATTTATTGAATTATCTATTAAACAAAAATAAAAACTCAAACTGTCAGCATATTGGAGGTGACAAGAACAAAGTTCCATACCACTTCGGTGGTGATATACAAAAAACATTAGAAAACTTTCCTGGATTTATTTGGAGTAAATATTCGAAAGAAAAACATCTTCCTGGTCATTCATATACTGGTCCAGGAACTCGATTAGATATAAGACTAGATGAGAATAATAATCCGAAACCAGGTGAAGAACCGATAAATAGAGTAGATGCCGCAGCTTACAGGCATGATTTAGCTTATCGAAATCATGATCTAAGTTCTCGACATGCAGCTGATAAGAAGATGATTCAAGAATTAGATGTATTCAAAATCCTACATTTAGAGAAAAAATTGAAAGAATGTTTGTTAAGAAAGCTTTACAAGCTAAAATATTATTCGGTCAGGGTTTAAATGAAACGACAGCTAAGCTGTCTGAGAGCAACGCTCGAACTAATAACTCTGAGAGCAACGCTCGAACCTACGCGTCTGAAATTCATAAAGAATACAGAAGGCCTAAATATTTGTTGAAAGTAAAAGTATTTAATAAAGATGATATTTGGAGTGCTGATCTTATTCATATGCCGAATGAAAAAGATTATAAATACGCATTGACCGTTATAGATTTATATACACGATACCTTTGGGTAAAACCTTTAAAAAATAAAAGTGGTCTATCAGTTAAATATGCGTTTGAAATAATCTTTAAAGAAAGTAAGAGAAAGCCAAAAAATTGTTTGTTGATAAAGGGTCGGAATTTTATAACAGAAACGTTCAGCCACTATTTGAAACTGTTTATTCAACTGAAAACGCAGGAAAAGCTGTAGTGATAGAAAGATTCAATCGGACGTTAAAAAATAAATTATTCAAGAAATTTACGGAGCAAAGAAATCAGAAATGGTTGAAGATATTACCAGGAGTTGTAGAAGAGTACAATAATAAAGTTCATTCTGGTATTGAAGAAACCCCAAAGAATGCTTCTGACGACCCTGATTTGATAAGAAAAAAAATATTCGAGAATAATAATTTGAATGAGAGTAATCCGAATTTGCAGAAACTTAAGCCGAAATTTAAAATTGGTGATAGAGTTAGAATATTTAAATATAAGAATAAATTTGAAAAAGGCTTTGTTGGCTATTGGACTAAAGAAATATTTGAAGTTTCTAAAATAAATCAAAGTTATCCGATTACTTATGAAATTAAAGATTTAGATAATGAGGATATCAGAGGTCGTTTTTATCAAAATGAATTACAGAAAACAGAGCTTTAGCTTCGCTTGAGTTATAGATTGTTTAACTCTAACATAATATCCAGAAATGATACTCCTTTTTGTAATTTGTACAAAACGTATGAACATAATTGTCCACAATAGGTAGTGCCTGGTGTTTGAATTTGAAACGTATTGTATGTTCCCGTTCCAAGTAATTCTTTTACTTCATTTGTAGGGGGCAAACCGTATGAATCAAAATAACAGTTCTGCTGATGATTTTTAACGCCTGCTGACCAATGTACACCTTTTTCATCTGACGTATGAAGATTTGTTATGAAATTTACAGTTATTAATGGAACTTTGTTCCGGGAACTGAAGGTTCCTGTTGGCCTATTTTTTAGGAATTGTAATTCATCCCTCATCAATATGTGAAAATTCTTTATTCCCAATTGATTAGCAATCTTATTTAAATCGAAATTCGTTGTTGTCTGTGTTCCATATAATTTAAAAAACTCATTTATGTTGCTCATTTTATAATAAAAAAATTTCTTAAGGGACCGCTAGAAGTCAGAAGGGGGGCTATTGATTTAAAACTGTTCTCTAATGATGTCTTTCCTTACTACTTAGTCAGAAGGGGGTGTTGATTTAAAACATTTTTATAATGATGACTTTCCTTACTACTTGGGGGGGTATTGATTTAAAACTGGTCTCTAATGATGTCTTTCTTTACTACTTATTAAATTTTGAAATGATTTAATTTAATCTAAATTTAAACGTTACATTGTTGCATTGTATTAGTAGAGTTAGTGTTTCGCACATCTTTTATCAATAGTAATTCATTACTCATCAATATGTGAAAATTCTTTATTCCCAATTGCTTAGCAATCTCATTTAAATCGAAATTTGACGTGGTTTTGTTTGCTGTATATTTTTTTGGAAGTCCCTGATGTTTCTCATTTTTATAGAAGATACAATGTTTCTATTATATTCCCGTAAATGAGAAATTAAAAACAACACATGGATATTTCAATTTGGTTACATCCACTTTGCATACATTCAATTTGGATACATTGAAATACATGTAAATTTGTCCACGTGTGGACAGGGTTTCATTGGATGAGAGAAAAATGACGTCATATAACAACATAATGAAAATGATTGAAAACAGGAAATAGCATTGCATAAAAAACAGAAAAAAGCATTGCATATAAAACAGAAAATAGCATTGCATATAAAACAGAAAATAGCATTGCATATAAAACAGAAAATAGCATTGCATATAAAACAGAAAATAGCATTGCATATAAAACAGAAAATAGCATTGCATATAAGATACAAGTTTTCTAAACAATAGGATTTCTGTCCACGAGTGGACAAGGTTTCATTGGTTGAAACACTCTATTGTATTTACATTGCATATAAAACAGAGGGGTTTCAAGAATGATAAATTTTCTTCACAGCGCGTCATTTGATTAGTTGAATGGCGCAGTATTTTAGCTGAATGGCGCACCATTATTCAAGAGAATATAATGGAATGACATAGGTCTAAACGAAAATAAAGTGTCGTGCGGCCGTATCGCAATAACAATAGCGGAGTTTAACATCCAAATTCCATTGAATATGTCAGCGCTGTATTGACGCTAAATGACGCACCATTGTTTGGGAGAAGAATGGAATCATTTGGAATGATACATAATTGCTTTACACAATGAAGTCAATCTTCCGATAACAGGTCGTGACTTTTAAAGTACAAGAGAAACAGACACCCAACAAAGCGTTGGAAATTTGTCTGCTAATTTACCTAATTTCATAACAAATGAAACTTCGGTGCGTGAATAATTGATATGATTTTGCTTCAAGAGACTATAAAAATAAGACTTGTCATTATCACAAACAGAGAGCAGATAGTGCTTACCGATAAAAATTTTACACATAACACTGAGTGAATTGTTTCTTTTTTCATGCAACAAGAATTTGTGTAAGTTTACAATTGTATTATTCTCTCCACCATTTGGCTCTATTAAATCACTCAAAGTATCTGTAAATTCATGCCTCTCAAAATATATTCCTCTTGAATTCCTCCCGTAATTTTTTCATCCTCCCTGCAACGATTGTTTTCTTCTATCTTCAAATTAATCTTGTCTCATATTGAGAAATATATAACGAGAGCGTTTTGACACAACCTTCACTGACAAGAAACACTGTTAAATTAAATAAGTCTTCAGCACAATTGTTTGAAATAGCCATATCGATTATTGTTGTTGTGTATTATTTCACGGCATTGCAGCCGGAGTAGGATTTGCTGGTTATATATTTCACGTCTTACAAATGTCTAAGTGGGTGTAGCAGCTGTTTGTTCTTTCATACATTGTTTCCTTTCAAATGTTTGAGTTGGAGGACACTGCTCTTTACACTGAAATGCCTTTTATTCATAAATGCGAGAAGCAGATGTTCTCTACAATTGAATGACAATTGTAAAAGTACCTAAACTTATTGTTAAGAATATGTCAATTACTTCAAATATTTTTAGTCACATGATATATTTTAAAAACCTGAAAAATGGATAAAATTCATGAATTTCAGATTCTTAACTTTTATAATTTTTTCAGTGTCCTAGAACGGTCATGATTTAAGCGGGGGTGAAAATTGTAATTCTCAAATTTTGAGATTCTTAACTTTTATGATTTTCGGTGTCCTGGAACGGTCATGATTTAAGCGAGAAAATTGTAATTCTCAAATTTGAGATTCTTAACTTTTCTGATTTTTTCGGTGTCTTGGAACGGTCATGATTTAAGCGGGGGTGAAAATTGTAATTCTCAAATTTTGAGATTTTGAAAAATTTGAAAATTGGGTATTTTTAAAAACGCCCAAATTTGTGAATTTAGGTCTTCATAACCTGAAAAATGACCAAAATTCATGAATTTATGTCGTTTTTAAAAAGTACCATTTTTGAAAAAATGGTACTTTTTGAATGGACTAAATTCATGTATTTAGGTCTTAAAAACCTGAAAAAGGGACTAAGTTCATGAATTTATGTCGTTTTTAAAGATACTATTTTTTGAATTTTATGGTGTCCTGGAACGGTCTTTTGCCCATTACTAACGATTCAAAAATTAAATGAAGAAAATAATGAAGACAATAAAGAATTAAATAATGAAGAAAATGAAACCAATCAAAAAATAAATGAATCTTTAAAAAAATGTCTACAACAATATAAAGAACAATATGATAAAGAATATAGTTATCAGTTACAAATATTAAATCAAAATTTTCATCGAAGTACATTTAATCTTACAAAAAAAATTGATGAAACACATGAAATATATCAAGATAAATTTGAAAAACTAGAACAGACAAAACAGCCAGCACAAGCGAATATATTATATTATCAGGGTCATTTTATATTGTGTAAAGATGTTTCTATATTTACAAAAACTTCAGATAATGCTAATTTTCCTTGTCTCCAATGTATGACGAGCTTTAGAACTAAAGAAGAAATGAATAGACATTTGGAGAATTGCCAACAAAATGAAGCAGTCAGAAACACATTTCCAAAAGATGATTATTTAGAATATAATAAATGGTATTTTAAAAATAAAGTACCCTTTACTTTGATTTTGAAGCATATAATGTTAATATGACACAAAAGCACGGGACATCGGAGATGTCTTCCAGGGCTTCGCCCGATTCTGAAAATGATAATTCTGAAAAAAGTGCATCTGAACAAAGTAAAGAAAAATATTTATTTGAACAAAAACCATTATGTTGGGGAATGTACATTCATTCAAATTATCCTGAATTATTTAAATCAGAATATTATCATTACTATGGTGAAGATAGTTCAGAAATGTTTACAAAGAAAGTAGAAGAATTACAAGGTCGCTTTTCACAATTGCTTGAAACAAATATACCAATGATGCCATTAACAGAAAAAGAAAAATTAAATTTTATTAATGAAACAAAATGTTATTACTGTGGAAAAGAATTTACAAAAATTATAAAAATGGCAGAGGTAGATATATTGATAAGGTAAAAGATCATGATCATCTAAATGGATTATATAGAGGTGCAGCACATAATTCTTGTAATCTTAATGCTAATAAATTTAAATATAACTTTGTTCCTCTATATTTCTACAATGGTTCTAAATATGATTTCCATCTAGTAATGAAAGATTTATTTTCATCTGAAAAATTACAACTACAACAAATAGAATATTTTTCAATGCAATTAGGTTGTATTAGAATTTTAGATGCATTTAGATTTTTTACTCCATATTCATTAGATGTAATGGGAAAAACTTTGAAACTTGAACAATGTAAAATATTAAATAAATATAATTTAAAACCTTAAAAAGGAATATTTCCGTATGAGTACATAACTGGAGATTTTAATTCTGTGAATAAAATTATGGAAGAAAAACAACTTCCTCCAATAAATAAATTTAAATCAACATTAAAACAATCACAATTATCTAAAGAAGACTATGCAGAAGCTGGAAAGAATTGGAGAGAGTTAAATTGTAGAACAATGTATGATTATACAATGAAATATCTTCAGATAGATGTATTAATACTAGCTGATCTTTTCGAAAACTTTCGTGATATGTGTTTAGAATATTACGGAATAGATCCATGTTATTGTTATTCTACACCAGGTTTAACATGGCTAGCAGGATTAAAACATACTGGTGTTAAACTTAAACATTATAAAGAAAATACATATGATGAATTATTATTTTTTGAATCTGGAATTAGAGGTGGAGTTTCATCAGTTTTAGGTAATCGTTATGTACAGTGTTACAATAAAAAAGTAAATCCTGATGATTATGGAATAATGAAACCTTTATCTCCAGAAGAAAGTGATCAGTTTATAAAATTGTTTAATCAAAATATAGAAGGACTTATATCAAATGAAGATAGTCAAGCAGCAGTTGATGAAATCATGAGAGAAAACTATTTGTTATATTATGATTTTAATAGCTTATATTCTTCTTGCATGATACAAGAATTACCAACAGGTGAGATGGAATGGTGTAATATTCTAGATTATCAAAAAACATATGATGGAGATTATAATCATGGTTATATATATGAAGTTGATTTAGTATACCCTGATGAAATAAAAGATAAAAGAAAATATTTTCCTTTCGGTCCCGAAAACAAAATTCCCAATATAGAAGATTTTTCAGATTATCAAAAATCTTTAATTCCTAAAAAATACAGACCAACAAAAAAACTTATGTTAACACAAAGCAATAAAGGAAAGTATGTTGTTGAAGGAAGAATGCTAGATTGGTATTTAGATCATGGAATGATTCTCACCAAAATACATCGAAAACTATTTTATCAAAAATCTAAATGGTTAAAAAATTATATAGAGTTCAATATTGAAAAACGTAAAATAGCTAAAAGAAATAAAGATGATTTTGGAAACGTATTCTTCAAATTAATGAATAATGGATTTTACGGTAAGACTTTAGAAAATGTGCGTAATAGACAAAACATTGAAATAGTTTATGATAAAGATAGGTTTCAAAATTTAACAAGGAAACCTACATATAAAAGAACTACTAGATTTAGTGATGAACTATGTGCTGTACATTTACGTCGAATCAGCGTAAAACATGATAAGTTTAATTTTATTGGATTCACTATATTAGAATTAGCTAAACTATTTATGTATAGATTTATATATGATTATTTAGCACCTGCTTATGGCAAAAACTATAAATTACACTTTACAGATACCGATTCTGTTTTCTTAGAATTAACAATACCGTATAATTCTACACTTGATGAAGAAATAAATAAAATAAAAGATATCATTCATCCTTCTGATTTATGCAAAGTAAAAGATGAATTAGAAGGAAATGAAGATTTCATAACAGAAGCTATATTTTTAAAATCTAAATGTTACTGTTATGATACAACTAATAATATTAAAACACATAAAACGTTAAAAGGAATTTCAAAGGCATCAGTGGCTAATCAAATAACATTTCAAGATTATAAAAATGCATTATTTAATAATAAAATAAAAACAGCATGTAATTATAGACTTAATTCAAAAAAACATAACATGTATTTAACACCCTTCACACTTAAATCCACCTGTTACCCTACAACTACGGAGTGATGTCATTTTGACCTCTCCCTGTGTGGAGAAAATTCACATCATCTGACACTGACACAGATCTGTCGAAAAAATATCGAGCCACTACGAGCGGTTGAAAATGTTGTGCATCCCGGAAATCGGCAGTGGTGGTGATGAAACTAGCTACCTATGGTGGTTACCCGTGGCGACGATACTTGACGATGATGATGACACGACGACTTTCGTAGTGGTAAAAGTGTGTTGGTGTGTGCACAAGTGGGGTGTGGGTGGGTTGCCATCACATTGATAATTCTTTCTTTTTTGAATGCTGCGCGGGAAGCGTTTTTGTGGGAAAAAAATATACCTCTACCTAGCTTGGAGCAAGCAACGAATTTGGGTTGCCGATTTTCAAAGCTGCAATGTCCAGAACTTTTCTGCAAGAAAAGCAGACGTGAGTTACCCCCGTCCAAAAAAAAAAGACAAAAGAATCATGTAATATGATCTAAAATTCTTCGCTCGGAATCTGGGTGGTGCGTTGACAGTTTACTATTTTTCAACATACTGGACATGGCCGCGCTAAATGCTTGGATTTTTTTCAGATAAACACGCTGAAAAAACCATAGTTTGTCTACAATATAGAAAAATAATGATGTTTTTTCGTTTCATGCTTTGTCACTTGTCGTGCTCCTATTTCATACTCTTAAATTTTTTACATGGTTATAATATAGTCTACATCCTCATCAAGTACTAGAAAAGTTTTGAATATATATATATATATTAGTATGAAAAAAGCAAAGACACAATTATGATTATAATATAAGTGTGAGATCATTTTTTGACCTTGTCAGTCTCAGTTTTTAAAAGAAGAACATAAATTAGCATTAGATCCATTTGATGATAAAAGAAAAATTTTACCTGATGGAATAACTACTGAACCTTTTTAATTTTCTAAGATAGACAAATTTGATATATATATAAAATTAAAAAAAATATTGTAACACTATATTTGTATATTTGGTAATAAAGATAAGACAAAACGATGTCATTAGTTGCGAGGCCTTCATTTGTATACTTTTTATCACTCGCCAAACAAGTGTTCTATAACTCTATCATGAATTTTTTTATCAATATTAATTGTGATAAAGCCATAATCTTTTGACCAAGCATTGTTACACGATTGTTTAAATTCATCTTTATTTCTTACGCATAAATCTCTTAACAAATCACTTAAGTTTCTTGCATTTATTTCAAATAGTATAAATATATTTGCATTCTTTCTAATAACACTTCCGTCTAATGAATACATACTTTGTGTTAAATAAAAAACACTACAGTTATTATGTCTACCTCTTGTGAAATAATTTCTCTGAACTGACTGATTTCTATCATTAACACAATCATCAAAAATTACACAATGTTTCATTGTTTTATCTAGTTTACTAGGATCTTGCATATTACCACTATCATCTATTAATTGTATCTTTATATGCTTATTTTTATTGGTTTCAACTAACTGATTATTGTTTGCTGCTTCTTCACACCACGAACTTATTTCTCCTTCATCTTCAGATTTTTCATATTCTTTGAATAATGAAGCAATTGCTGTTTTTTTAAGATTATTTTCAAATCCATATTTTAAAAATTGATAGACGGGTTGTTCTGCTGTTGTTGTATAAATTATAAGATTGTTATAATCCAAAAAATTTGGAGTCGTTAAAATTTTAAATAATAGATATGTTTTTCCACATCCTGATCTTCCGCAAATAACTGACAAAACTTTATTAGATAAATTTGGATGATGATTAAATTTAAGTTTTTTTTATTTAATGGGGGTACTTCACTCATTTTATAATAAAAAAATTTATTTTTATTTTTTTTTATTTTTTGTTTCTAAAGAAGAAGAAGAAAATTAAACTTCTCTAGCTTCGCGTGGGAGTTTATACCTCCCGAACCAAAAGATCTATCATAATCTCTTCACCTCCAAAATTTATTTCTTGTCCTTTCTCATCAGTGATTCTAATGCCAAAGTTGTTAATAGTTTTTCTTGTAATAGGGAAATATATTAAAGTTTGTGGAATTACATTTAATCTATAACCAATGGGTACAGTAAAAGCTGGAAAACTGAATATTAAATTTGACAATTTACCATTTATATATCCTCCTTCAATAATGTCACAATGTACAACAATTGAATTTATTTCAGTTATTCTTGGAATCGTCTCACCTAAATGATAACCTTGACTATAGGTTTGTTTATTAAATCCTAATAGCTTTGACAATGATCTATCATGATTAAGATCAACTTGATGATTTTTGTCTAAAGTAAGAGAAAACTTATTAACTGCCGGTTCAACTGCAAAATGTAATTGTTTCTTATCTTTAAATGGTATACCTAAATGTCTCTTAATTTCATTTGATATTGATTCAACTTCGTAAGAACCAGGAAGAAAAGTTAATATTTTCCATGTTTTGCCTTTATCAGTAGAATATCTAAATTGATCATTCACATCTTTGATAACGTTTTGAATAGTGTTAAATGTAGAGAAACTAGTCAATGCAATTTGATAATTTTTATTTTGTTCCAAATGTAGAATGGGTTCTAAATTACAAGTGTGTGATGAAGTAGTTGTTATAATTTTTAACGTCGTACTAAATTTTGATGAACCCAAAATCTCTGTCAAATTTTCTAAATGGTTATTAATTTTGTCTAAATCTGCTGAACACATTTTTTAGTTAAAATTTTGAATAAATATTTTTTTCTGAAATATTTTTGTTATAAAAAATTAAAAACAACATATTTCAGCTACGGGCGAAGCCCTTAAAGACATCAGAGATGTCCGGTTATACTTTTATAATCCTCTTCATTTAGAATCTTCTTTTCTAACAGTCTTTTAATATAGCATGAATTTCATTGAAACTAGAATTATGTCCTTCTTTTATTGCAGATATTAAAATATTTAATCTATTTAGTAATTCTTGTGGATCATCTGGTAAAAATACAGTTGTTTCAGTTTTCTGTTTTTCAGATAAACCTTTTCCTACTTTAACTCCCGTTGATAATAAATTTTCTAATTGTTTATAACGTCTTAGAGATTTTACTGCACCAACTCTGTCTAACATAGCTTTATATTTTATGAGATCTTCTACAGCATAATTATTTAAAGCTGCTCCTCTTAAAAGATTAACAAAATTTCTATCTAAATTAAAAGGAGATTTATCTGGTGAAAAAATTAAACCTCGAAAAGGTTGTGGAAATATTTCTTTTTGTCCGAGATAAAATCTAGGTATTGTTTTTCCATCTATAAATGAAATAGAATGTTCAAATTGCATAGATTTTGGCAATTTCTTATTAATGTTTGATTCTAGTAATCCATAGTCATCTAATATAGTTTTGTGTTCTGGATCTGTTATATCAATTTGTTTATCATTATTTGTACTTTCTTTTTCAAGAGTTCTAAATGGTTTCATAGTTTTTTCAAAATCAGTTTTTACTTGCTCGGTTTGCTGCATTTTTTCAAACATATCAGATTGAATACCAGCTTTTATCATTCTATGTTGAAGATGATTTTCTTTCATAATATTTCTTTGTTTTATTAACTCTTCTAATTGTTTTATTCTTTTAAAATTATCAGCTCTAATTTTATCCATTTTTAAAATATAATATTTGAATTTTGTGGCAACATTGGAATACAGCAAAAACATTTTACTGTACAAATTATTTTTTTATTGCTTTGTTGTCTGACATCTTTTCGTTTAAAGTTTCTCGTTTTAAGTTTTGTTTAATAAAGTTTTGCTTAAATTTTCGCTTAAAGTTTTTAGCTCTTCTAAAAAAAATTTGTCATTTTCTTCATTAGAAATTTTAGCATCACTAGAAATTTTGCCATCCTGTTTATTCTTATCATCAACTTTTTCGGACTGTAATTGAAAGGTTTGATTTACTTCATTAGCTATTTGATCAATTTTTTCAATCTCATCTAACGTAATAACATTATCATCACATACTCTTTGAAAGTAGTAATGTAGTTTATCATAAACTTCTTTAATATGTAAATGCTTAGTTTTTAATGATTTTCGTTTCTTTGATATTAAAGATTTTTCTAACATTGTAATAAGTGAAGTTGTAAAAACACCCGTACCTGTTAAAGCTGTAGCAACTACTGGAATTACTAAGACACCTGAAGATATAACAATTGTTAAAGCACCTAAACTTATTGTTAAGAATATGCCAATTCCTTGTGTTACATTCTTAACTTTACTCCATCTCTTTCTTAATTTTTCATAATGCTCTAATCTTAATAATAATTGAGATTCCTTATCTTTCATATAACGTACTCTATCTTTGTGTTTTTCTTTATTCATTTTTTCAATGTCCATTAAAGTAGAACTACGTTCATATGATAACGAAGGATATATTCTTGCGGTTTCTTCCACTTTTGTTTCTTCCATTTTTAAAGAAATATTTTCAGTCACATGATATATTTTAAAAACCTGAAAGATGGATAAAATTCATGAATTTGAAATTCTCAACTTTTATGATTTTTTCGGTGTCCTGGAACGGTCATGATTTTAAGGGTGAAAATTGTAATTCTCAAATTTGAGATTTTGAAAAATTTGAAAATTGGGTATTTTTAAAAACGCCCAAATTTATGAATTTAGGTCTTCATAACCTGAAAAAGGGTTCAAATTCATGAATTTATGTCGTTTTTAAAGATACTATTTTTTTGAATTTTATGGTGTCCTGGAACGGTCTTTTACCCATTACTATTATCACAGATTCTCGAAGGCGCAAGTTAATGTCATTGATATCTCTGTCAATCACTGTTACATCAATATCTGATTTACATACATTGTAATTGAAGGTGTTTGTAAACAGAGGAATTATGGTTCGTAAGATGTTCATTGACTCGCGTGTGCAGAAATCTGACTGTGCTTCCTATGTAAAAATGTTTGCAATTTTTACAGTCAATTTTATAAATTCCTAATTCACAAAGGCATATGTTGTATTCCTTCTCAATATTGTATCTGCTTGATAAGGCCGTCTTAACGGTGAAAATTTGTAACAAATATCACTTTGCCACTTTTGATTTTATCAGCTTGACTTAAAACCCTTCAATAGATATAACAAATGCTGCTTAAAATAATTTACAACATATTGCTAAATAATTTGATAACTCTGGTAGAAATGAGAAGCACCTGATTAACTTGATAAATTTGGTCGATGTTAGGTAGATCTTAAACAAAACCCAGTCAATTACTTGGCTAATTTTCATCTTGGGCTTGCCTAATATTAGATAAATTATCTCGACTTTTTTACCCGGCCATTTTTCCTGTTTGGGATGTGTGCATTATTGTTGCTTGAATATTAGATTTTTGTCACTTATCTAGTTTTCTCCACTGCATGAATTCCAGGGTGTCTATATTCGAGATAGCTTTCATGCAACAAAGAAACGTTGAATGGCATCTGACAAGTCTCTCGGCTGTACTAGGTTGGTACGAATTTGCTTTTCACTAAGCACATCAGTGGCTTATACAAATCGTGGGAGAACCAAGGATCAATTGGAAAAATTGCAAGAACTAGGCAAATCAATTACCTTCATTGTGGGAAATTGTATACTAATTACAATTATTGTGGGAAAATATGAAAATTTTGTAATTTATTGCTCAATTGAATTACAATAAATTGCAATAAATTACGAGAAAATTTCCGCATTTGATTACAATTTTTTGGCAATTTCGTCAACTAGCGTATTGTAAACCAGTTCTAAACGCCACCATTTAGGTACCTTTTTATGACAACGCATGTCTACGACGCTATTTATTTTTAATATCCATATCCGTTCAAGTTATTTATTATGATAGTGTTGACATATGCTCACATACCGGAAAATTTCCTTAATAGTATTACGATTGCTTTGTTCATCATTTTCGATGCTGTGTTCATCCAATGTGAGACATCGGCCTTCATCTGATTGAATTCCTTCCATAGTTGTACATTTGACTCTCTCAAACCATGGTATAAATTCTCGTTTTCCTTTATTAACTTCCGCATACGATCACCAAGTTTATTTAGACTTTTGACGTCGTCCTCCACGTTTCTGATATTGGTCAGTTCAACAACTGAGGCTAGCAGGCTTTCAATAGCAAAAAGGAATATGATCTTCGACAACATTCTGAAAAGCGAAAACGTAACGTCATAATAACATCGTGTTATATGGTCACAATAAACCGTGAACTACGAAACCGTTGTTGAGAAGCCTACGCATTGAAACCTACTCATGGCTATCAGACCGCGCTTATCTGGTAGTGGTCACCTGAATGAAATTCAACGGTCTTGTCAGTAATTTGCTAAAAAAGGAATTCAATGACATTGTGCCTGAAATTAATTTCACTGATGTAGGAGATAACCTACAAGAAATCGGATTGAATTTCTTGGATGTGACGTTGTACACTAGGAACCGAATTGTAGAATATTAATGGTATCACAAAGATTGTCATTCTGGTACTGTGCTACAAAGGAACTCTTTTGTTGTAAGCCATGTTAAATCGAATTTCACAAATTGACGTTCTGATAATATCAAAGCACACTGCTCTAATGAAACGTATTATAAAGAACCTTAGGAATGGTTTCTGGATATTTTGTGAAAAAATTGCTACCATGAACGAGATCTGAAAATGTAAATTCTCATATTATGATGAAGGTCATCCCAGTAGCCATTTACAATAGAATATAATGCTTACTAATTTAAATTATTAGTTAAAGTAGTCCTAATGAGGACTGATGGCGTTCTCCAATCCGCAAGTGTACAAAGGCAATGCTACTGTAACCATTGGATTAATCAGTTCTTAAAAGAACTCAATGTAGCTTTCTCGTGGCAACGAATTAAAATTGATCAGCTTTGGCCCAATATCTGGTAAAAATGGAAATCTTATGACTTGTACTTTAGTGCTACTCATTCTTGCTGTTAATATACTAATACCATAGATTCCAAACACTGCCGTATACACGTTCAAAACAGACGTCTAATATACTGTACCGACTACAGATGCTGATAGTGCAAATAGAATAAGACAATGGTCACCGTAGGTTAAGGAAATTATAAATGGATATTATAAAACAACAGGAAACCGATGAATAAAAATTGGAAAAGTGGAGGTAAAATATGGCTATGCTACTAACCTAGACGATGCTACTGCACCGATTATAAGTGAACTATATCTGACACTACACAAAGTGGATAATGGTAAGAGTGTATAAGTGGAAAGTGGATAATGGAGGTAAACAATAGAATTACAATGACACTCTACTACACCGAAAGCAATGAAACTATACACACTATACCTAAGACTACACATGGAAAATACTATTTCTTCACTTGAATTCGTTATCGCCAGTTTCTTCATCCGTCTATAGTACTTCATGTAATTCCACATTTCTTCATTTGAATTCGACCACTACTTCAGCTACCGACTAAGGGATATAAAACATAATACTGCAGTCCGTCAGTCATCAGCAGGTACTCGTCTAGTTGTGTTTCGACCCCTAACCTGAACACTCAAACCCAGACGAGCGGGGTCCCACACAGAGTGGCTGACAAAATACTGAATAGGTATTGAAAGATCTGTCACAAAGATAAATCAGACATCATTCAATTGTTGCGTTTCCCACATGTAAACTGATCCTGTCATTAAATTCATCCCATCAATAAATACAGTATGCTTTTTGCGATCCACATATGTAAACAAATCCTATACAACACGAGTGCACTTCTGGTGGCAATCTCTCCGTTGACGAATTCTCAGCACTGGACGAGCTGCAAGCGGACACTTCGGCTACTATTCGTCCTGCGGATAAGGGTGGACGATGGTAATTATGGACTCTCTGAGGCAAAAGCAAGAATGTTTTCGCCAACTTTAAGACTACTCTACTTTCTACTTAGTCATTGATGCACCTGTGTCTTCCGAGATCTGCTTGAGATACTCTACAATTCTCCAACGCATGAACAATAATGGTTTCATCAACAATAGGGAGCTCCACTTCCTGCAGCCTCAGGTCGACATTCAACCTCGTCATTTTGAAATCCTTCCAAAGCTTCATACATGTAAGTTGAAGTGGATCAATGCACTCACTCCCCCAAGTCGACCTATCCTCGCCGATGAGAGAACAGAACCTAGCAACATCGCGCGCAACATTGACTATTGTCTAAAACCGCCAGTACGTCACATGAACAGTTATTTGCGAGACTCATGACACCTCATAGCCATTGCATCCGTTATTCAGAGTGAAAATCAAATAATGCTGTTGAGAACGCAAATACCGGATTCATGCTTGATCACTCAGCTAGGATACTTGGTGTAGCCATAAATGACCAACTGAAATGGAATGATCAAATTTCGTGTGTCTTAAGGATACCTTCACAAAGACTTCATGTTGTTCGCTGCTTAAAGCAGACACTTCATCCTAGAAAAGTAAAACTGGTATATCACTCAATCATAACAGCTATATTTTTGTATGCATCACCGATTTATGGGCAGCTACCAGCAGTATTACTAAGTAAGCTAGAGCGTTTCCAGAAAAGAGCACATCGACTGATCTGTGAATCTGATAGTACCTGTGATGCTTTTCCTCCTTTAAATGTGCAATTTGAACACGTTGGTTTTCGGCTGCTGCATCGAGCAGAATTATTCACTGAACATCCGCTACATCACGTGGTACCTGAAAGAGTCACTTTCACTAGAAAGTTTCGAGTAGCCTACCATTTTGCAAAACTGCTCGTCGTGCTAATTCATTTTCCCGTGGGTTACAGTATTGCATAACTCTTTATTTCATTAATGTGATGAAAACAATGATTACTTGAATGCTATTACTTTTCTTTTTTTTCCTTGTGCCAATTTGTAAAATCTGCATATGTCTCAATGTATTTTGTGATTTTCATTCCTACAATATATACGCTACTACTACTACTACTACTACTACTACTACTACTACTACTACTACTACTACTACTACTACTACTACTACTACTACTACTACTACTACTACTACATTTATGTTAATATTGTATGATATATCAATATATAATTATATCCAATTAATATTGTATGTTATCATGCATAACTATTATTAAGATAGAATACATCAATATTTAATATATTAAGATAGAAAAAACGAAAGAATATCACCTCAGCTTAAATTCTCATGAATATTGCATCGTTTTAGCACAAAAATAAACTTGCAGAAAACCTTTGTTTGCAAAAGTTTTGTCAAAATAGTCAGCAATAACGAACGACATGGGCACTTTTATCTGAAGATAAAATGCAATAATGCACTTAATCTTTCACCGCATATCACTACTTGAAGGCCTTATTCAAATTTAAATTATAAACAGATTGAAAGGTTGTTCGGCCAAAATACATTGCAATGATAAAATATATTTTATAATTTTATAATTTTTATTTTTCGAAGTTTCGAATTTCAATGGAATTCACGCACTCAGTTTGCGACTGACTGACTTTGACTACTTATTTCCCCACTTATTTCACTTATTTTCCCTATGTTGCTTTAGAATGATGAAATATTATTGATATTAAGATACTGCCGCCCATAATCTGCTGCCCCAGAAATCACATCACGCTCCGCACGTTTACAACGGCTTAATTTATTCACAATTGCTAAGATGGGCATCTTATTCTTCGACGGCTGAGGACTTCACCAACACCTGTCGCGAAGTTTGTCCTATTTGGAGATCCCAGGGCACCACCCGAACCATCATACGAACGATGACAAGACGTGTGATGACCTTAACCGGCTTTATCCCACATTGGCAAGCAGGTTTTAGGCAATGTAATGGCCGACGCTGTGGAGCTTGCCTGCATGCCGCTGAGCGATCTGTCCTTAGAGGGAGGACACATAGTCAATTGTTTCCTATTACGTTCAGCCTCACCTGTGCATCCACACATTGCGTTTATATGATTGAGTGTATTGATTGTTCAGCACGCTATATAGTCCAAACCTCAAATCCACTGCGACAGAGGATTGGACAACACCTACGTGACATCGCCAACGTCAGCCCCTCGTCTCCCCTTGTTTCACATTTTACTTCTGTGCACCCTGTGTCCAGCTTCAGATTTGCAGCCATTGACCGCTCTTTTCCCGATCCTCAGCGACTGGCTAAGGAAACTCGATGGATTAAGCGTCTCGGCACTGCATCTCCTCCAGGTCTAAATCGTTTGAGCAACCAACATGGTACGTCTCTTTATTTGCCTACTTTTCCGGGCAACTGCACCGCAAGGCTAAACTCCTTCATCCGCCAAGCTTGTCACTCAGTTTCTGATGTCAATATCCGTCTTTCTTACCGAGCTTACAGTAACTTGAGGTCTATATTGTCTTAATGTTAATCATTTAAGTCATGGTTATATAACAGACGTGCTGACTGTTTTAGTTTTTTCTCCTCATTTCAATATAATTTATTCATTCATTTTCCATTAATTGAGTAATCATTATCATTCATTTCTTCCACCTTTTGTTTATGATTACAGCATTTATTCATGACCTTTTTTGTATTATATGTAAATATTTCACTCATTACTCTTCTCACTTATCTTTTGGTTTATCATTTCAGTATTATCTATGGTTATAAGCATATCGTTTAGCACTGTATTTTTGTATTCTTCCTCTTTAAGATGCTATTTGGTACTCTTTACGAGCTTTTCGACTTTTGAATTGCTGTCAATTGTTGTATGTCAAAACCATTCATTGACAAGGCATTTGTGATAATTTAAAGCCTTTCAATAGGTCCACCTTTGATCCACTTATGAATTAATGATTGATTGCCTTTGATGTGTTTTCTGCTGCTCTATTATTTCTCGTGTAAATATCTATGCAGCAAGGCTTTGTGTACTGTCTTGTCATGTGCAATCAATACGTCACCATCATGCTATTGTGAGCATTTATCTGTCACTGCAGACTTTATGTCTCCGTTTGTGTGTACTTCACTTTCCACCACTGAAGAAGCCTGAACGGCGCAATATATCTGGTGCCTCCATTCCGCCTTCTGCTGTGTACTTGAGTTTGTGGTATATTAGACCGGGGCAGAGTGTGAGTGTGAGAGTGTGATTACAATACTACTACTACTACTACTACTACTACTACTACTACTACTACTACTACTACTACTACTACTACTACTACTACTACTACTACTACTACTACTACTACTACTAATACTACTACTACTACTACTACTACTACTACTAATACTACTACTAATACTACTACTACTACTACTACTACTACTACTACTACTACTACTACTACTACTACTACTACTACTACTACTACTACTACTAATACTACTACTACTACTACTACTACTACTACTACTACTACTACTACTACTACTCTCTGATTGGCGCACTCTGATCGTTCTGGTCTTTGAACAAGCGTGAACCTTTGAACCTTTCGTGTCTCGAACAAGTTACTGATTTACATAGACGTAGAACAAAAGAAAGTTTATGGATGTCTCGTTTGTCTACTATTGTACCAAATGGACTCAATGTTGTTACAAATAATGATGTCACGCTTAACCTCATTGTCCCGTACAGCAGTTGTAGTGTTTCAACTGTCAACATGTGTAAACGTCTGTTCAGTGATGAACAATGTGAACAAGCGTTGAACAATTTTTTAGAATAAATGCTAGTCCTCCAGTCAGTAATTTCGTTAATAGTAATTCCTTTATTATTACAGCTAGAGGTTTTAATTGTAACGACTCTACATATAGCCTCCTAGATAACTCTGTTAAGTTTATTCCTACTCCCTCTCTGTGTTGTCATAAAAGCATTTTATGGGGAGTTAATGATTTACTTCGGAAATATAAATGGAGTAAAATCATTCGTAATAATTTTTCTGGTGAGCCTAATCGTCTTGTTACCTGTACCGGCGCTCAACCCCTTATGGGTAGCGTCTCAACGTATGTTATGCGTCGTTGTAAGTCTGTTTTTTATAGTGTCCGTGCTAACCTTAGAAAGTGTAAAGCATGTTATTCTAGAGACAATCTTCATCCTTCTGAAAGGAAGGAACTCGAACGACTTCAATCCGAAAATTCCATTGTTATTTCCCCGGCTGACAAAGGCGGAAAATGGTTAATTGTTTCAAAAGATGACTATGATAGTGAAGCTTTTCGTCAACTCTCTGATCCGGAATTTTATACGCCACTGTTTGAGAGTTCCTCTCATAGTATTCGTCTCAGACTTAACAATTTTCTGTCGTACCTTTATTGTAAACGTTTTTTGTCAAAAAGAGAATTCTTGGCTCTTAGACCTGTCGAAAATCACTCTAATCGTCGTTTCTATCTGTTACCGAAAATTCACAAATCTGACTGGGGTAATCCTCACATGCCTCCGGGACGTCCTATCATTTCGGACATCAATAGTCTTACTCGCAGTTGTGCGACTTACATAGAAACTTTCCTGGCACCTTTGGCGAGAGAGACTCCGAGTTATGTGCGTGATTCACTACATGTTACTTCCATCCTTAAGAACGTAACTGTCTCTGAATCTACCATACTTTTTACTATGGACATATCATCGCTGTATACAAACATTCCTATAGAAGACGGTGTTGCAGCAGTGAGTCGAGCTTTTCTGAGACATGAGAACTGTGGTCGTCCTGATTTGACAATTTTGTCTATGTTGAAAATTATATTGTGTAATAACGAATTTACCTTCCGTGGCGAACAATTTCTACAGAAAAAAGGTGTGGCAATGGGATGTGCTTTTGGCTCATCCTTAGCCAACATTTACTTAAATGAATGGGAGCAACCCTTCGGCGATCTCGAAAAAGCACCCGATCTCTGGCTCAGATATATAGATGACATTTTCGGCATTTGGAATTTCAGTGAAAGTGATTTTCTAACCTTTTGTAATTATGTAAATAACCGTTTTCCATCCATTTCTGTCACTTATCAGTATTCTACTAGCAGTATTAAGTTCTTAGACCTGGAATTGTACAAATCTGATACTAGTATTTTCCACCGTATTAGTTTTAAGGCTACAGACTCTTTTAAAATTTTGTCGCCTTTGTCTTACCATCCCCCACATGTATTTAGAAGTATATTACAAGGTGAACTTTACAGATGGTGTACCCGCAGCTCCACTTATGGCGACTTCAAGCAGACTATACATCATGTTACTCACCATTGGCGTAGACAGGGATATACCCGGTCCTCAATTCGCAACGCTGTGAAAAGTGTCTTAAAACTTACCTCCCGCTCTCCAAACAGTTGGCAAGCAGGTTTTTATCCATGCACAGAGAATTGTGAAATTTGTGTTTACGGTTTTTTTGCAAATTCCTTCACTGCAAAAAACCGGCAGTTTTCAGTTTTACATAGACTTACCTGTATCTCTTGTAATGTGATTTACGTGATTGAATGCAAGAAATGTGGTATCCGTTACGTTGGTGAAACTTCAAGACCTGTAAAAACCCGTATAAATGAACACCTACAAAGTATTCGAGCGTTACGCGATACTACTGTCTCACTACATTTTAACAGTACATGCACTTTACGTGATTTTTCCTTTTCGTGTCTCGAACAAGTCACGGATTTACATAGACGTAGAACAAAAGAAAGTTTATGGATGTCACGTTTGTCTACTATTGTACCAAATGGACTCAATGTTGTTACAAATAATGATGTCACGCTTAACCTCATTGTCCCGTACAGCAGTTGTAGTGTTTCAACTGTCAACATGTGTAAACGTCTGTTCAGTGATGTACGCGTTCGCGGCTCCTACCGAATGCACAGAAACTTACGATCTATGTTGAATTCTAATCGCTGACGCGATATATAAATGAAATCATCCTTTTGTTACTTGCTGGCCTATATTTCACGGAGTTGAAAAAGTATTGAATACGAAACCGGTCCTCCGATATTGTCTTTTTCCTCGCGAATAGAAGTTCGATATTTGGCTGGGAGTGGAGTGCGTGGCGCTTTCCTTGCGGGATTAAGTAGTAGTCACACTACTACTTCTACTAACTACTACTACTACTAATACTACTACTACTACTACTACTACTACTACTACTACTCTCTGATTGGCGCACTCTGATCGTTCTGGTCTTTGAACAAGCGTGAACCTTTGAACCTTTCGTGTCTCGAACAAGTTACTGATTTACATAGACGTAGAACAAAAGAAAGTTTATGGATGTCTCGTTTGTCTACTATTGTACCAAATGGACTCAATGTTGTTACAAATAATGATGTCACGCTTAACCTCATTGTCCCGTACAGCAGTTGTAGTGTTTCAACTGTCAACATGTGTAAACGTCTGTTCAGTGATGTACGCGTTCGCGGCTCCTACCGAATGCACAGAAACTTACGATCTATGTTGAATACTAATCGCTGACGCGATATATAAATGAAATCATCCTTTTGTTACTTGCTGGCCTGTACTTCACGGAGTTGAAAAAGTTTTGAATACGAAACCGGTCCTCCGATATTGTCTTTTTCCTCGCGAATAGAAGTTCGATATTTGGCTGGGAGTGGAGTGCGTGGCGCTTTCCTTGCGGGATTAAGTAGTAGTCATACTACTACTTCTACTAACTACTACTACTACTACTACTACTACTACTACTACTACTACTACTACTACTACTACTACTACTACTACTACTACTACTACTACTAATACTACTACTACTACTACTACTACTACTACTACTACTACTCTCTGATTGGCGCACTCTGATCGTTCTGGTCTTTGCATGGGTGGAGATGGGGGCAGAGTGCGTGGCCCGCGGCGACGTCTGAGTCGACGCTTTACATACGAGAATACTACTACTACTACATTTATGTTAATATTGTATGATATATCAATATATAATTATATCCAATTAATATTGTATGTTATCATGCATAACTATTATTAAGATAGAATACATCAATATTTAATATATTAAGATAGAAAAAACGAAAGAATATCACCTCAGCTTAAATTCTCATGAATATTGCATCGTTTTAGCACAAAAATAAACTTGCAGAAAACCTTTGTTTGCAAAAGTTTTGTCAAAATAGTCAGCAATAACGAACGACATGGGCACTTTTATCTGAAGATAAAATGCAATAATGCACTTAATCTTTCACCGCATATCACTACTTGAAGGCCTTATTCAAATTTAAATTATAAACAGATTGAAAGGTTGTTCGGCCAAAATACATTGCAATGATAAAATATATTTTATAATTTTATAATTTTTATTTTTCGAAGTTTCGAATTTCAATGGAATTCACGCACTCAGTTTGCGACTGACTGACTTTGACTACTTATTTCCCCACTTATTTCACTTATTTTCCCTATGTTGCTTTAGAATGATGAAATATTATTGACATTATTTTTTTAAAAAACAAGTAATACATTATTTGCATGTATATAATACAACTGTAGCTATTAACGTACGTAGTTGATTAAATTGGCCTTGGCTGTCGGCAACTTTCTGTTCCTACAGACAGTACTGTTGTCAATGTATTTGAAGATTCTAGAATTTGCTCTTGAGGCGCATCTTCTCATTCTACAAAAATCAGTTCGTCTTTGAATATGATGCTACTTACCTCATCATGTCGAATGCAGAAGAGCAGCTGCAGATTGCTCAACTATATTACCAGGCTGAGTAGCAAAGATTCTTGACGTATTACAAATGATTTTGAAATGGCTATCAATACCCAAGAAAAATACATGCTATTGTGCAGCTTTCTATGTCTACATGCTAACAATTCCCACATTCAGGTCGTTATGTAGCACCAGAATTACCTAGATATATTCCCTAGACTATTTGCCTATTTTGCAACGATATATTAGGGGACGGCGACTAAGCGCAATAGCATGAAAAAAATCATCTCTGGATTTCTGCCTTCAGGTTTGAAAAGTTCTCTGATGGACTTGCAATCGATAAATTTGTTTTTACTGTGGTAATGAATGTCTGTTCGTGCGCTCATTGAGGGAACCATTTTAATGAACGATTCCAAGTTCGATCATTGTCAGTCTTTGCACGCACTAGGTGCGACTAGAGTTCTACTATGGATGATGCATGTAGAAAGACCTTTTTGACTGCACAAAATACATTTTGTAGTGAGATAAATCAAATACATGCCACGGTCAAGTTTTTGTCAATCAGTGTGGAGCTAGAACGTTTTCTTTGGATGATAAACAAAACTTTTCCTCTTGTTGCATCCGTCATAACTACTGTACATGGAATGTAATCAACCAAATACATCGCATTCCTTTACAAAATGTCGCTTGGTATGCTGACTGTTTTTTCAACTGAAACCTGTCCATTGCTTATATATTCCATCATAATCCGTCAAACATCATTTTGGTTTTATTGATACTACTCTGCAATGTTGATCAGAGTGTAGTGAAAAGTAGACGGAGCGTTATTTTGACTATCATTCACTTTTCCAAAATATATCAAATCCCAAAGGTCATGCCTTTTAAAAGGGCATAAAAATTCGGTAAAACCATATCGTCGATGCATTGACCTTCTACTTTGAATGCTAGACGCTGGAACATAATTTTTTGCATATCACATTGTCTGATGTAACGCATAATAGGAATAGGCTTGAAAAATGAAGGCTATTCAGATATGTACACATTCAATTATGCTACCATTGCCTTACAATCAGGCTACCATTTTTCGTCCAAGAGATTAATAAAATCTTCCAAAGTATTGTTCACTGACCGACTATTGCTAGTATGCAGCATCCAAACTGACACATCCTTGTCAAGGTGCTACAAGAAATTGTTTGATTTCTATCTCTAGAAATTTGAAGCTCAATAATCATGTAAAATTTGCCATAGTATGGTGCCCTGAGTAGTAGGCTCATCCAAGGAGCAAGTCCAAAATGCGCAACCCCCCCTCTGTCGGGAAGGTGAGGGAGTTGGTCAAGGATGTGTTGGGAGGAATGGGTCCGTGAGGAGAAAACTGTTCCCTACCCCCCCTCTGGAAGGAAGGAGGAGTGATGAGGCAAGGGGTGGAATCTCGGAAGGATAGAGTGAGAAAAGGCGGGTTTTGGTGGTTTTGGGATGAGAAAGGCTGGAAATCGTCATGAAGGAGGTCTCGGATTGGAAAATGGAGTGCAGATTCGGACTCTACGTGAAATTTTGGGTCAGGAAGGATGTTTCCAGCAAAATCGGAGAGAAAAAGTTATGACCCCCCCCCCTGATTGGACTAATTTTCTTGACTTGAGGGAGGAAAATGGCAGGAAAACGTCAGAGTTGGAAAAGGCAGGTTTTGGGATGAGAAAGTCCATTTTTCGACAGGAAGGAGACCTCGGATGGGAAAACGGAGTGCAAATTCGGACGTTTTGGTCAATGTTGGGTCTACGAACGTCTTCCCAACTCAATCGGAGAGAAAAAGTTCTGACCATCCCCCTCGGCAACGATCTTCCAACTTTGGTTCCAGAGATCGTAGAAAGTCGTGCAATAGCTCGTTTGAAAGCTAAGAGTGAGACAAATTCAGTGAAAAATCATGGCTTGTTCCACTCTGCCTTCGTTTAGAGGTGAGACGTCATTGAAAAATTTTCATCATTTTTCCGAAAAACGACCGAGTTAAAATTTTTATGAAAATCACTCTAGCGGGTGAAGCAAGCCTCGGACGGGAAATCAGAGACCAGATTTGGAATTAGCGTGCCATGTTACACCTGAATGTCATTCATGCTATGTCACCGAAGTGAAAGGAAGAAAGATGACAGGAGCACGAGAGTTTACGAATGAATTTTGTTCACTACGTTTTCATCGACAAAGTCTTCGTGGTGTGATTAGGCACTGCATCATCTCCTTTCATCATGAAAAGGCAGACTTAGAATTTGCTATCGCTAAAGGTTACTTTGCTTTCCAACAACTCATGGACAGTTTGATGAATAAAGATGTGAAAGGACGATTAGTTGCAGAGATTGAATTTGCTAATTGATTTTACTAATAATGGACTCATCTCGTCATACCGCAGCTATTCAAACAGGCATCTGACTTCGTCTTCTGACATCACCAAGGTCATCGTTTGCCTTAATCACATTGATTCCCGCAACCGATTCATCACCTTATCCACGTCTTTGAAAAGCTTTCTCAGTAGGTGCCACGTCCTGTATTGCAACGCCGTGATTTTTGTGATACTACCTGGCTTCCCGTCGTCACTGACTAATGAGGCCCGCCGGAACCTGCAAGAGTTTTGCGTCTTCATTCGCACGAATAACCCCTCAAGTTGTATTCCTTTGTCGCCTCCTCATCCTTTTGTTTGTGAAGGAAATTCTTGGACATCATCCACGAAAGAAGCAATTTTTTCTAGTTTCACTAGGCATTTAAACTAGATTTTCAGACGCTACCGGCGCATGTTTTAAGCAGTGTCTTTGTTCTATCGTCGAGTGTGACTGTCAGTCCTGACCTACTCACGCTTTTTTCTCGCCCTCCGACCTTCATTGCTTCGCCACGTGTTTGTCAACATACTCAAGTTTTTTCTTACTTGATCGATTTTGTTCGCAAGCTGCAATGGAGCACGTGCAGCATTCGCTTCAATGACCGCCAGACTATATCCAATCGTTTTGGGTTTTGTCGTTCGAATGTTTGGCCTCCGACAAACAGTGTGCCACAATCTGTTCTCGCGATTTCGCAGCGCATTCTATGTGCAGGACGGTCCATCCTTTTTTCCACTCATCCATGCTACTCATCTGACGCAAATCTCAACCTTGGAGAACGTGAGGTGCTTACTTCTCTTGCTCAAGATACTGATGTTGTTGTGAGACCAGCCGACAAAGGTGGCCGATGGGTCATAATGGACTTTCATCGATATTCTGCGGAATGTCTCAGACAACTCAACGACGCCTCATTCTACCGTCCACTGTCTGAATCACCACCTTTGAATACTGAACACCAGGTGAATCAGATCCTTGATCGTTTGCTGAGTGCCTCGTTTATCACCAGGAAAGAGCATCGCTTTCTGCAGTCTCCGTTACATCCCAAGCCTCGACGGTTTAACACACTCCCCAAGATCCATAAGAAGGAATGGATTGATCCTCTCACACCGCCGGGCAGACCTATCATCGCAGACGTTGAAACAGACACGAGCAGAGCTGGTCGTCTGGTGGATTATTTTCTTCAACCACTGGTTTCTTCACTGGACAGCTTCCTTCTTGATTCCCAGCATTTGATTGCAGTACTCCGATCTTGCACTCTTCACTCGGAATCTTTGCTCTGCACGCTGGATGTTAGGTCATTGTATACAAACGTGCCAATCATCGAGGGGTTAGAACGTATCAGAAGAGCATTTGCCAATCATTCAGATCCCCGTAGACCTGATGAAGACATTCTACGTATCCTCTCCATCTGCCTCACATCCAATAATTTTAAGTATGGTGATACTTCATGGCTACAAATATCTGGCGTAGCCATGGGCAAGTGCTTTGGTGGAAGTTTCGCTGGTCTTTACCTTGGAGAATGGGAAGAGCTCGGTCTGTCTCTTTTCCCCTTACGTCCTCGAGTCTGGAAGCGGTTCCAAGACGACATATTTTTTATTTGGGACCATGGTGAGTCTTCTCTCAGTGACTTTCTACAAGTTCTTAACCGTCTTGACAATCACATACGAGTTGACTAGACATTTCACAGTGAGCGTGTCAACTTCCTAGACTTGGAGATTTACCGCTCCGATGATGGAGAGATTGGTCACCGCATAGCCACAAAAAGCACTGATTGTTATGTTATGCTACCTCGTCTCTCTCATCATCCACCTCATGTTCACCGTGGCGTTTTATATTCTCATGTATTGATGTGGGCAACCAGATGCTCCTCCTATGAAGATTTTGACGAGATTTGTCAGCTTGTGTTTCCCCAATGGCGCGCTCAGGGAGTTACTCGTTCTTTAATTAGGAGGACTGTGTCTCGGGTTTACCGACTGACTGGACTTCGACCTCGTTGGACTCCTGGTTTTTCCAGATGCAGTGGCCTCCGTTGTCGAGCGTGTGCTTTCGCTCATGACACAACCATTTTCTATGACAGCTCAAGAACACGTGTGTTTCCTATCCTTTACCGTCTGTCGTGTTCTTCGACTCACTGTGTTTATGTGATCTCCTGTAGGAATTGTTTCAAACTATATGTTGGCCAAACTTGTAGGCCATTACAGATTCGTGTCAGTGAGCATTTACGTGATATAAGGACTTCTGTTGAGACATCTCCTGTCGCTGGCCATTTCTCTGACTCTGCTTGTGGCATTTCAAATTTTTCATTTTTTGCCATTGACAGAACGTTTTCTGAGACGTGTCTGCTTTATAAAGAAGCTAAGTGGATTGGTCGTCTGCGAACATTAATTCCTACTGGTCTGAATCGCAACCGCGGCAAACCGCAGCAATTTCTTAATTTGGTTACGTACAAATCCGATTGTACTGATCGTCTAAATTCTGCAGTGCGCAGCCTCATTTCGCGTGTGCCCTACTTGCCTCAATTACGCCTTTCGTTCAGGACAGATTCGAATCTTGCTTCTGTTCTGCGTTAATGTTACAGCATCCTTTTAATTTTTGTCTGTCTTTATTACTTACCTTGGTTTACCGTCAGTATTGTTCTCCTTTTACTCCATGGTCTATTTTACGCAACTTACCTTGTTTTTGACATGATTCTTGCGTTGTCGCTCGAAATTGTCACATCTCTATCTTGCCAAGTATTTTTAAGCATTTACAGGCTACTGTAAACCGTAAATAGTACCATGCATTATCTCACCAATTTTAACTGCGCTGCCTTATTGAATCTATGTTGTTAAGATAGCATGCATTGTAAAGCTATTGTGTCCGATATCTTTGTCAACATGTATTGATCTGTTAATTTGCGTACGTGATGCATTTAGCAATGAAATTCTACTTCACTTCCTGTGCTGTCATCTTCGTGTCGCCATTGACAAAGTAAATACACGAAATCCGGATCTGGCGCACTCTGATCGTTCTGGTCTTTGCATGGGTGGAGATGGGGGCAGAGTGCGTGGCCCGCGGCGACGTCTGAGTCGACGCTTTACATACGAGAATACTACTACTACTACTACTACTACTACTACTACTACTACTACTACTACTACTACTACTACTACTACTACTACTACTACTACTAGTGCTACTACTACTACTACTACTGCTACTACTACTACTCTCTGAATGGCGCACTCTGATCGTTCTGGTCTTTGCATGGGTGGAGATGGGGGCAGAGTGCGTGGCCCGCGGCGACGTCTGAGTCGACGCTTTACATACGAGAATACTACTACTACTACATTTATGTTAATATTGTATGATATATCAATATATAATTATATCCAATTAATATTGTATGTTATCATGCATAACTATTATTAAGATAGAATACATCAATATTTAATATATTAAGATAGAAAAAACGAGAGAATATCACCTCAGCTTAAATTCTCATGAATATTGCATCGTTTTAGCACAAAAATAAACTTGCAGAAAACCTTTGTTTGCAAAAGTTTTGTCAAAATAGTCAGCAATAACGAACGACATGGGCACTTTTATCTGAAGATAAAATGCAATAATGCACTTAATCTTTCACCGCATATCACTACTTGAAGGCCTTATTCAAATTTAAATTATAAACAGATTGAAAGGTTGTTCGGCCAAAATACATTGCAATAATAAAATATATTTTATAATCTTATAATTTTTATTTTTCGAAGTTTCGAATTTCAATGGAATTCACGCACTCAGTTTGCGACTGACTGACTTTGACTACTTATTTCCCCACTTATCTCACTTATTTTCCCTATGTTGCTTTAGAATGATGAAATATTATTGACATTATTTTTTTTAAAAACATGTAATACATTATTTGCATGTATATAATACAACTGTAGCTATTAACGTACGTAGTTGATTAAATTGGCCTTGGCTGTCGGCAACTTTCTGTTCCTACAGACAGTACTGTTGTCAATGTATTTGAAGATTCTAGAATTTGCTCTTGAGGCGCATCTTCTCATTCTACAAAAATCAGTTCGTCTTTGAATATGATGCTACTTACCTCATCATGTCGAATGCAGAAGAGCAGCTGCAGATTGCTCAACTATATTACCAGGCTGAGTAGCAAAGATTCTTGACGTATTACAAATGATTTTGAAATGGCTATCAATACCCAAGAAAAATACATGCTATTGTGCAGCTTTCTATGTCTACATGCTAACAATTCCCACATTCAGGTCGTTATGTAGCACCAGAATTACCTAGATATATTCCCTAGACTATTTGCCTATTTTGCAACGATATATTAGGGGACGGCGACTAAGCGCAATAGCATGAAAAAAATCATCTCTGGATTTCTGCCTTCAGGTTTGAAAAGTTCTCTGATGGACTTGCAATCGATAAATTTGTTTTTACTGTGGTAATGAATGTCTGTTCGTGCGCTCATTGAGGGAACCATTTTAATGAACGATTCCAAGTTCGATCATTGTCAGTCTTTGCACGCACTAGGTGCGACTAGAGTTCTACTATGGATGATGCATGTAGAAAGACCTTTTTGACTGCACAAAATACATTTTGTAGTGAGATAAATCAAATACATGCCACGGTCAAGTTTTTGTCAATCAGTGTGGAGCTAGAACGTTTTCTTTGGATGATAAACAAAACTTTTCCTCTTGTTGCATCCGTCATAACTACTGTACATGGAATGTAATCAACCAAATACATCGCATTCCTTTACAAAATGTCGCTTGGTATGCTGACTGTTTTTTCAACTGAAACCTGTCCATTGCTTATATATTCCATCATAATCCGTCAAACATCATTTTGGTTTTATTGATACTACTCTGCAATGTTGATCAGAGTGTAGTGAAAAGTAGACGGAGCGTTATTTTGACTATCATTCACTTTTCCAAAATATATCAAATCCCAAAGGTCATGCCTTTTAAAAGGGCATAAAAATTCGGTAAAACCATATCGTCGATGCATTGACCTTCTACTTTGAATGCTAGACGCTGGAACATAATTTTTTGCATATCACATTGTCTGATGTAACGCATAATAGGAATAGGCTTGAAAAATGAAGGCTATTCAGATATGTACACATTCAATTATACTACCATTGCCTTACAATCAGGCTACCATTTTTCGTCCAAGAGATTAATAAAATCTTCCAAAGTATTGTTCACTGACCGACTATTGCTAGTATGCAGCATCCAAACTGACATATCCTTGTCAAGGTGCTACAAGAAATTGTTTGATTTCTATCTCTAGAAATTTGAAGCTCAATAATCATGTAAAATTTGCCATAGTATGGTGACCTGAGTAGTAGGCTCATCCAAGGAGCAAGTCCAAAATGCGCAACCCCCCCTCTGTCGGGAAGGTGAGGGAGTTGGTCAAGGATGTGTTGGGAGGAATGGGTCCGTGAGGAGAAAACTGTTCCCTACCCCCCCTCTGGAAGGAAGGAGGAGTGATGAGGCAAGGGGTGGAATCTCGGAAGGATAGAGTGAGAAAAGGCGGGTTTTGGTGGTTTTGGGATGAGAAAGGCTGGAAATCGTCATGAAGGAGGTCTCGGATTGGAAAATGGAGTGCAGATTCGGACTCTACGTGAAATTTTGGGTTAGGAAGGATGTTTCCAGCAAAATCGGAGAGAAAAAGTTATGACCCCCCCCCTCAGTTTGGACTAATTTTCTTGACTTGAGGGAGGAAAATGGCAGGAAAACGTCAGAGTTGGAAAAGGCAGGTTTTGGGATGAGAAAGTCCATTTTTCGACAGGAAGGAGACCTCGGATGGGAAAACGGAGTGCAAATTCGGACGTTTTGGTCAATGTTGGGTCTACGAACGTCTTCCCAACTCAATCGGAGAGAAAAAGTTCTGACCATCCCCCTCGGCAACGATCTTCCAACTTTGGTTCCAGAGATCGTAGAAAGTCGTGCAATAGCTCGTTTGAAAGCTAAGAGTGAGACAAATTCAGTGAAAAATCATGGCTTGTTCCACTCTGCCTTCGTTTAGAGGTGAGACGTCATTGAAAAATTTTCATCATTTTTCCGAAAAACGACCGAGTTAAAATTTTTATGAAAATCACTCTAGCGGGTGAAGCAAGCCTCGGACGGGAAATCAGAGACCAGATTTGGAATTAGCGTGCCATGTTACACCTGAATGTCATTCATGCTATGTCACCGAAGTGAAAGGAAGAAAGATGACAGGAGCACGAGAGTTTACGAATGAATTTTGTTCACTACGTTTTCATCGACAAAGTCTTCGTGGTGTGATTAGGGACTGCATCATCTCCTTTCATCATGAAAAGGCAGACTTAGAATTTGCTATCGCTAAAGGTTACTTTGCTTTCCAACAACTCATGGACAGTTCGATGAATAAAGATGTGAAAGGACGATTAGTTGCAGAGATTGAATTTGAGAAAGTGACTGATGAACATGCAGGTGAACGTGTAGTGTTTCATTTTGCATCCTATTCTGCAGAGACGATACATGATCCCAAAGATCTCTATCAGCGACACATAGCGAAAATTGCATCTCGACTAGACTCATTTCATGAGCATGGATCCAACTTGCTCTTATGTCGCATAAAACACATTCATATTCAACTCAATGTGCTAAACTAGGTTTGACTACAAGATTTGGGAAAAGCATTCATGAGTCAGTCGTCCGCGTGCCTCCTTTTCTCTGCCGCAACGAAGTCAGGGGAGAAACGGAGGTCTCTGATTGGCTCACATAGTGTCAAATGTGGATTCGCAGGAGACTATAAAAGCAGACGTCTCCCCATTTTCTCTTCATTTCATTCTCTTGACTTGCAAAGTGTGTGTGTGACTTGCTGAAGCCATTCTCCCCTCAACTTTGTCTGATCAATCCTGTTTGCAAATCTACGAGTGAGTGTCATGACTGTCTGGCCTAAACCTTACCAGCATTTTAGAAGAGAGACGCAGGAGAGTGTGTGGCCGATGATTGTAAAAGCTCATTTTGTTGAACCATTGCCACCACCGCCTCCACCACCTAGACGCTTTACCTTTAAGTATTTTAGGGAATTGAAACTTAATTCGGGTCCTAAGCCCAAGACATTTAATTTACTGGACGATGACGAAGACTTAGACTTTGGTGATAAGCTTTAAATCCTGTGAACGCTCCAAAAGGTCCTCTTAAGTGCCACTTCATATGTCACTGATAAGCTATCAATTTTCATTTCTCTGATGATCATGAATGTACTTAGTGGTATTCTTTCGTTACAGACTGCCATGGCCATGAATCCTACTCCAACTGCTGCATCACTGAATCCTCAACATCTCGAGCTGTGGAATCCGAAAATTGAAAATGTAATTCACGGCTATCCTACCTACAAACAACAAGTGCGCTACAACGGTGTTCGACTATATCTTCATACGCCGGCTGTATACTTACCAAAAGTGGATACGCAAGTAAATCGTTGCGGTCAAAACCTGAGTATTCCTATTGATAATTGGTTGCGTCAGCAGCTTGACATTTTAGAAGACGTTGTGAGGCAAAAGGCTCTTATTCCTACTGAACTATTACAGTTGTGGCCAGAAAAGAAAACTTCTTATTATAAACCATTGTATCGCGGCATATTGAGGTACTAGCTGTCTATGTGGGACCTCACCAATCTGACGGTAATTTGATTTCTCTCAATTTGCGCATTGCTCAAATTCATCATCAACCTGAGTCAACAGGACTTGATCACATTGAGAAAGTCATTGATTCTTGTGTCAAAGAGTGTCAAGAACCTGTCACTAAACCTAAACGTCGTCGCACATCAAAGAAAGATGGTGCTACCACCAAAGAGAAAACTTAAGTATTGTAATCAGTTAGTATGTAGTGAATGTGGAAAACGCGGCCTTGCGCGTTATGTTCAAATAAAACATTGTCATCATGTTGTATGTATCTTTTGTTATGTAAAGGACAGACATCCTTGTAAAGTTCCTGCTCAATGTATTATTTTGTAATGAAGTCTTTTTGATATTGTAGGTTGTCATCTTCATAGACAGTGAGTGAGCACCCATGCAGGAATTGAGTGCTATTGCAATGAGAGAAAGTGATCAAACTGTTGTTAGTGAATATCATAGATTTGCCTACTGTCCTCCACACAAAGACGAATGGTCACGACGTCATGTGCATGGACTTGATCCTTCTATTTTGATTCATATTGGATTTGTAAATGAAACGTATTTAATAAGTGATTTCAAACGGTGGCTGTCAGGTTTTCATATTGCTAAAATATTAGGAAATGATTCGGAACGAGAAGCAACAACACTTCAGTTGCACATTGATAATTTATATTTACCATGTTGGGTAGATCGTGTAAGACAAGACTATCATATGCATTGTGATCAAAAGAAGTTTAGAGATGAAATGATCTTTGACATGGCAATATGTTTCGGTGAGAGACATCACCTGTACAGACCACCATCCCATTGTAATACTAGAAATAAAGCTACCTACATTGCAAAACTCTCTTCACGCTGGCATTGTAGTCTCTGTGACGTTTATGATCTGTATCTATATTATTTTCAACAGCATGGGTCTATGTAAAACATGTTTTTACTACTTGTGAATGAATGATGATCATTTTATGAAGTGTATTCTGTACTTGTGAATTTGGTCTGGTATTGAATAAACTTACAGTGGAACATGATTGTTATTTCTGTAACTCTGAAAAAGTCTCTGTGACGTTTATGATCTGTATCTATATTATTTTCAACAGCATGGGTCTATGTAAAACATGTTTTTACTCCTTGTGAATGAATGATGACCATTTTATGAAGTGTATTCTGTACTTGTGAATTTGGTCTGGTGTTGAATAAACTTACAGTGGAACATGATTGTTATTTCTGTTTTATTCATAGTGGAAGTCATTGAAGCAATGTGAAATCTATAGTTACAACGTTTATGATGGCGCATCGTACCTTAAGTAACCACATGTGTCATTTGACACTTGATCAACAAGGATTCGTTGGATTTTTACAAGATTGGAAACTTACATTTAAAATGAAGATGAATGACATGAAAGTAGTGCTCACTGAAAGCCTTCCTCTCTTCAAAAGATTGATGGAGAGTTTACAACCTCAAGATGTAAAGGGTAGACTCGTTGCTTATATAGAATTCAAAGATTTACAAAAACCACTTGGTTTTGGATCTTATTGCACAGAATGGATTACTCTTAGTGATCAATTTTATGGTCGTCATATGGAGAAAATTATGGAAAGAATAGTAGACACGTTGGAAGGAAATGCATACGTTGCTAAACATATCATGATTCAACTGAGTGTGTTTACATCCACGACTTTGTTTGATGCGCGACACATTGTGTAGATGCAATAAAGTTTTCTTTTCACTGAGTATTTTGTAATGGTGTATAGAGCAACATGAGTAATTGCGCTTTGTGCATTACTATCAGGCTCTTTGTTAGATAAATGAATGCGTCTTTGTTCGAGAAAAGGGGCGTGTCATAACATGAGTCATTGAGCTTTGTGCATTACTATCAGGCTCTTTGTTAGATAAATGAATGCGTCTTTGTTCGAGAAAAGGGGCGTGTCATAACATGAGTCATTGCGCTTTGTGCATTACTATCAGGCTCTTTGTTAGATTAATGAATGCGTCTTTGTTCGCTAGAAGGGGCGTATCACTCAAGTCTTTGTGAAGACTAGAACGACTTTGTAAGAGGGAAGGTTTCCACCCACGCAGTCAAAAGTTCACGTGCGATAACTCTTTGTCACATAACAACGACAGGGAAAACGTGAAAAGGGAAACGTATGTGATTGGAGCTAGGTCTGCTTATAAAACGAACGACTGAGCTCATGGCAATCATTTCCGTCCTTGCGCTAACCATGCAGTTGCTCGAAGCCATCAACTCCTCTGCTCTCGCACTGGGTACACTGAACACCCTTACTTTAGCATCGGGTAAAAATGCTTTCAATCAAAAGTTAACTCATCATGGAGAAGCCGTGACCATAAAAACTCCAAGTCATCAGATAGATTATCTGAAGGTTATGTCAACAAAGTATGGACTGGCCGTGTGTGTGCCATTAGACTATTGGACACGGTTACAATTCAATACTCTTGAAACATTCCTGAAAGAATATCTCACCATTCCCAAAGAAATTGTTCGACACAATGGGAAGCGGCCACAAGTTCCCATCATGGAAAGACGATACATGTATGCGCATATGGATAGACACTGTCTCATCATCCATGAAAAGGAGGGCAGCGAATTCGACTTACTCAATTGCAAGCCACTCCCCATTTTGGGAAAAGGATTCTACTCCTTCGAAATTAAAATTCAAACCATTTACATGGGTCCGCGCAGGGACGGAAGGTTGTTTACGTTGAATCCCTATCTTGTCTCCATCACCTTTAAAAATGATGTCCATGTTGATGATGATCAACTACAGTAACACTCTCCACACACTGAGAACGCACCATCGGTCTTTATGAGACCACGGCCTAACGGCCACCGTATCAAGAAAGGAAATGTACACTCACCATGCAACACATGAACATGACTCTCTCTCCTTCTTTCTTAGCCATACCCTTCTTCACTCAAGTTTTAATCATGTGGAAATTATCAGCATCGCTTTATGTATCATGGGAAAGTCAGTGTGTTACATTTCATGATACGAAACGTCAACTTCAGATAACTCTAGAACGCTTTCATCTACGAAGGTTGCATCGCGCAATCCTATCCAAGTCTTTCCGTGTCATTAACGTAGGAGATGGCATTGTATTTATTCGCATTCAAGAGATGATTCTACATAATGATCACTGCCACATTGTGATTCCAAAACCCTCAAGGGAAAAGTATAAAAGGGAAATTCACTCAACCCTCATGTCATTGGTGAGTCATGCTCCCCATCCGCATCATCAACGCCATGCGCGAAATGAATCTCAGAAGAGACATCGATTTAGAACAGTTGCATACCTATCTTCCCGATTCAGTATATCATCGCGGTCGTCCGCAAATGTTGGTCATTCGCATGAGCAACGGTCGAAATCTTCAAATCTGCGGCAAACTCCAAGTCCTAGGAAACCTTTCTCATTTCGTGATGCAGTCCATGTGTTACGAAGTCGTCAAGAAAATGCGAACACTCATGCCTCATCTCCACCTCAGTCCCCTGACATTGAAGAATATAGTAGTGTCTGTTCAATTGAAGATGTTAGTGAATCTAGCCAACATTAAAACCAGTAATCATTGTATATTTTATGAAACTGAACTCTTTCATGCTGCTCTGATTCGGAAGTGGCATCCTGTACATATTGGAGTGTTTCACAACGGACATTGTATCATGACTGGTTTAAGTGATATCAGTAAAGTAGCTGACATTGTTAAATCTTTAATGTGTTATCTGTATGAGTCACAGTTAATAGAATCGTGTTAATCACATGATGTGTTTTGAATGAGTCATCGCAATGAACTATCGCCCACACTCTTGTCAGTGAAAAGGTCATCAACAAGGTTCTTCGCTTTATGATGAGTCAGCGCTATTTATAGACATGAAATGATGTCCATACACACATGTCAGTGAAAAGGTCACGCTGTCTGACGTGAGGCGCCATCGATGTTGAATGACACGCCCACACACGTGTCGGTGAAAAGGTTGAACAAGACTGATTAGATTGGTATGACTGGCGCCCTACCCCTTCATGAGTCAGAGCTATTTATAGACATGAGTCAGCAAAGTGGTTGATGTTTCCTAAGCCGAAGAAATTGTCATGATGTTACATTCGTTGGTGAGGATGTTAACTTACAAACTCTAACATGGTTATGACTTCATTTATATTTCACCTATCTTACAAACAGCCACATGGTGATAACTTTATTTCTAACTTTACAATCATCAACTTTATTTCTAACTTTACAAACACAACTTTACTTCTAACTTTACAAACTCTAACATGGTTATGACTTCATTTATATTTGACCTATCTTACAAACAGCGACATGGTGATAACTTTATTTCTAACTTACAATCAACAACTATATTTCTAACCCTACCCATCTTACAAAAGGATTAAAACTTTTACTTCTGTCTAATGAGTGAGAATCCCATCTTTATGTCAAAAGGAAAACAACACAGTATGTACATAATATGTTATTCATCAACACAACCGATTTTCATCACAGCCACATGCAGTTAATGCTGATGGTAGCAGAAAACAAAGTTTTTATGGCTCACATCACCGGAGAAAACAAAGTCACTCATGTACAGGGAGAAAACAACGTCAGGAAAAACCAGTTGATATGTAAGTCATGATATGAAGTGATTAGGAGTAGGACGCATGTTACAAGGCACTAACTCACAACACCTCCATAGAAAACGCCATGGAGCGAAAAAGCAAGACATAAACCACAACAGAGAGGAAGCATTCATCATCAGACATCGCCGGACGAAGGAGGAGAAAGTTTCTGTCTCTTGGGTGGAGGTAGATGAGTGTCTAGATGGCCGTACGGTAATGAGTGGGTAGGACTCATCCATCATCGCTTGTCTTCCCAAGCTGAGAAAAATCGTTTCCTAAACGTCGTTGTTCTGACTTGATGAGACTGTGATTTTAAAATGGTCATTTTTACTTTTTTAATTTTAAGAGAATCTAAGGCATCTTGATAGTCTCTATGTGTCATTTTCCAAACGATTGATTTCGAGATGCCTTTCGCCCGTTTTATAGAAAGCTCTGAGGATTTTAGCTTCATGGAGTACATCTTGGGGCGAAGCAAGATCATCTCCTCTATCTGTTTGCGGCACACTCATCCTTGAAGCAGCCAAGCTTCGCTTTATTTGATATTGAGTAAAGCGGATGGTCAGTGGGATAGTTGGAACTATCAAACTTGTGTGCTAAATATTTTCAAATGTCTTCCTGCTTGACTTGGCTGGTGGTTGTCAAAGCTAGGAAGAAGCTGTCTGTATCACCAACTACTAATTCCACACGTTGGAGAAGTGGAATGTCTTAAAAGTGTGGTAAAATAACTTGTACATTTCTAACTTGGAGTGATCCAAGACAGCTTGACCGACATAAAGGGGCTTACAAAGTTCTACTTTAGATGTTAACATTTTAAAACCAGTGATGTCTTCGGAAATGACATCATGGTGGCAAAACAACGGCGAGCGACATAACTTGATACTCGTTTCCGGATCAGTTACGATACGATAGTCCATGCGCTTTCTTACATCCTCCATGGTTTTACCAAAGAGGGCATTATTCTTAAATTTAAAGAAGTCCTTTTCGAAGGGATTCTTGGATTCAGCCCGTTTCTTACTATTAAATTCTATATACGGTTTTAGAAAGTGCTTCTGCCTAAACTGGATAGCGCGATGGACTTTGTCAAGTCGCATCCCCATACCTAGATAGAATTTGAGGATGGAATAGTGCACGATGTAATGCTGTTTGTTCAATTGGGTGAGCAACAACTTCCTAGTGGCCTTATACTTTAAGTCATTTTCCGCCTCATACTGCTTATTGTGTTCTTCCATAAAGGGAGAGAACATATCTGGACTGACTATGCCAGATTCGGGTGCGAGAGGAAAATCAACGGTCCTATTCTTAATACAGTCTGGATAGATGAGGTCGACTTCAATTAAATAACCTATGTCGGCCTCATCTCCCAGTGCCATGATGTGTGCTGGATTGGAGAAGTGTTCAATGTCGCGGGGCTCTACCCATTGGAAGTCAGACTGTGCAAAGGCTTGGAGAGTGCACTTCAATACAAATTATTTTGGTCTATGTACATTAAATGCGTGGTCGATCCTATGTCTTGTGTGCTGTTGACAAAATGTTTGTTAACAAATGTCAAGCCACCCCTAATACCACGTTCAAATAACGTATACATTTCTGCATCTTGCAGTAAATGAATGCTCTCTTTCGTCATCTTGAAGGCTGACTGATAGGACAGACTCGGCAGACTAACAAAATGAACGGGGTCTAAGGCGTCCTGTTCTAATGTGACTTTCCTAAAAGTCTCAAACACTTCAGCCAACACATAGACGTCTAATTTTAAGTAGGCAAGCATGTAGTTACCAAACGTGCGGCACCTAAATTCTAACCATGCTTGCTCTGCATGCCTATAATCATCCAGCGAACAGTCCTCACCCTTAAAATCATTTTTAAATTTATCTATGGACGGAAGGGATGTTTTTTCAATATATCCATTGAACTAAAATAACTATAAGGAAACAAACACCCCTTTCCGTCGTATCAGACTGTCACTTATGTTGGGATAGTCTTTCCTTAAATGTTGAGTGAGGGGAAGTGTTTCTAAATTATTAGCCAACGCGGCTAAGGAAGACGACATAAACTGGAAACTGTCTAGAAACTTTGTAGTAGAAAACAGGCTTCCCCTCCTTCGTCTTATCGACTAGGACTTTAGCAGTGATGCACATAAATTTTTCTTTACTTTGTGCAATCACTTTGGATGACCAGGATTTCATTTTACCGAATCCATGGCGAATGATGATGTGAGCATCATAACATTTAAAGTTATGGAAGATGACGGGGAGCGTTCGCCGTTTGAGCCTAAGTTTCATATTGCATTTACTGCATAAGGCAGACCTCAATTTACCACTGAGATGGCAATGGTCCCTCACTTTCTTATGTTGCTGATCATCAAAGGATGAGCAGCAGCGGGAACATTCCGTGGTCCTATCAAACTTGATTTTATCGGCTTCTGTGAAGCACATGGGTTTCCTAGTTAGCTCCGTTTCATAGCGTTGATGAAAACGGGCTTTCCCATCTAAAAAGTTGAGGAAGTTTTTAACGCACTCCTCGCCTTGCCACACATGCATTTTGTTTTGGTTCCTATAATATGGATGCCAAACTTCATAACAGGCAATGGCTGCTGGCTCATGACTTAGATCTTCTTGTTCAATATAACATTCAATGTCCGCATAGATGGTACATATGGGACTGAACTCATTGCCTTTTTCCTCATACCTATACAATTTATCTTTGTGCATGACTTCCATTGAAGTTTACCCCGAGAGAACCACTCGTAATGCTGTTCAAAATATTGTTAAGATGTGAAACGCCGTGCGCAGCGATCACAGTAGTAGAAATTATCCCTATAGGCTGCTTGATGATGGTATAACTTTGAAATTTTAGGAATGCCACAATAATGCCATTCTGGGTGGTTGTCGCTATAGACTAGGAGGAGATTGACAACCCGGTCGAAGTTACTTTGGTGATTATTGTACCTAACGCCCTTCAGACCTTTCTCCTAGAGATGGACGACAATCTTAAAGTTATTCATTTTTTCAAACTGGGCGATGCCTTTAATGTGTTGACATCTAACCCATCAAACTTAAGGTCGTCCTCCCATTCAAAATACTTGGTGACTCTTTGACGATGCATACCTACATCATTATAGTGAAGAATGGAGAGGACGGCATACTTGAAACACTGGGACTGACACTCTACATTGATGACAGCCTTTTTGTCAGCCAGTGCTTTGGGGAGGGTGAAACAACCACTCCCTTGTAAATTTTCTAAAAGATTGATTTTGATGTCTACCTTCTCTATCCCATCAAAGACCAGACCGCTGTCTCTTTCATTAAATTTATTTAAGTTGCTGACCAGATAGGTCGCATGTCTCTCTATCCACTCGTTTACATCACCTATGAGATCAGCAGCACAGGAGGCTATCCTAATGGTCACAGTGGACTCTACTTCTCCCGTGCTACTGTCTACCTTATTGAAACGAGCAGTGAGATAGAACATGCCCTTAAGTAAAAATCTATCTAATCTCGTCAACATTTGATGAATTAAGCCTATATTATTCATGAGGAAAGGATGAATGTCTTGTACAGCTTCAGAGCTTTCTAACTCATAGTCGCGAACGAGCCTCTGAAGGGAAAACTTGCTCAGCCTTAGAGTGACGTTGTTGCCTGTGTAAAGCTCAGTGGAATGTGTGTGACAGAGTGTGTGCGAAGAAAGAACAAACTCTGTAGGAAGGGTCTTCTGACACGAAGAACAGAAAAAGCCGACGTGCGATGAAGGATGCTTCCTACCTGATGACGTTGGTGATTGCCTCACACTGCCACAGGAACCGCCTTCGATGTGGACTCGCAAGTTGGTGCTGTTGTGGAACGTGCGTCCACAACCTTCACACTTGGGCCGTTGAGGGATCGGTCGACGCTTTCCTTCCCTGCAGGCATGACCAGCGGTGTGACGTCTCACATTGCAGGCTGAGGCGAAGACTCTGTCACACCGCTGGAATCGAAAGTCCTCCTCTTCGACTTCCATCTCCCTCTCCTCTCCGACTGTCTCTGACTCCTGTTCCTCCAACAGTCTCTCCACCGACTTGACGGAGAGGAGGGGGAGGTCGACAACTGCTGGTGGTGGTGGTGGTGATGCAGGGATGATGGGACGGGAGGGAACGTCGCCGTCCAGGAGGTAGGCCGCCAGATCTGTTGAGAAAAAGAGAAAAGAGATTAGTAACATGATCAACATTTCAAGTTTGAAGTCTTATCCCTTTTTCCCAATCACGGATACTTAGCATCTAAGGACTGCAACTCCGGCAGCAGGGATGGACGCGGAGGAGGTAGGAGTGGGACACGGGTCGAAGGTGGAAAGGTCCTTGGCTTCGGTGTCGGAGGGATGTGGTGACGGGGAGCAGGGACTGGCAGAGGTACCGGTGCTGGCGACGGTGGAGGTTGGACAATGGCCGAGGTCGATGGATGGTAGGGAGTTGTTTGGTTGGTAGTGGTGGTGCAGCGGGAAGGTAGGGCCAGCCTCGCGGCTTCCTCCCACTTCTTCATATTCGCAAGTCTGTAGAAAGGAAAAAGAGATGAGATTAGAGGTTGCGGAGACAACAATGATGAAGAGCAAGCTATACGAATACAGAAGTGCTAAAACATGACATTCCAACTCTCATAGGTGAGGGTACTTACACTTTCCAAGGCGCTCGTAAGCTTGCCTGATTGCTCCTTGGGGGACGAGTTCCCCATTACGAATGCATTCATGCACTGAAAAAGAATGACAGCAAAGATGAGCAGAGGTAAATTTGGATTCGGTTTAAACATGAACAAAATAAGTGAAGGGCTCTTGATTTTAATGAGGATGACTACCCTAATGATGTTAGTAATAGAGTCAATCTTGATACAAATACTTACATTGCTCGATGGTGGCCTTCTCCATCTCAGCAGCAATGCGGTAATTTTCAACTTTGTTGAATTCCATTTTCTTGGTAGGATGTAGTGGATTAATTGTTAAACTTCAATCCCTGAAAAGGATTTTGAGAATTTGCCTAGTCAACGTTTATCATGGGAACAATCATTGAAGTGACATCTAATGAATTACATTTCACTCTACTCCATATCATAAAGACTAACCTTTGTCGAATGGCTGAAGTACTCTGACCTGGCGAGAGAAAGCATCACGTTGAGTATGAAGTCGAACGCCCAACATGAGCAACGGCTCAGAGGTTTCGGTCTAACAAACGACGAACAACCCGTGCAACTCAATCCCTCTACGGCAGTACCCGCCGTCCCGAAGGAACGCTCGAGCAAATGAGGTATTACAGCGATGATACGTTTTATCAGCAGAAGTGAATCTCTTGATAGCAAGAGACTATTCAACTTGATAGCAAGTCAAAACAACTTGATAGCAGGAGCTCACCGACACTCACCTTGTGAAAGGTAAATGTGAAGAGCAGAGCTGGTGCACTGCCTTTTATAAGATTTTCCTAAGCGGTGAATGGATGAAACCTCTCGTCCAATCACAGACGAGCTAGAGTTCCCGATGTGCGCACGCACAATTTTATCGCGTTCTTGAAATCGTGTTAGGCAAACATTATGTTTAGCAATAGACTCAACCATGGCACCTGAAGTCAATACATTGAAACATGATGATTGCACGATTCGTTTTCATCAAGAGTGCTTCGGAGGCTTAATACAAGATTACATCCTTGAGTTTCAAAGGGAGGAGACAGAATGGGAAGCATGTTTAAACTACACACGAAAAATATTTACGGAGTGATATCTTATTTCAAAGACAGTCTCATCAAGGCTCATTTAATTGCACATATATATTACATTCATTTATCACAAGGTGAAGTAGCGGAAAGTGTTGATTTTCAATTTCCTTCCTATGGACAAGAATATGTTACTGATGCTTCTGAGTTTTATACACGACATCTGTGGAAGATTATTTCTCGGATGGACAACTTTCATGGTTACGGCGATCATTTGCTTCTGAATAAAATAAACCATATTGTCATTGCTATTAGTAAAGCAGGTTTCAAGGATGTTAAATCAAAGACCAAATAAAGTATTTTGCATGACACTTGTGTTTTGCTAAACTTTCTAGTGCTGTGGTGAACACTGTTTTCATATAACATTCTAAACTCTCAGCCTTACTGCAGTAGAAAACTGCTTTTAGTAAACCTGATGAAACTAATCTATCAGTTATGGAGTTTGAATTTTCTAATAGGGAAACATTTGACAACTGTCTCCAATAAAACTTTCTAACACTGAAAGTAAGTTACAAGACAATCTACACTGTGCAGTAAAACCTTTTCGATAAAACATTCTAGTGCTGTGATGAGTTCGGTCAGTCATACAACTTCGATGATTAAACTTTATTTTCACAAACGTGCGTCGCGGTAAAAAAAAAACTAGTTGACTACACTAACTTTGCAAACCATGATACACTTTCTGACTAGACTGATGAATACAACTTCAATGATCAAACTTTACTTTCTCAAACGGGTGTCGCGGTAATATTATTTGACTACACTAACTTTGCAAATCATGATGCACTTTCTGACGACACTCACGAATAAACGTCATGATCAAACCTTACTTTTACAAACGTGAGCCGTAGTAAAATTATTTGACTACACTAGCGCTTACATTTTATGACATGTGTGTTTCATAAAACGCCATGATCAAAATTTCAAACTATACATCAACCTGTGCTGCAGTAAAACTTTTGTACGACACCGACAAGAGCTTGTTCACTAGCGAAGAAAGAAATCTGTGGTGTGCTGCGTGTGGCGCAAGGGTGGCCTCCCATTTCATTCAATTCATCATTTTTTTCCCCTCTGCATTCCATATCCGACGATATGTGGCGGGCTTGGGACCGCTTTAGCTGCATTAGAATGTTGGCCCTTCAGAGAGCCCATGGGTCGTTCTCCGTCCACCGACACTCTCACTTCTGCAAAAACTCTGAAAGAAAAAGTATAGGAGATTAGAGGCCGCAAGGAAATGATCATGTTGAGGAAACTTACTGGGCAACTTCTTCCGAACTTTTCGGACGACGAAGTCCTCCAGCTTTCCAGTGATGTTCAAATTCATATGTAGACACCGGACTCTGTTGCCCTCATAGCATTGCTGAGTCAGATTGGGGTCGTCGGTGATTGTGGGGACGTTACATATAATATTTTGGAAGAGTGGAAGATGGACTTCATACACTCTTCTTTTTCTACTCTTCAAACACTCATGCAGTCGCTCAACTTCACCCGCCAACCTCTTCTTTATGCCCTTCACCTCCTCCGTCACCTTCACCACGCTTCGCATCCGTTCTATCTCTTCATCTTTCCTCGACAAACTCGCCTGCAAACTCTCCACCAAACCTGCCTTCCTCATCAACTCGCTCCATTCCGTCATCCATTCCTTCTTCCTCTTTCTCATGCTCTCCAACTCATCCCGCGTCGCCCTATACCCCTCAAACTTCGCCGTCAGCTCTTCATTCACCTTCAAAACCTTTATATTAACACTTTCCAACCCCATCATGCGATCGTTCATCCTTACAAATGCCTCCGTATCATACAACTCTTCCCGTCGTAGCGATGACGCTGCCATCGGCTTACCCACTTCCTTCCCCTCCCCCTCCAGATCACCGATATCCCCAAACAAATCCTCAATCACCTTATCCAAATCAACATTAACCTTCTTGTTCATTTTCGCTCTCAACTCAACTTCCTCAGTCGAACTCTCATCACTCGCCTTCGTCATCACTTTCTCCCCAACCACGTCCTCAATCGTCGCCACCGCCTTCCTCACCTCTTCCCTTTACAACAACTCTCCCTCAAACCACTCCTTGAACCCTGCCATAGCTATATTGCCACTTGGACACTCGTTGTGATCCTTAATAAACGTCACCTCATTCCCTTCCCCACATACCACCCGATGATGCACGCACACTCTCAACAAAACCTCTCTCATATGCGCGCCCACCGTCCCCCCTTTCATATGCTTCTTCAGCTCACTGCCTCTCGCAATCTTGCCGCAACTGCATTTCCCAGCAAGCATTCTAGCATGGCCTGATTTCGTCATGATAATTCTGTAAAGATAGAGTAAAATTTGATAGCAAGTGTTTTTAGGATACTACTTGCTGATATGCATTGAAAGACATTTGATAGCAAACGTTGGAATAAAATCGTCAACCAAATTTAAAGAGTATGATTCCTAGCTTTATCCTAAATCCCAAAGTTTGATAGCAAACCTTGTCAGATCACTCACCGTTCGTCTTGCAACTTAAAACAGAAGGGAAGACTAGAGAAAAGTCGCGGTCTATATACCCAGCAAACACAAAGCCATGATTCAGACCTTCCTTATTTGGTCGTGCTTTTGACTTGACAACAGCAGTTTTACCATGTTTGGGCATCGGCAGTCACCGTGCTTTCCGTTACCAACTCCCAACAAAAAGACGGGTCCCCTATGACGTGAAAAGGTTTGACGTCAATGCTTGCAGTAACCGTCCCATTTTTACCAAGTTACAATGACAAACGACAGACGTTGCCAAGCCTGAGTTACTGAGGCTAGACGAAGAAGGCCTGGTAGCAAGACAGCAACCGTTTGGGTGTTAAGCTCTTGAATCCGTTACAGGCATTACTCAGAGGGGATCTTATCCCAGCTCCAAGGCCTCGACCCACAAATCCAACCTCGACGGACAGAGCATGCGTCATATCACTGTGTTGTTATCCGGGCCCCAGTTTTGACATGAAAACCAGTGGAGTTATTTACAAGAGGAAACGACCCAAGTCACGGAGACTCATAAAAGACTGCTTTTTATTCAAAAACTTTAATTGTTATCATTAAACATAAATTTGAATTTTGCAGTATTTTGGTACTATTCATAAAACGTCTATAAGTAGTCTGTCACCTACGGCACAGCAAGAGCTGTCGAATGTTTTTTGAATCAAATCTAAAGGACTTGTACAAGCAAAGTTATAGCCGTTTGAAGATTTCGGCCTACTATCATCAAATGGTCAGTCATGCTATACTGACTAACCTATAAGTCTAACACCTTAGCTGATATCAGCAATGGAAAGTCAGAAGTCCGATATCGGAACTCAAGAGAAACGACTTACCTGTAGTCAGTCTCTCAACTTAGTGAAATTCCTCTCCCGATCCCGTTCTTCAATACTCTGTGAATATACAATCGGCAATCCATGCAGGGGGTCAGAACATAATTTGTCACACATTTGACGCTGATTCCAAATCTGGTCTCTGTTTTCCCGTCCGAGGCTTGCTTCACCCGCTAGAGCGATTTTCATAAAAATTCTAACTCTTGTCGTTTTTTCGTCAATGTCCAAAATTTCAATAACGTCTCACCTCTAAACGAAGGCAGAGTGGAACAAGCCATGTTTTCCACTGAATTTCTTCCACTCCCAGCTTTCAAATGAGCTATTGCACGACTTTCTACGATGTCTACAACCAAAGTTGGAAGATCGTTGCCGAGGGGGGGGGGTCAGAACTTTTTCTCTCCGATTGAGTTGGGAAGACGTTTCTAGACCCAAAAGTGGCCAAAACGTCCGAATTTGCACTCCATTTTCCCATCCGAGCACTCCTTCATGTCGAAAAATGGACTTTCTCATCCCAAAACATCCAAAACCTGACTTTTCCAACTCTGACGTTTTCCTGCCATTTTCCTCCCTCAACCCAGGAAAATTAGACCAAAGTAAGCTTTCCATTGCATTTTTCTCACTTTTAGCTTTCAAATGAGCTATTGCACGACTTTCTACGATTTCTAACACCAAAGTTGGAAGTTTGGCAGGAGGGGGGGGGGGTCATAACATTTTCTCTCCGATTTTGCTGGAAACATCCTTCCTAACCCAAAATTTCACGTAGAGTCTGAATCTGCACTCCATTTTCCAATCCGAGACCTCCTTCATGACGATTTCCAGCCTTTCTCATCCCAAAACCACCAAAACCCGCCTTTTCTCACTCTATCCTTCCGAGATTCCACCCATTGCCTCATCACTCCTCCTTCCTTCCAGAGGGGGGGGGGGTAGAGAACAATTTTCTCCTCACGGACCCATTCCTCCCAACACATCCTTGACCAACTCCCTCACCTTCCCGACAGAGGGGGGGTTGCGCATTTTGGACTTGCTCCTGGGATGAGCTTACTACTGACCTGTCATGTTTCGTATGGCAAAATGTTAATCAAGAATTCGTGAATTATCAAGACATAGACTTCAAGATATCCGTGTTTAGAGGTAATTATAACCTCATCTGAAATATATCTATTACATGGATTATAACAGATAATGGATGATTCATTTCGGTCATATAGAACTAGTCTTATTGGCCTCAAGCATAGCGGCCTTCGGTTAATAAGTTCTATAATTACCTCAAAATCATCCATTGTCTATTACGGAATTTTTTTAAATGATTAATCGAATGAAAAGTATTGACTCCCAGATATGGGCTGATATCAATGCATCTCTTTACAAATTATAGTCGCTCAGTTTCAAAATGATTAAAAGTTAAACAAAAAATAACTACCAAATTTGGTATGGAATTCTAGCACATCTTTAAAAGTTAGGGACCTCCTCCACTTTAACGATAGCCACGCAAGCAATGAGATGTGGCTCTAACAATAACAAGCGATATCTTTGCGGATATCCAGTGTTTAACGTGGCTGTATGATCGCTGCCATTTTCCACTCAATCTTCTTGATACATTTTTGACAAGAGAAGATGTCTGCGGCGCCAAAATGCCATCACAAGAGCAAATCGATGCAGTGAAATCGAAATTTCTTTGCTCGCATGCTTCTTTATATTTCATTTATTTTATGCTTTCAGATGTTTTAGAAGTTTGTTGGGTCTAGGGTTTACAATCTCGAGCCGTTTTCTCAATCCCGGGATTTTCGAGACTGGCTAATCGCAATCCCGGGATCCCGGGATCTCGATCGAGATTTATATATGCTGTATATGTTTTTAATCATTAAGCTTCAAGAAATATTTCAAAAGACGATACGTGCTTGTAAAATGTATATCTTTCAACGTGGACTAAACAAACACCATCTTCACAATCATGAAATAACAAGTAAAATGAAGTCTATTTTGTTAAATTTGATGTAATATTAGCTGAGCTATCGCCAATTTTGTGTTTTGAAGACTTCCTGTCAACGGTACTCATTTATCAGTTGTACATTCACTTAGAGAACAAATGCATTTTTTGATATAACTTCTAAACGACTGGGTCGATTTTGATGAACGAAACGTTGTCTTCATCACAACAAAGATGAGTACAACTGCAATGTCATTTTGTCGATAACCAATGATTTTTTTCAAATTGTCTTTCACCGTCAATTAATCACCGAGACACAATTCGTTGTCGATGTGTGAAAACCAACACAGCGCAGCTGCAGTAGCAGTCCTGTGACCTGTCAATAGAGCGAATTCGGGAGACTCACTGGGTTGAATGACGGTTTCTTCGACGGTTTTCCCCTCAAAGACCGCAAACCGCAAACCTAGCTCTGTCTGAACTAGCCTTGAACGGGCCTTTAGTCACTATTTTAAATCGTTGTGATTTGTCTTTCAGCTATTAATTTACGAAGTATTTTTAGTTTACAGAAGCAATACTAGTAGCAGTGTCACAACACTGTTTATTAAGCGTCTGAACGGTTTGTGTCACGGCATTGATTTAGCCCAGATTTCGCGCTGCTCCGCGGCACTAATGTCACGACACTAGTGTCATCGTGTGAACGAGGCTTAACCAGCTGGCTCGGCAAATACAGCACATTGGCAATTTATCAAACTTGGAACATAAAAAATTTAGATGCATTTTCAAAAAAGCCTTTGACTCTCTTAACTATGTCACTTAGAAGGAACTCAGGGCCAATCTTTCAAATATCTCGAAATACCTCGAGATCTCGAAGACGTAATCCCGGGATATTTAATCCCGGAAATAGGGTCGAGACCCCGGGATCCCGGGATTGTAAACCCTAGTTGGGTCGTTTGATCAATATGTGCAGAGCTGGAAAAATTCCACTGAAATTTTTTGATTCCAATTCCGACGAAAAATGGAATTAATTCCGGATCGGAATTATTTCCAATTTCGACGTTTCCAACTCTAGGCATGTGATACGGCGTCAAGATTCAAAACTTGTACTGTACGTCAAACAACGCCAGTATTTATGCTTCCCAAACTCTGCTCGCAAACCGTTTTCATTGATTAATGGTTCTCGGAGTATCGGTTCTTTTATTACGTTCCGTTCTCCCTATGCAATTGCTGCAAGATCGCCAATAACATCAGGAATTCCATCGTGTTTTTGTACTATTAATCCACCTTTCTTCAGACCATGATTCATGTCAAATGCTGTACGGCATCTATCCCATGCATTTGGAAGGTCTTTCAATGGACGTCTATGTCGGAGAGATAGTCCATCTCGAAATTGTTTGGCGGTAAGATAAAAGCGATTGGAGGAAATTGGTATTACATTCAACCAAGCACAGTTCCTGCAGTTCTTTACTTTGGCAATGATTCACAGATGTCACTTAAAATTAATTTTCTGACTTAGATTGTGGAGGTGGTTGTCATTGTTTTCTTTTTCCATAATTTCTTTGTCTGATCTTGTCCTGCGATAGCATCTATTAGATGTGAGAACAGATAGATATTTACATGATTGATTAAGCTAAATTTCTATTCGTAATTCTCTTGATAATCATCGACATATCAGCCACAATCTGTCTATGATAATTTTCTGCTATCCTTTCTTTAGAGCCTACAGTTTAATTGTTGAAAATTTCATATGTCTCATGAACGTCGCAACCCGCCGACTTCAAACTTAAATATCGCATTTTCTACGTATCCAACAGACTTTCTCCAAACAAGATTGAAATTCACCATTGCTTTTGGCAGAGCGAGATTTTGAAAAATTTGAATTCTTGATATATCTGTCTTACATACCATGATTTCATCTTTGAGGGTTTTTGCAAGTCTCCATAAATTTCAGAAATATTTGAATTGGTGAAAATAGATGTTCTCCAGCCCATCTGAGCAGAATATGAAATTTTTAACAAAAATTCTAAAGATTTCAATGTTTTAATTTCAAATTTGTGAAATTTCCAAATTTGGTGCAGATTTTGAAGTACAATCTTGACACTATTTATAATATATGATGCATAATGTCATTATCATTTCTCATGACAACGTTTTTTCTTACTTTATGTTTGATATCATGCTTCATAATAATACTGAATTCTCCATGCTTTTCGTATAATTTGTTGTGGTCCTATGCTGAAACAGTGCATCAGAGAAAACGTTCAACTTTTTTCGTGAGGATTGCTGGCCAGAACTAACAAGTTAGGAAAGTGACATGCATTGTATATGCTGATTTAATCGATGAATCACTAGGTTTCTCATGGCATGATATTTATATAAATTGAATTACAACTCCAACTCGAATTTTGCTATTTAAAATATGTTGCTTTGAGGCATTTTTTTGATATACATCGCTCTTGCGTTGCATGGTACTCATTACTACTCTGTGAGTAGTAGGATATTGACATTTTGGAGTCAAACTTACAATATTGAATTACACGAAGCTCTATATTCATATATTCTATATACACGATTATATTATAAACAATAATTTCACAATTCTGAGCAACATGCATTATATCATTTTCAAACTGACCGATTAGTACCCAAGCAGAGATCAACTTTTAAATTTGGAGTGAAGCTTTGCAAATGTTATCAATACATATGTAAAACATAAGCTTAATATGAGTCCGTTTCAATTTAATGTTTTGGCAGCCATTTTGAATCCGTTGTTCTTTTAGAGCGGTTGGAGTAATCGGCTACAAAGATGTTTTTGTGGCGGACTTTCTAATTTCCATCATAATGCTTATAATATTTTCCCATGAAGAGAAAAACAACTGAAAATACTCTAAACCCATGAAGATTAGAAAAAATGATAAATTCGATCTTACAAAGATGGATGCTCCAAAAGTGCAACATTAAGACACTTCTAACTGCATATGAGCATTTGAGAAACAATCAATATGAAGGACATCACATGAGGAGCATTTTTGTTTTGTGCTCTTTTTTGCATACTTTGCAACGGCCTTGTTTAATGAGCAAGACAATCATGAATTGTATATGTCATGAATCTCGAATGCATATTGAAATTCAAATTTCAAATACTATTTTTTTATTATTTTTGTACTTTCCAGTTGTGCATCTAATCAGCAATTATTGAACATTTTCAGAATCATGTTGTTGGCTTTAGATTAAAGATTTTTTAACAGATGAAATATCCCGTTAGATCGCCCACCCGCGTAACGAATTCGTAACGAAGCTGGGTAGCGGGAAAACTTCGTGAAGCATGAAATGACTTGAGACGCATTCTGTGCTCACTAGGGCTACTTCATTCGAAAGCAGGTTGACACTGAAGTGGTTTTAGACAATTTTAAAACAAAGAAAATTGGTCGGGCAGAGGTCGGAATTATAATGGGATAACGGTGGTCGCCGGAAGATATATGTATTGAGTTCGGGCACCCGGCTATTGCTGTACACACGAAGCATTCCCGTCCACATAAAATTTTCTGTTATTATTTGAATACCAACTGAAAATTTTGAGAAAATATGCATTTCTCTCTACAATTTGTACATTTTCAGGAATATGGTGCAAGCGGTAATTTGATTAGCCGTGGCTTGTACCCATTGTCGTCGCTAAATGATTGAAATGCTGCAATTAAATCAAGAATTACTATTACAAAATTTCCGCTGTTTTTCAGTCCTTTTACATCATGTCACAGATAAATGGCATCTCACATTGTGGTCTCATCACAGTGGTGCGACAGACGCTTTGTAGAGCTGCAAAAGGATGCGGTTCATATGAATGTTTGGTGTTAATTCTTTGCATAATTTGTAGCCGAACCTAAAATTTTCCGCAATTCTGAATCATTGCCAATTTAGGCAATATAACCGCTGACCGAAGCAATTCTTGGCTAGGACACTCAATCTTATCAAGGAGTTGCATTGGCTTGAACTGGAATTGCATAATCATCTATGGGAACATCAACCTTCCACATTGTGGAAATCAATGCCTTCAACTACAAATGATTTTTGTCGTGCTTGAGTAATCAAAATCCGAGATATTATGCCGTTATAATTTATTCTTTAGTGCCGGCTAATGTTTTCTCGATCAATTCCAAGCTCTAAAGTCGTGTGAAAATTGTCAAAATAGATTTCTTTCGTGTAATACAATTAAATCAGCTGTGACAGTTCGAATTCAATTATTTTGGTCATCAAAAGAAAAGCAGCTAATAATATAATTGATAAAAGTGGCAATTTTTGTCAAAAATTGATGTTTTTGATACAACGCAAAACATCTAAATAATTGAAAACTTCGTAGATCTGTTTTGCTCTCATTCATCAAAAATTATTCAAAATTGTAGCATAGTTTGTTACACAGCTTTTCTCTGCGGCACCTGCTCAGGTACACTTGTTCGTTTCCTGGAATCTTCTAATTCTTTAGCCGCCGAGGTTGAATTCCCGTGGCGAGGTAGAATTTGATCATGAATATTGATGAACCTCTTCTCAATAGTCTTGCTCACAGAAAAGGTACTTACCCTATAGTCTTTCTGTTCTCTCTAACCCTCAGTTCAACAAAGTAATACCCAAAGATAGAATTACCCTTCTACAAAAATGTAATGTTCTAGTGATGTAGGTGAATATACTTGCATCGTTGCATCTCAACACTGCTGAAGCATTGCCTAAATGCTAATTCATTCATGAGTGGGCTATCGAGGAAAAGCCTACATGATAAAACCAGAATAAAACTCTATCTGGTTATTTAAAATAATTTTGTTTAAACATATTCGGTTCCTCGGAGATACGAATTTAGGCAGACCACCGTTTTGTCGTGAGCAAGCATGCAGACCTGGAATCAAGTATTATTCGACTGAGATTTATTGCTGTATTTTCATCAATTGTCCGCTGTCACTTACTCTTTGGCGAATGTGAATGAATGTAAGTCATAAGTGGAAAGCAGATTTTTTCAATTCGGTGAGATTGATTCCTATATTGTCATCCACTATCTGCTGTCACTTACTCCTTGATAAATGTGTGACAGCATCAGTAAGTTACCTGTATGTCAAGTGTACAAAGTAGCACTCAGTATGGTTTGTGCTTGAGGTAGGCTATAGCATCTAATCAAGTGAGCTTTGTCTGTGCAAATTGTTGATAGCCGGTTCTAGATGAATAAGTGTTCTCCATTTCGTTCTAAACTTCCCACTTATTGCATGGAACTATTTAGTGAGACTAATAGGAACCGCCTGAAAATGATTGTCTTCCAAAAGAGTATTTTCATCAGGAGAATGAGTGTTTCTCCTATTCTTATTTTTCCTAGTTCATCAGTCTAGTCCAAACGCGCTCTACAATTTTATTTTAATAGTCATTGTGTGATCTTTCAGTGGTGATACTTACATATTTTCACACAAGGTGAATATTCATAATTGCTGAGTTTTCATGCTCTTCTCTCAAGCAGCTGCTTGAGTGGATAATATAGGCCTTACTAGCTGTAGCTCTGCATAAATCTTGACTATTTGATTGTGATCACGCTTTGAACTGTCACGATGACATTCAGAATAGTTGCAAGTGTGATTGAGTAGGCCAACAGTATTAGCAGTCATCTTTGTAATATCTTTGTAAATAAAAAATTGTAAGTGGACACATAAGTAACTTGCGGTACCCACGCCTAATGCAAATTAGCATAGAATCTGCAACTATTAAGGCCTATCTTTTATTTAGCCTAATCGAAGTCTATAGGTTTGTCACTCGTTACTCATCTGGCATGTACATGATTGCAATTTCCATTTTATAAAATAATAGCGTGCAACCGAGATAGTAAAAAGGATGGAACTTACAAGCCGGTTATCGAGAATTTTTCGGGATCTGACCGGTGTGGTAATTCCAACCAAAAAAATTACATGGAAATAGACAGTTACCCACAGTGAGGTTATCCGCACGCAACGTTGCGTGGAAATAAGTTGTAGACGCGTTTGCTCCGACGCCAAATTGGTTGGAAAGACCTTTACTGATAATTAAGATATATGGTCAATTATGCATATTTTCATGTTTTTGTGATTACCTATTCATTGATAATGGGACTTCAGACTTAAATTTATCTACAGTGTAGTATAAATTGAGTGCTTTGTTAAAGAAAACGATCGTTATTCCAACGTAGCGTGCAAATTCCCTCACTATTGGTAATTGGCTATTCGTACTTCATTTAGCGTCGGAAAACACCTGGACGAATCCAATTGTAAAAGTTCATCATAAAGCCATCTGTTTCTTCGAAATATCTGAAAATGAAAAGTCGCTGACATAAGTCATCCGTGTAAGGGTGTTTCCTTAATTTCATAGCAAATTTGGAAGTCCATCGCTGCAAGATTCGACAGGTTGACTTTTTTTGACGAAAATCTCGCACGTTTTGAATTTTAGGATCATGGCTCACACAAAAATTTGAATAATATAAGAACTGACTGGACAGTGATATTTTTCGTTTGACTTGCAATTTATCGTTGCATGCAATTTCAGTAAATTTAGTATAATAGATCACAATTATCATAGATGACAAAATACTTTGTTCTGGTTGCTTAATGTTTAAAATGTGTTTTCTGTCAATGGCCATCTTTTGCAGCACATTAATAATCTAGTAGCTTAACTTTCTCAGAGTCTAGCGATGTAGGTTTAGTTGGCTAAGAAATTCATAAATTGAAAGAATGATGTAGGCCTGCGTAGGTTCTGTGTTATTGGATTACATTTTCAATTTAGGGATTCCTAGATACTTAAAGGATGCCATCAAATCAGATCATTTAGTAATATTAGGATTATTTCGCAGTCGCCTTTTATTAATTCTTTGGGCCACCGCTAGCTGAGCTCGAAGATTCTGGCCTATCTTCTAGTAAATATTCTATACCTAGGTTCAGGATTCACCAAAAACTAATTGAAATAGTTGGACGACAGCAATCAATTAACTGGAATCATCGTATGTCAACAATCAACTAATTGGATTTTTTTAATCACAATTTGATTAGATTAATTCTTGATTTTAATTTTCGACTTAGATAAAAACATGTGCTACACCTATTACTGACTAATAATCTTAATCACTGAATGTGTTATGCTTTTCCTATGGTGGTGAGTGTAGGCGGTTTTGCAAGTTAGCATTCAACTAAATAACTTCATTACAGATCAATCAATTGATAGCAATTATTGACAGACTGCAATCAATCAATTGCAATTTTTTCTGTAACAACAATTAATTAATTGGAATCTTTGGGTTACAGCGATCATTGTGACCAATAAATTGCAATGCAATAATTTTTTTCGTTTCCAGGCTGTACTTCAATTTTTTATGATTAGATAGGACACTGACGCCAAAACCGGACAGATTCATAGCATAGTTGTAATTGATAGTTGCACTTCTATCTTAAACATGAAGGTGTTCAGATGATCTTTGAAGTACATATTTGTGAATTTATTTGAATCAATTGATAAAATGCTTGTAATACAGTGCACGGTTATGAAGCCCATAATCATGTGGCTACATTGCGATGCAAGATAGCGCCACAATGTCGCAATCGATATCACATGTCGCAAGACGAAGGATAATTGAGATGGAGTTCATACGGTACTGGAACACAACCTGGGGTTGGAAAAAAATTATTAGCAATTGAATTGGTCTCATTTTTTTGCTGAGAATCAATTGACTCAATTGGATCACATGAGCAATCAATTAGTTGACAATAATTGCAATAATTTTTTATCATTGCCAGATCTTGGTTGATCTTTCCGCTGTTGACGGACACTTGATTGATTAACACTTAGAACGTTAGTTTCACAGCACACAGGTCTACGAAAGTGCATTAAAACACTATAGAATAGAATTTGCAATCACAAGTATGTATTTTCTGCACCACTATGCTCGTTGAACTAATTTGCATGATAAAACATGAAAATGTTCTCATAGCAATATCAAGCAATGACTGATAATTAACATTTATTATATTTTTATAATAATATATAAGTGCAATATTTTTTGGTTCAAACACTGTCACTCTGACCATCGTGACCTTAATTTGACTTTTATCTAAGAGAAAATACGAAGTATTTATATTTACTAGTTAGAGACTTTTAAATTAAAGTTTAAATGAATTGTGTAGATTATTAACAGCAAGTTTCGCATTAGGCTAACATCAAACATTTCTTCGTTTCAAAAACGAGTATATCTACAGAATATCACATCATCGACTGTGTAGAGCTATTAATTATACATTATAACTTGCAGTAATCGTTCAATAAATCGCTTTTTTGCTTGTGAATAATTGCAATTAATTGGAATAATTGGCAGCTGATCCAATCAATTAATTGAATTGAAGATGGTTTATCAATCAACTAATTGCAATTAATTTCAATAAGTTAATTTTCTTTTCCTTGCAGTGGACTACTTTTTGCATTGTTTATTAAGATATCATATTAAGATAGTTTCAAAAAAACAGGATAGGTGTCGCAGCTGCAGACTGATGATCAGTTAAACTGTTATGTCGGATTATATGTAGGCCTATGTTTCATCTCTGAAGGTTCTAGTGTTCTGATTGCATCCTTCATCGTTGTAGGCTTATGTATGCACGACTAAGGTTAAGTATTGCCTACGCATTACGTAATAATGATGACCAGGTATAACTTCATTGCAGTCTGATAATTCATGCAATATTGTTTTTTAATTAGTTGAAGTAAATTGTGGCCTGTAAGGACAACGTCTACTCTACCTTACTTGGGGCTCCACTGTGTTGACACAGAGTCAGACTTTGATCTGGCTGTGACCATTTTGTCCGGATGCCCTTTCTGACGACTTCCTATGACACTTTCGGTGCTCGATTTCTGGACCGAAAGATCGATAACCAAGCACCTAGCCTGCACTGTCACGTAGAACACCAATTTCCGATAATAATCCCTGTACTAGTAAGAGAGGATTCTCTTTTAATGACAACATGAGCGGTATTTTGACATAGGAAAGATAAAGTAAAAAGCACAATTATCATTCAATAAATGGACATTGACCGTGCAGTTTCAAACTGCGTGAATATCTAAAGTGTTAATTTATGTACGGTATCCCAAAATACTTCCTACCTGCTTAGTAAATCCTGATTACTAATATGTCCCTAACATGTTTTTATTAGCCATCTTGAGTATTTCATAATGCATGCAATTTCGAAGCAACAAATGTTAGTCAGAATCTTACCTGCAGTGGAGCATAACATGCGCATATTATTCTGAGATGGAGGGGCACATTTTCTATCGAGCCATGTACTGCAATCTCATACAATGTCTTCAGCTGACTTCAGTGGCTTGACTGATTTCTCTGGTGCAATGATTCATGCTTTTGAACACCTGAACAACATTCATGTAGTCATTCGCTGTTCACTAATTCAGCAATGCATTTGTTCTATCTTCATTCGCTATTTTGATTAACATGCTTAAATTTTCAACACTTATCGATTTTGCAACATATCGATTTTATGCAGCATTCCATCGAAGTGTTTTGCTCTGTGACATCAATAAGGTATAGTCATGTAGAACTAACTCTATGGGCATAGTGTGGTCTCATCTCACAGATTTTGTAATGACTAATCGGTCTTGTGGCTTGTTGTCACTTCCACACGCATGTCAGATACACTAATTAGAGCCTATCTTTCGAGTGCGGTCGGGGTACAGAGTTCGGATTGATAGATATCTATGTCATCTTGAGCTGACATGAGACATTTCCAGCATGTATTCATAACGGATACAAATTCAAAGCAGTCATCTGTGAATGTGTTACAGTGTTGTTATGCAGTATGCAAATCTAACTCTATGGACTCATCAGAGGGAAAGCTTTCAATAGGCCTATTCAATATTTAATTACATTGGACGTGCGCTGTACCGACATGAAACAGCATCTCTCATTAACGCTACATCATCGTAGCAGTGAATTGTAACTGAATTGTGGACGATTAGTCATGAAATGCCCAACGAGCTGTACAGAAAATTCTTGATAAGCTGGTGAGCAACTGGTCTTTTATTGCATGAGCCTTAGTGTCTTGTCTGAACCTGAAAGATAATTCATTCACAACTATTAGAATAATTTCATAAATAACGCACGAACGTTCTGAAACATTATAGTAGTCCCTTCTATATAATAAGTAAAAGCAATTTAAATAATTAATTTAATGGCAGTCCCTCTTTCGACGCTAGAGGGACTAATGTTTGAATATTTGAAAAGTGATTAATATTTCATACTATTTTGGCATGGTATGGTGCAATTTTCATAGATAGAATCGCATTGCTTCATGATGAGAAATGAAGATTGTGTGTCAGAACGTACGTGCGTTATTTACGGAATTGCCCATTATCAATTTATGAAGATCAATGACATGTCCAACCATAAAGATGAAATCACAAAATCACCTGTAGAATCGTTCATAGGCATGTTGGAATATCACTCTGCTCAGTATCGTTTGCAATGGATTATGATGATCAATCATGAAAAAATGCAAACAAGAATCATAAGTCTGCAGTCATCTTGAGGCTGATTTACTTTCAATATTCAAATTTCCTCATTGATATGGATATTATTCTATGAAGGGAAAGTAAACTGCATTCTCCTGAAATGCTTCATGCTTAAAATTTTAGCTATTGAATCTAGCTATCTGGCTGACGTTAGGTGTACAACCCTGATTAACCGGCGATTTTGGGGAAATATTGTAAGGTGCTGATGCAGATGTAAACAAAATCAATTTGTCTAGTCTGCAGGGAAGGCAGCAGCATCCTCGTGACGTCAGTTCATTCCTATTCCTTATAGAAGTTCGGAGAAGAGCCAAGTGAGATGATGTATTGTAGTTAAAAACTATCTTTGTCACTGCGAGTGACTAATGCAAGTGCGCTGTAAACAACAAATATCCGTTAAAATTAACAGCTAAAATTACTTTCACGGCTGTTTTTACACTCCGAACAGAAAATATCCGTAGAGACGCTCTATCTGATACTAGCGGATTTTAATTGATATCATCAAATTGTGACTCATCATTTTCAAGTTTCTTACGAATATTTTCTGTTAAGTTTATACTTATTATTATTAAGTATATTATTAAAATTATTATTATTATTAAGTATATTATTAAAATTATTATTATTATAAGTTTATATATATATATATATATATATATATATATATATATATATATATATATATATATATATATATATATATATATATATATATATATATATATATATATATATTACTGTAACTGCTGTTTTAGTGGTGTGCAGTTTACAGTGAGACCTACATCAGTAAAGCTGTACGGTGCACACCTCCCGTATTTAGTAGATACAAATAATTCATCGCATTATTTTTCATAAAAGATGATTTGATAGGGATTGTAGTGCTTTTCATATTAAGTTCGCTTTTATCATGGCTTGTATTAAGTTCTTGAAATGTGTTAATGATCCGATTGAAACAAGCTTAATGTAAAAGGTATTATGCAGGCTTCACGGGGATGCTGCTTCTTCTACTGCTAACTGGTTAGTTTATATACTTCATCAGCGACATCATCAATGATCAAGCGTTGGATCGCAAAGCATCTGCACGCATACTTTCGGCCTAGATAGATTTTGTTACGTTTGTTTAAATTTGGGCATCTAGCATTATAGGAGAGATCAGTCTTTATATGCGCCTCTTACTTCAATTCATTAGTTCTTACATAAGACAGTTTCAAAATGAAGTTTTAACCTAAATCACACTTGTCTACAGTTCGTTCAGAAAACAGAAGCCAAGTTCATTGGAAAGCAAACTGTAGACAAGTGTGATTTAGGTTAAAACTTCATTTCGAAACTGTCTTATGTAACAACTAATGAACTGAGGTAAGAGGCGCATATAAAGACATAAGTAATAATCTCTCCTATAATGTTAGATGCCAAAATTTAAACAAACGTGATAAAATCTATCTAGGCCTAAAGTATGCGTGCAGATGCTTTGCGACATGATTGACGCATTGCTTGTTATTTTAGGTCTACAGAAGCTCTGATTAATCCATACATTGACTTAAATGTTAATCTCATTATAATTTTGCATGCTATTTATAATTGATGCTGGCATAGTAAATACTGCTTAATATAATTTACAGATTTTGTTTCATTTGTGCTTTTATAATAATACATCATGTAATTCTTGCATGGATGCATCCTATACATATCCTTGCTTTTTGCGATAGCATGAATCCAGCGTGAAATGTCAATGAAAAATATTTCTTTTTTCAGAGACAATGATTCTCTCATTTCCGGATAAGATTGGGATATCAAACCAAGTAGGCCTATACATGGATTCTGCGTGGAACTGTTTGCAAGTGTGAAGGCAATTACTGCACAATGAATGGTTAAGTGTTACCAAACTGCTGTCAAACTTTCCAGGTACTGTTATTTTTTATCCCAGGCAGTGTTACTGTGGTACGTGGCTATAATTTCATGAAGAATAAACCTATTATTTGACGTTTGACTTTTCTCTTTAAGTAGGATCCGCCCTGTTGCTTGTAAAAACGGGCTTTTATTTAATCTCCAGCTAAAATACAGAGCACTGGAGATTGAATGAAAGCCCGTAAATCAAGCAGCAGGGCGGATTTTTTTTTTGGAACCTCCTTCGGGTACACGAGCTCGTACCGGTTACGTGACGGTAGGAACGACCCGTTTACCGGGCCGAGTTCGTGTAACGAACACGTACCGGAGGCGGGCGATCTAACGGGATGGGAAAACAATTTTCTACATCTGTAAGAGACAACAAAGAGTATATCAGAACATTAATTTCAATGGAATTTAAATTGACTAAAAGTTTGAATTATTTGACCTTTGACCTAATCTAATAACAATGATGATATCTCAGAACGATCAAACATTTTGTTGAAAGTTGACGCTCTTGACCTTTGATCTTCATCTCATAAAGCTTTTTCTGAATCCCCTTCGCGTTTGGAAAAATACCTCTGTGGGGCGAAAGTTAAGAGATAACTCGAAAGTTTGAAGGCTGCATCTTCGCGACGTGATTTCAAGCTTGTAAAGAAACTGTATTGGCATTCGCTTGAGTCCGCACATATGATTCGGTGGGCTCTATCTTGTATTTTTTCGACTATAGCTTCATCCTCTGCCAGCATTCCTACAAACCATAGAAATCCGATTAATATTATTGCGCGTTAGTTAGACTAGAACGGCCACAACAATATCGCAGAACACTACGCCGTGGTTAAGTCGTGACTATAGCAACGGTACACTTATGACTCAGCACCAGTACATCAATGAAGTAGGTCACGTCCAAACACGTGGTTTTCAGATGACAATTCACGCAATCATTCGGCAACAGTGTTAACATGAATTCTTCGCTGATGCAATAGATTTTCTAGTGTGAAATAATCGTAAAGACAGCTTGAGGGATATTGCTATTACAAATCGCAAATGTGCACCACAATATGACTTTGTGTGTTTGCTACCACTATCACTGCTACGCGTGCATTTCTGTTGAATTGGATTGCGATCAAAGCGCCATTGCGATAGAAGTTTTTTCTTTATCTGCCGGATAACAGACTGTGAATGGAAAGTGATGCACCTACTATCCAAGGACGGAGAGAGCATTTAGAAGAAGTGTTTGACTAACTTCAGCATTGTTTTTGCACAAGTATAATTGCACTTCTTGCCCACCATCGATGTATTGGTCGCTTTTTCAATCAGAGAGTATTAGCTGATGAACAGGAGATACTAGACTTGCAGATAAATGCTGCTGTTTATGGTAAAAGTGGCAAAATAATTTTGATAAACAGCGACTCGAACTCAGGTACTTAGTCACAACAGCGACAAAACTGCAACTTGACACATACACCAGAGGAACACAACCTCGATTGGCAGCATGATAAAATATAGAGCATGAACAATTTTATGGGGACGGCAGTTTGCAGACGCGGCAGCACTTTTGAGCCGGCTTTTCACAAGGCATCCTTCTCACAAATATTATCTCGGGTAAAGAGATGTATCTCATTCCTGCTTTATGATCAAATCATCAGTCAGAAAACAATTTTTGTGACATTATAGACATGCACTGCATACCGGGCGTAATGGTTGCTACTTGGTCGAAGCTCTCGTGGCCATGGAGGCAATCAACCGGAAGCTGTCCTGAGAAAAGAACATGAAATTGATGCAGTCATACCCTCCATTAATATTTGACAATTTAAAATGCTAAACTAGCGAAGAAATCAATAAAGTTGTGAGCGGTGGAAGTTTCAGCGTTGCAGAAACATTAGCATTTAACATCTGGTCTTGGCGACCACGACGACGACTACATATTCAAAAAATATCTTTCTACCATTGAAATATGACCTAAGTCATTGAGCCATAATACATTGAGCCAGTATACTACTGTCAATGCGTAGGCTACATTATAGTCCCAAATGTATATCGGCATATTTCACGCTTCATTGATCGTTTTGCTCTGCAAATGAACGGATTAGCAAAATTGCCTTTTGAATACATAGATTGAAGGGCTTAAAAATTTAATAACTTAAGCAAATTAATTCTCCTTGCGGCAGTAGCCTACTGCATGGCATTGCACGCCAGAAATCCACTAATTATTTCCGATGTCTAATTTGAAATTAGAAATGTGAACGTATTTCATCTGCATCCGAGTAGAATAAAATGTTCTCACAGGGCTGGCGAATTACAGGGAGGACCACAGCATATGGAAGGACCAAGTGAATGATTTTAAAATTCAATTTACTATTTTGCTTGTAATCGACTTAACGAGTTGAGGTAGCTCATGACTCTGGATTATAATCTAGGGTTGTATAAATTACGGTAATTTATTTTTCGGGTAACTTACCGTAAGTTACGGTCATTTATCCGGTAAGTTACGGTAATTTATGAAATATCGGCTGCCTTCACTTATTTATCTGCATATTCTAACTTAAAACCTATTCATCATGGCAGCTAAACTTCCAAGCTTAGGTTACAATTATTGTAGACCTTCGAAAATGTTATTCAGTACATTTGTAGGCAGCAATTATTGACATCTACAACCCGAATATTGGTCTCCAGCAATTGCTAAAAGTAGCATGTCCTATTTATTTTAGATTTTTGTGTCATAAAAACTCCACAAGAATTATCCTTTTTTAAGCTGTTAAACATTTTTTATGCTACGAATAAGTATCCGCATTATAACTACAACTTTTAGTTTCAAAACCTGTAGGCTTTTGCTTTGATGTGTTTATCTACAACTATGTAAAATAATTTTGATATCAATTGCATTGAATAAAAACTATGTGATAATAAAAAAGTATTTATAATAAAAAGAAAAACTTTTGAAATTAAGCTGCCTTACAGACAGCTGATTGACAGTACGATTAAAAAATTCATGGTAAAACTAAAATATGATATTTGTAGAGCTTTTTGCTTTTCCAAAAAATATATGCAACAAATGAAACAAAGAAAAACATACAAGGAAATTACTTGGCATGATTCGGCCTCTTTAACGATCATATAAAATTATGAGATATATTACAATTATACTGAGCTTATTACAGACATGTTTCAATGGAGACACATTTTTATTGTGGTTTTGTGGAAGGTCAAGTATTTGTATTTTAGCGGAAGTTCAATACATTTCGATAGCTCAGCGCTATCATCTTCAGGAGCAAAGATAGTACTTCAATCAAAGTTATGCTCAGAAATCACGAGCATATCAAATGACACTGTATATTACTATCCATGAATATACATGGAGATTGTGAGGGAGAATGGTGTTAGTAAGGGTTGGTATCCTATGCATGCGGCAGATAGAGCTGGGTTACATGTTAGGCCTACCAGTTGCAGATTACCTGATCTGGCTAAAAGAAGCCTGTTCATGCAGAGAAGTAGTCTTTCGAGAACTACAGGAACAAGAAATCATTCAACTCTTGTTTCATCAACATTGAATGATTTCTTGTTCCTCTAGTTCTCAAAAGACTACTTCTCTGTAGGAACGGGTTTCTTTAAGTCAGATCAGGTCATCTGCAACTGGTACCATGTAACCCAGTTCTATCTGCCGCATCCCTAGCCTACTAACCCTTACCAACATCATTCTCCCTCACAATCTCCATGTACATTCATGGATAGTAATATCCAGTGTCATTTGATATGCTCGTGATCATGTGCATAATATTGATTGAATCACTATCTTTGCTCCTGAAGATGATAGCGTTAAGCTATCGAAATATGTATATCGAACTTAATTCACTTTTCCACCAAACCACAATAGATGACCAGTTTTCAAGGCCCATTTAAATGGAGATGAATTTCTCAGTAGAGCAAAATCACTGAGGCAATACTTAGTTCAATTAGTTATTTTTGTGATTTTAGAAGGGTAGAATCATAAAAATGTTGGTTGAGACATATCAGTGTAAGTCAGCTCACAACGAAAATGCTAATCATCATAAAATACGCGATACAGTATTTTCCGGATAATTCCCCAACCTCGTGACAAAGGCAAAATAACAAAAGGCCTACTCATCCGTATTTGGGAATTCATCGATTTTAAAGTGGGCAAATGTTTCATAAAATTCATCGATTTGCGAAATAGAAAACATGACCAATTTAGTGGGTTGTTGAATTAACAGGGAAATACTGTATTGCGAGCTGAAGTATATGTTATAAACATGCTGTCAACTTTGAGACCACTTCCTCAATATCTTCAGCTGTAAATACATAACCACCGCGCCTTGTATGTGCAGGTTCTTTTAAACGTCTTATTTCTTTCCTGTCCTGGTATCCTCTACTTCAGGAAAAACATAAATTCCAAACTTGTTCATTCTAAGGAAAGAAACCAAATACTCGTCATTATCAAGACTTTCAGCAATTTTTCAATGAAGACTTTGTGTCTTAGGGACGGCCTAGATTTCACCGTTTCAAATATTTTGGCGGCAACGAACGTCCCGGATGGTACAGGTATGGACAAATCTTCATCTGGAAGATCCCCGATGTCCATGTCACATTGTTCTTCGTCTGAAGAATTTTCGTTTTCGCTATCGCTCTTGGCATCATCGAAATTTGCCTCTTGGATTATAACAACCTGTCCATTCTTGTGGTAAATCAACTGGGATTTACTTGCTCCTCTTTTTTGTTGTCCAGCGCGCTGTTTCATCTTCAAGTTGTAAGCGACGTAGGTTAAATCTGCTGCATGTTCATCTGATAATCTATTTCTAAGCTTTGTTTATTGTAACCCAAATCCTTTGTTTGAACACTCGGTTGCAGCACTCGTGGCGCACATAGTCAAAAGAATCACAGAAACTTTCATCAAGGCTCGACTCGAACAATTCCCTTGCCACCATAAGACAGGATCAGTAGCGTATGATACCATATTTGCCAGATGTGCCTCGCACTGTTGAATATATTACCTGACTTCGTTTTATATTCCAACAGGTCAGTTGTTACGTCGTCGACTCGCAGCTTTTCAAGGTTTGCCAACCTTAAGATCTCATCTTCTGTTACCATCTGAAATTCAGACAATGTTCGACCTCGGAATCGCGGATCCAGCAAGTTTGCAGCGAAATGCAAGTTTGAGAGACAAAATTTTTTCCGTTTGTCAAAAGCTGACAGAATCCTTGCTGCTTCGCATTCTGATAAGAACGATTGGTTTTGAAGAGCTGTTTTGATCTATGTTTCCTCAGCAGCACCGATGGCATGCGAAATAGGTCGAAGAAGAGAAGCCACGTCGTCAGTCGGTTCCCAAAAATTTGAATTATCCAGAATTCTCAGCTGTAGATGTTGAGGCGCCTCGCAATTAGCATCAATGATTGACAATCGAAGCGCATTTTCAGATCAAGATTTCTTTTCAACATTTGATAGTAGCTTGCCCATCGAGTGGGAGTTCCAAGTTTGACACTAAGAGGACTGTGAAGGCGCATGATGGATCGGGGAACATGTCTATAACGGAAGAATTTGGATATTTCACTATTTTCTGCTATAACTGTGCTGATCGACAGAACTTTTCGCATATCAGAAGCGAGTAAATTCAAGCCATGCGCCAAGCAACCATACGTGTTTATCCAAGGGAATCGATTTCGCATCTCGATCCACGCAGATATCATGTTGGCAGCGTTATCAGTCATCAAAAATCGAATGCTCTTAGCCTCTACATTAGAAAATTCACAAAATTCATCAATCGCATTGCAGATAATGTCACTCATGAATTTTGCAGTGTGTCGCATTTCTTCTGAGTGAATACCTTTAAAGAAAAACGGGGTTGGAGTCATACATAAGACTTGAATATGAGAATCATTCGATATACACGACCAGCCGTCAGCGGACATACCAATAGATGGCGAATGTTTGCACAATCCTCGAACGTAATCGCTAACTCTATTCTTCTCCTTCATTAAAAGTGGACCACTGAGATTTTGTCTGGAAGGAATTTGAAATCATGGTCTTATCTTTTCAAAAAATGCACACCACGAATGATTGTCTGTCAAAATCAGGGGAGAAGCAGTCACATAAATTGCCTTGGTTAATGATTCCTCAATCTCAGTTTGTTCCGATGACCTAACGCATCGATAAATGGTAGGGTACTGCATTGATTTTGATTGTTTGAAATCGACACTGTTGGCTGGCTGTGTGAAGGTTCTTTATCAGTTCGTGAAATCTTGCTGACATACTGGTGACTAATTGAAGAGGTTTCACTTATGCTATCACTATCTTCGTTATCACTTCCAGTGACTATGGTTGCGTTATCTGTGGGTAGACTTCGAAAGGCCATTATCTTCATTCGCTTTCGTGATGATGCAACTGACTGATTGACAACTTCCTTTCTGTATAATTCTTTCACTTCTGGTGGGGCCTTTGGACATCCTTCGGTTAGATGGCATCTCATTCTCGTGGCGTTTGCGACAAATGAGGTATCACAATACTTGCAAAATCCTTTCATTTTTCTGTCAACAGTAATTTTTGAGAAATGATTCCAAACATCGCAAAAGTTCTTCGGCATCTAAAAAAGAAAGTGATACGTGAGTTTTGAGATATAATGGAAATAAAAAATGTACCTAAAACATATAAATCTATCATATCCTCCAATTCATCAATGTCATTGAGATCAGTGTTGCGGAAACGTAAGCGGTAATTTCGAGTGAAAGCGGAAACGGGAGCACAGAAAACTAGCGCGAAAAAATAGATGACACCCAAAAATAAATATGATAGGCATACTATTTAAACCTATTCTATAGAATTCCACTGTAATTTAGCCTATTCCCAATTCACCTATTATATGTCTGCTGTGTTCAAATAAAACAAGGTTATGGAGATCTATCGTAAAATAAAGTCTGATGTATTTTTTCATTAATGGATTTTACAATTTATATGAGTAGACAACTGAATAAGTGATAACATAAATATATAACAACAACAAAGTATTGTAGGCATTCTACGAAGAAGCTCAATTATGAAATTTAAGAAGCGATCGGTATACATGCATAAAGAGCCCCATGTTATAGTGACAGGAATTTGGATGGAATTTTCCAGTCAAAAGCGCTTCCAGTGGGCCTGGAAGCAATGGAGACGCAAACGCTTCCGCAACCCTGATTGAGATGCATGTTAATGGGGGTGTTTGTTTCCGGTAAGTGGAAATGATTTGATTTGAAATGTACTTTCTACAATTCATCGTTTTAATTCGAGAAATCAGTATTATGATTTGACTGATCGTTTGGTAATAAAATTTTTCCTTGGGACATATTCCATGACAGAGTCGCCTAAAGTGCGAGCACTTCAATTCCAAAGTCTTGCACATTTTGTTAGATAGGATAAGACATACCATTGAGGTTTAAAAAGACAGACAATTGATTCACATGCTATTCCTGGTTTTGTAAAAAATCAGTTTTTTAATTAATCAATAATTGCTTTTCGATTGTCACGCACGCCGCACGGGACCTCAAGTTTATGAATTAATGAAGAAATTGTAGTTGATATTTTTCTCCGTTACTGGTAGAGTGATGATTGGTTGTATCTGTTGAATTGTGTCACTTATACTAAAAATTGATTAATTATACAGCAATATACTAAAAGTTAACGAAAAATCGATTATTTCAATAGTAGTTTTTTCTATTTATCTCATTGAGAGGAAATAATACTTGATGTCCTCATTTATCCTCATTCTGTGAGTATTTTATTTGCAACATGTGGTAAGTTAGATTAATAGCGCTTTTGTACATTTCTAATATTTTACAAAGAAATCAAAACTGTCTCGTGCGTGACATGTTTGACACTTTCTGAAATGGCATGAGAGGAAACCGCGCCAAAGAAAGTGTTATTACAGTTGTGAAGGATCCCATGACTTTTTATGAAGCCGTTACTTATGTGAGCATGTATATCATACTGATTCTCATGGACGAAATTTCACCAACCAAGACTATCATTGAGGACACCCGTCATCTTGGGTATTCTGAAAGTTGCGGCCTTTTCTTCAGTTAGGCCTATAGCATCTTAGGTGAAACGGGATAAAATGAGCAAAGTTTTGCAGAACATGGGGGAAAATGAGTATGTAGTTTTAATATAGGCTATGGATATTTTCTTGTTTCCAAGTTATCCGAGTTACATCGATTACTTTGATTCCGACAGAATTTATTTTAAGAAAGTGATAAAGGGAAAAACGTATTTCAGCATCATCGGTTACTTCTGGCTCTTACTTTAGAAATTTAAAAAACCTCAGAATAACTATTTTCAGTTGAAGTTTGACTGCATTGATTTCACCCTTCACTTCTCTATTGGAGATAGATATTCTCAGTAGTTGATTTGAGACTTTCTGATTCAACTTTCATTTTAACTTGAAGTCACATACGGTCAATCATTTCCTTATCACAGTCCGATGTTGAGAACCATTCAGTTTTACGTAATTCCACACTGACTGTATCTGCATTTCACAGTTCATGTACTGCCTTGATAAAAATGAACGAAAGGCTTCGCCAACTCGTGCTGTTTGTTCTTCATTTACTAAATTAGCAAAGGGTCTAGATTTTCCACAGATGAGATTAGCAGAAAGTACACGTGCGACGAATGATCGAATGGATTGGCGTAGGAGAGTGGTGACCACATGCACATCGCAAGGCGACCCCTAACAATAAGATGAAAAGTTTATTGCAGGAGACTGGAGAAGACAAATATCAGATAACTCCTTTTTTTCCTAGGCTTTCCTGTCTTAATCTTTAACATCATCTCTTGTCTTTCACTTAAGAAGTATTTCTAGTCTTGACCCTCGGCCCTACCTGTTCTTTTCCCCGAACACGGTCCTAAAGGGGCCCTTCAATATCTTCTAAACCAGTGCTCCGTAACCTTCTTGGTAGTCGTTCGCACTATCTTGACTTGTTAAATCCATTTCGCACATTTCATAGCCTACGAAAACTATTGAAAAGTGTAAGGGTAAAACCAGGAATGTGATTTTTCAACGTTTTTTAAGAAAACTGCAATTTAAGATTTTGACTCATACTACCTAGGTCTGTGTGAGTTATTTTTGTTTTTCTCATACAGAATGTCTATCTTTGTATTAATTTAGATTGAAAGAAATATTTTCCAAGATGTAATGAATAGACGGAGTTATGAATATAATATTCATTGCGTAATAATAAGGGCCTACCAATAAATGGTTAAAACTGGCAATTCTTTTTTCTGTGGACTGAGTCCTTACTCGGCAGATCCCGAAAGTGCATTGAGTACAAAATGCGATAGTAGATCATGTCTGTCTTGAACTCGCATCGCCACTGCCTTACTGCATGCGATTCCAGTAGGCCTACGTGTAATTATCACATCTATCTATTATATAACACTGGAAACGGAACGGACTAGTTCCATTTCCGTTCCAAAATGGAGATGGAAGAGTGGTAGTTCATCTAGGTTTTCGGAAATACATGATTGCGATTGCGATAAGCAGAAATTATGCGGCCTACAACGTTTGAGCCAACAGATGAGGCGATCGATTTGTAAAGGGATGTACAAGGCTAATTGTACAATTTAGCATGAAGGTACCGCTGCGTCCTAGTGGTAAAAAATACAGTAATTTGACATTATTAAGGGCGGATCAGTAGCCAACATACGCTTATTGATCCAACTAGGTTGCGGCGAAAGCCACTGTCGACAATTATAACACGACAAAATCATCAGTTATAAAAGGCATATTATGATTGATCTGATAAACTAGATAAACTCTTCAAACACAAGATTTCACACATGACTTTTTACATACGACTGAAAGCTACGGCAAGACCAGTATTACACCATCCAAATTATAGGTCCTACATCATAATACAGCCGACAAATTTTAACATAGAGCACTACAACACTAATATATTTAGTGCCACAGCTATCTAACATAATCAAGGAGATCTGACGACAATTGCCAGGTTAAAAGAATCGGTAATGTATCCAAAAATGACAAAAATGTTCAATTTGCTCTACATCGATAACTACACACGTGTTTAAAGTGAAACCGGTCTTGAAATGGAGAAAAATTTACAAGGAGTCAGTTAAAAATATATGTAAGAGTTAAAACAAAGATGAAGACTCCTCAATATCTGAAAAACAACAATTTTATAATAAATTACCCGGTAATTTAAATATATGTTACCCGGTAACTTACCGGGTAATTTACCCGGTAACTTACCGTCGGGTAAGTTACCGTACAACCCTATTATAATCTATAGTGCTCAGACGATAGGCCTAAATGTCGAAATACTTTCTTTCAAAAACACAAAAGACAGAATTTTAGAGTACCGTATTGAATATTTTGTTTTTCACCTTTTCGTCGTTTCTGTGCCCGTGTTGACCTCTATTGAGGCTATCACAGTCTATTTTCGGACGTAAAGGAGCAGTGTTCAACTGCATGAATTGAAATGACGAGTTTTATTTAGCGTAGGCCTATAATCTAAGTATGCATTAGGATGCTAATTATCGCTTCTGCTGCTTCAGAACAAAGTTGCTTATTAGTTTTTTCACTTTGAGTTTGTTTTCAGACAGTTTCACAACAAATTTAGAGGAAGCGGATGGACAAATAGGCTAACTGGAGTTTAAAATACAATTATGATGGTAATTAATTGATCACACTACAAATAATTAGATTGCCTCTAACAGAGTTGAGAATTACTTAAACATTTCAAAAAAAGAAGAGATTGACATCTTTAGACTTGGAGACTCGGAATATTTGAATTTTATTTCACTCGATTTTCTTTCCATTTCAAATAGCCTATGACATCCTATACCAATAGCACTTTTGTCTTTAATGATCGTCAATACTTCATGAAAAGATGAAGTCACAGATTTTATTTAAAAATGCTGTAAAATCGATTTAAAATTTTAAGTCTTACCATAGAGTATATAATATATCCACTCTATGAGTCTTACTTTCATGTTTACAGCATTTTTTATTTAATGAACCTGCCGATCTTCTACGTGAGACTAAAGCAATTTTATAAACTCGAACTTACAATCTAGTACTTGCGCAACGAATATTACTAACAAAGATGATAGGCTGCAAACATTCTTCAAAATTTTTTCACAAATGTTCACCGATTTTGCTTTTGTTGTCTTTGAGATCAGTAGTAAGCAAAACTCCACTTCTGGACCGCGCAAGATGGCCGCCATCGCTGAGTCCCCCCCCCCTCTGGCTCGGCAGAGTGTCGTGGTCGGCCGCCGTGGTGCTTCGTGTCTGAGTCCCCCCCCTCCCCCCTCTGGAACGACAGAGGTTGTGGTCTGTCGTGGTGTGCCGGCCAGGTGGGTCCACGTTCACAACATGTTCGCTGATGTCCCCCCCCCCTCTGCAACGACAGAGTGTGAGACTCGGGTGAGTTGGTCCGACCGCCTGGTTGACGTGGGCGACCGTCTAGGTTGACGTGGGCGACCGCCAGGATTAGTCTTGAGGCTATAGTGTGTGATGTTTTTGGTGTGTAGCGTCCAAACGAAGCATCGGATGAGAAAACGGAGGTCAGATTCGGATTCAGCGTGAAATTCTGCATCGGTAGGGTGAGTTTCAACTCAATCGGAGAGAAAAAATTTTCAACATTTTTCGAAAAACGACAGAGTTAGAATTTGGGACGTTTTGGTGTGTAGCGCCCAAACGAAGCATCGGATGAGAAAACGGAGACCAGATTCGGAATCTACGTGAAATTTTGGGTTAGGAAGGATGTTTCCAGCGAAATCGGAGAGAAAAAATTTTCGGCTGACGTCCCCCCCCCTGGACAGCTTGCTTCCAGTGGACGGATTTTGTCGTGCGATAGCTCGTTTGAAAGCTAAGAGTGAGACAAATTCAGTGAAAGAATCGGCTTGTTCCTATCTGTCTTCGTTCAAAAGTTAGAGCGGTTACAAGATTTTAGGTCGGAGCTCGCTCACCTGAAAAAATCCTAAGTGTCAGAGTGACTTTGTATGGGTAAAATTTTGAAAATTTTCCAAAGTGTGGAATTTCGACCTGGGACCGCCACCAAAACATTTTTCATCAAATTTCAGTGACCCCCCCCCCCCCCCCGACAGCAATCTTCTAACTTTGGTTCTAGTGGACGGATTTTGTCTTACAGCTACTCGTTTGAAAGAGGAGAAAAAACTGCTCGACAACATTTTTTGTTGCGAGTCAATCGGACCAGCCGTTCACAAGTTAGAGCGGTTACAAGATTTTAGGTCGGAGCTCGCTCACCTGAAAAAATCCTAAGTGTCAGAGTGACTTTGTATGGGTAAAATTTTGAAAATTTTCCAAAGTGTGGAATTTCGACCTGGGACCGCCACCAAAACATTTTTCATCAAATTTCAGTGACCCCCCCCCCCCCCCCCGACAGCAATCTTCTAACTTTGGTTCTAGTGGACGGATTTTGTCTTACAGCTACTCGTTTGAAAGAGGAGAAAAAACTGCTCGACAACATTTTTTGTTGCGAGTCAATCGGACCAGCCGTTCACAAGTTAGAGCGGTTACAAGATTTTAGGTCGGAGCTCGCTCACCTGAAAAAATCCTAAGTGTCAGAGTGGCTTTGTATGGGTAAAATTTTGAAAATCTTCCAAAGTGTGGAATTTCGACCTGGGACCGCCACCAAAACATTTTTCATCAAATTTCACTGACCCCCCCCCGACAGCAATCTTCTAACTTTGGTTCTAGTGGACGGATTTTGTCTTACAGCTACTCGTTTGAAAGAGGAGAAAAAACTGCTCGACAACATTTTTTGTTGCGAGTCAATCGGACCAGCCGTTCACAAGTTAGAGCGGTTACAAGATTTTAGGTCGGAGCTCGCTCACCTGAAAAAATCCTAAGTGTCAGAGTGACTTTGTATGGGTAAAATTTTGAAAATTTTCCAAAGTGTGGAATTTCGACCTGGGACCGCCACCAAAACATTTTTCATCAAATTTCAGTGACCCCCCCCCCCCCCGACAGCAATCTTCTAACTTTGGTTCTAGTGGACGGATTTTGTCTTACAGCTACTCGTTTGAAAGAGGAGAAAAAACTGCTCGACAACATTTTTTGTTGCGAGTCAATCGGACCAGCCGTTCACAAGTTAGAGCGGTTACAAGATTTTAGGTCGGAGCTCGCTCACCTGAAAAAATCCTAAGTGTCAGAGTGGCTTTGTATGGGTAAAATTTTGAAAATCTTCCAAAGTGTGGAATTTCGACCTGGGACCGCCACCAAAACATTTTTCATCAAATTTCAGTGACCCCCCCCCCGACAGCAATCTTCTAACTTTGGTTCTAGTGGACGGATTTTGTCTTACAGCTACTCGTTTGAAAGAGGAGAAAAAACTGCTCGACAACATTTTTTGTTGCGAGTCAATCGGACCAGCCGTTCACAAGTTAGAGCGGTTACAAGATTTTAGGTCGGAGCTCGCTCACCTGAAAAAATCCTAAGTGTCAGAGTGACTTTGTATGGTAAAATTTTGAAAATTTTCCAAAGTGTGGAATTTCGACCTGGGACCGTCACCAAAACATTTTTCATCAAATTTCTCTGAACGAGGGGGGGGGAGGTCAGTGAAATTTGATGAAAAATGTTTTGGTTAAGGTCCCAGGTTGAAATTCGGAAGTTTTAAATTTTTCAAAATTTTCACCACACTGGAGCTCTCACACTTAGAAATTTTTTCACTTGTGGCATGTTACATGGACATGTGCTGGCGGACCGACTTCCCGTGGTCATATGAGAATGGTTCAGGTGTCATATTGTAAAGAATGATGAGACAAATCGTTTGCAATAAACCGCATGTCGCTACGATGAATACTTTCGGAGATAGAGCCATTTTAAGTTTTCTTCCGAGCATATATAAACCCCCGACAACGTAAGTCTGATCACTTCATCGAAAGACGAGGTAAGCGACGGTCGTCGCTCTGAGCTCCCGATATCGGGTGCAAAGGACTCTATCTTTTGAAGTAGGCAAGCTATCTTGCTACTTCAAAGTTTGTATGATAGAGTTTGATAGTGTCTTTACTACTGATAAAATTTTTTAAAAGTAGTATGAGTAGTAAAATGCGGAATTTTTTAAAAATTCTTAATTTTCAGTTTTTTCAAAGTTTTAACATATAGACTAAGGTTTTCAAGTATCCTGAGTTCAAATCTGCTATCAGATTTGAAATTTAACTAAGTCTAAGGCAGCTTTGAGGGGTTAGATCCCAGCTACTGATCACTACCTTTGACTCGGCGTTCCTGTTACCACTTCGGGGCAGTGACAATGATGTCTTCAGCTGTAAAGAGCGGGTATCGGGGAAGATCTCTCACTTCCCTAGTGATCGGTACAAGGCCTTCGGGCTGTCGACGGGATCGAGTGCCACTCACTACACTCTTTAGGAATATGACTGTACTACATGATTCCAAACTTATACAAATTTCATTATCTTACAGCTAACGATAAATCTAACATGGCTAATGACAGGAACCGCAAATATCATATTAAAATGTGCTCATGTGGGCGAGTTAATCGCAGTGCGGACGCCAAAGCTCATGTTAAGAAGGCGGGCACCGGCCACATGATTATCTTGAATAGGGTTGCGTGCGTGAAGTGTAGAGTGCTGAAGGGTGATGAGGATGAGGCGCGTTTTTACAGAGTGCATGCTGACTGTAGTGGTGGTTTAGTGACTGATTTGAGATTTACGCAGTTGATTGTGGAAGAGAGGGAGCGAATGTTGGCGATCGAGCGAGAGGGTAAGGTTGAGAATGTTGTTGAGAATGTTGTTGAGAATGATGAGTTGGCGAGAGCGGTTGCGTCGTTGGAGGGTGAGATTGGGCGAAAGAGAGTGCTTGAGAGTGATGATGAGGATGATGTGGATTTAGATAGGGAGCGTGTGAGGAAGCGTGTGAGGAAGTTGAGCTCTTCGTCATCGGAGGTGTCAAACATCGTCATCACCGACCCCTCGAAGAGCTCATCTTCCCCAAAAGTGAAGAGTGGTGGGATTCGTGTGCAGTCGGCGAGGTGGTTGAAGGATGAAGAGAAGAGGCATGTTTCGCAGCAGATGGCGCATGATTTGTTGGTGAATAAGTATGAGAGTTTGAAGAAAGTGAAGGATGAAGTTGTGAAGGAGTTGGATGAGTTAAAAAAGAAGGAACTGAAGTCGAAGGAGGTGGCGGATGAAAACATTAGAATGAGGCGTTGTGTGACTGATTTGAAGAATAAGACGCGAGAGTTGGAAGAGAAGAATGATGAGTGTGTGAAGAGGGCGGGTGCTGCGGAGAGAAGAATGAGAGATGCAGAGGCGAAGTTTGAGGAGATGATGAAGGAGATGAGTGTGTTGAGAGCGAGGAATGTTGAGTTGGAGAGGACTGTGGCTCGGCGGGGTGATGAGAGGCAGGCGTATGAGAAGTTGGAGCGCATGAGGGATGAGTGGGAACGTGTGAATGAGGATCGTTTGTTTGAATTTCACATCCCTATTCGGGATAATCATTTGGCCGGCGAAGTATTAGTAAATCAAAGCCTCGACGAATCAATTATTTGCTACAACGGTCATCCGAGCAAGAAGTGTCTCCATGCAAGCTTACGAATGCGCGGTCACCTACATAAATTCTCGATTCGGAAACGCGCGAGACTGCCAAAGGATGACTAACTTGGTAAGTGAAAAAGAAAATAAGATAGTATATCCTATTCTAATACATATCATTTTCATTGCAGATCTTTGCCCGCCTTCACCACCCCATCACGTCACTCCCGAGAACGAACCATCGGCTCTCTTAAGGGCCACCTAGGGGCAAGACATGATAGAACCTCCACGCGGTTTGCCCTGGGCAGTCTTCGGACTGGCGAATACTATCATTAAGTTGAATCTGCTATCAGTCAACTTGAACGTTGCGTCGCGTTAGAGGGGTATATAAACCACTGCCTCTCATTTCATTTCATTTCAATCATGCAGACGCCGAACAGTCAAGTCAGCTCTCCTCGCGGACCGCAGTTAAGGCCGCGAAATTTATTTGAGGAGTTCGTCAGGCTAGAGGAGCAAGACAGAGTTTTTAATAATCTTGCTCGGATTGGCAATCCGATGACAGCAACTACTGTCAATCCAACGGAATGGCGCTACATTCCAATTTTTAGTCATGTGCCAGTTAGTGTGGAAGTCGACAGTGCTACCAAAGAGAGAGTCTTTGACTCTCTCAGCAGAATTGGTAGGGTGTAAGATGACGCTACTCCCGAGAACGAACCATCGGCTCTCTTAAGGGCCACCATGGGGCAAGACATGATAGAACCTCCTCGCGGTTTGCCCTGGGCAGTCTTCGGACTGGCGAATACTATCATTAAGTTGAATCTGCTATCAGTCAACTTGAACATTATGCAGTCGATTGCTATCCCTGAAGCATTCTGATTCGCTGTTGAGCAATTCATTGTTGAAAACCCTATATAAGCTAGAAGATTGTAGCGCTTCTCATTCAATTTGAAGTCACGATGGAAGCGACATCTGCCGACAATATTCCCGTCTTCACTGATGAAGACAACGGCATTCCCGAGTTCGTCATCCTCGACGAATGGGTTGAGGATGAGAAGAAGGGGAAGATCAAGAGGATCATTTGGACGGATGAGGTGTGGACTCCGAATACCACTCGCATCCGAAAGGTGCCAGATGCACCACCACGGCTTAGGCGGTATAGGGTATACGACAACCTAAGCGTCATACCCATTGACTATTCCAGTCAATAGTCAAATTCACGTCCCCGAGAACGAACCATCGGCTCTCTTAAGGGCCACCATGGGGCAAGACATGATAGAACCTCCTCGCGGTTTGCCCTGGGCAGTCTTCGGACTGGCGAATACTATCATTTAGTTGAATCTGCTATCAGTCAACTTGAACGTTGCAAATGAAGTTCGGTGTAATACTTCCTTTCGACGGGCGTTCCTGTAAAGGGCGGCGGTGAAACCCGTAGCTATGTATACCGCAAGGGACATTCGGCAATGGTCAATCTTGTTAAACCTCTCTGCGTCATGTTTGCAAGTGATTGCCTCTGTCTCAACGTAGTATGCATTCGCGCCAGGGCGACATTTAGCCAACTGTCGAAGGTTGCCTAAAACTTTCCATTGCATACGTTATGAGAACCATGAGTTCTACCTGTCTCTATCAATGAGACGAATTGATGAATGGAATGAAATGGGAGGACACTCACGCGCCACACGCAACATAACACACTTCTCTCTTCCGTAGTCTAACAAGCTCTTTACACATGGATCGCAGTCGATTGCTATCCCTGTATCAGAAGTGTAAGCTATCTTAATTTATTTGACACTATTTTATCTACCATCATCGTCCATATGAAATGTTTTAAGATTTACAAGTTAGACTAAGCGTGCTACTATTTCCAAATGAAAAAGTATACATGGTTAAATCATCCACTTAAGCCCATCCGTAGTCTAACAAGCTCTTTACACATGGATCGCAGTCGATTGCTATCCCTGTATCAGAAGTGTAAGCTATCTTAATTTATTTGACACTATTTTATCTACCATCATCGTCCATATGAAATGTTTTTAGATTTACAAGTTAGACTAAGCGTGCTACTATTTCCAAATGAAAAAGTATACATGGTTAAATCATCCACTTAAGCCCATCCGTAGTCTAACAAGCTCTTTACACATGGATCGCAGTCGATTGCTATCCCTGTATCAGAAGTGTAAGCTATCTTAATTTATTTGACACTATTTCATCTACCATTATCACCCATATGAAATGTTATAAGATTTACAAGTTAAACTAAGCGTGCTACTATTTCCAAATGAAAAAGTATACATGGTTAAATTATTCACTAAAACCCCATTCAAGTAAGTCAGTATGAAAGCAAAGATAATACGAAATAAACATTTATTATGGCATGTATTTCAAAAGGTCTTCATCGTCAATATCGTCCCAGAGTCTGGCTTCACATAGATCACAAAAACAGTTGAGCTGCTTTAAACGTTCTTCTGCAGCGTCCCTCACTTTCTCAATGTACGCCCACTCCGCCACGGTTCGCGGTTGGGAGTTAGGGGTGTACCACTCCCATATTTGATGCAAGTGCGACTTGCTGGTCATCTCCATCACCCCTTCGGCATCATATTGTAAATATTTCCACCGTATGCCTGTTAGGTCGGGCAACTCCTCTTCATCCTCCTCCGATAATGATAACTTTCGTATATTGTCGAGATTGTATGTCTTCTCCACCTTCGCCTTTCTTGGTGCATTTGGTGTAACGAGCACCTTTGCTGATGTATATGGAGAGGAGAACTCCAATGCGGTATTTGGTGTTGTTGGAGGACTTGTCATGTTGTCTTTGAAATGCTGACTTTGAATAATGATAACTTTAACATTTTTCCTATTCTTAAGTATACACAAGCAGCCAATCAGAATGAACATCCAATGAATGAAGAGGATGAAAGTATATAAGCAAAGTGACATTCAGGTCATTTCATTTAATCTGTGAATCATACAAGTGACGAACGCACGATCTCTCTCTTTGACTATTATTTGAGGTGTACAAGTGAACTGCTATCTCGTGAATTCCAAATTTGAGTGAAGTCTCTATCTTGTAGAAGTATCAACCTTAAACTTGATTTCGTTGAAATGGTAAGTTGAAAATTTCCTCTCATCTCCCTCAAACGTGTGACTAATAGCATCTTCCTCAATTTCAGGCATCAACTTCATCACCAACGCCCTCTCTTCTCGAGGAAAGTTTAGAGTTATTGAGTCAAGGTAGGTTGTAACACTACACTGAGGCTTGAACAGAGATGAAAGAATGATTTCTCTTTCAGGTGATGTGAGTTCCAGCTCAGGACTCTCGCGGCAAGGCAACGAGTGGGAATGTGCCGACTGCGGACATATGTTTACAAGGAAGCACAGTCTCCTTCGACACATCAAACAACGTGTGTGTCAACGCAAAGCGGCGTCAATCTCCGGAGGTGAAGTTGATTCTGACGATGACATCTCCTTTCCTTGCGATTTGTGCCCTCTTTCTTTTGATAGTCACTTTCAGCGATCTTCGCACAGACTTCAACACACGCATGCAAATGATCACTACACCAACGGTACCTCTACCATCTCCCTCATTAATGTTTCACATAATAATTTAGTACGCGACTACTGCATGGAGTCCAATACTCAAATTGTAGATTTTCCTGAGTGGCTCCTTCAAAATTCTAACATTATCGAAGCGCTCTTCAATAATTTAGACAATTTTAGAATGAAGGCGCTCATCTACCTTAAACTAAAATATATTAAAATAGATTTTCAAACGGGTCAAGTGACGGAGAGAATACAGTTTCATGTTCCTTCCTCTTCCGCAACCGAAGTTGTAGACTGCGAGTCTTGGCTAAATTTTCACATTCAATGTTTAAAATCAAATGTAGATAAATTCAATCAACGCGACAGCGCTCTCATTTTTGATGGTGTGGACTCAGCCATATTCAAAATTTCCCTATTAGAAAGTCATGCAGCTCGAGGCACATTTAATAAGAAATAATAAGAATAATAAGAAAGCTGTCATCAATGTTGATTGTAAATCACAGTGTTTCAAATATGCAGTCCTATCCATCCTTCACTATAATGATATCAACGCGCATCGAGATCGCACCTATAGCTATAGACAGTGGGAGGATGAACTAGACTTTGAAGGTTGTGATAGTAACAACATGAAAATCAAAGATGTAGAAACGTTCGAAAAACATAATAAGATTAAAATTGTCGTTCACGTGTGGGAGAAGGGGTTGAAGGGTGCCCGCTATAATTCACGTTCAACTTGTTATGAACGTGTAGTCAACCTCTTATTAGTAAAACAGGATGATAGCGAGGAATGGCACTACTGTGGTATTCCCAAAATCTCTCGCTTGTACACTCACTTGGGGCACTCTAAAAGAGGTGAACATTTTGTATGCGACCGCTGCATCCGCTCATTTTGGAGTAAAGATAAATTTGAAACTCACTATGAATGGTGCAAGCGAGGTAAATTACAAATGGAACGCATGCCCAAAGATGAAATATTTTCACATAGGGATAATGGTGACGAATTAAGTCCCCTGCGTGTCATTTACGCAGACATAGAATGCTACATTGATGATATCATCCACAAGCCAGCAGCCATATCCTGCTATGAAGTATGGCATGACCACTTTAGGAATAGACAAAACAAAATGCATACTTGGCAAGGTGAAGATTGCATTTCAAAATTTCTAGAATTTCTCGATAAAGCTGCAAAATTTCAACAATCATATGATTCCCAATTGCAGCGTAAGTCACTACATATGTCAGATGAAGACAAACAAAAATTTGAAAGTTGCACATCCTGTCCTAAATGTCATAAAACGTTTGATGACGATAAAATTAAGAAAGTGCGTGATCATGATCACATCACTGGTAAATTTAGAAACGCACTCTGCTCCAAATGTAACTTTTCACTTAGGTTGAGACGTCGTGTACTACCCGTCATTTTTCATAACTTTAAGGGCTATGACAGTCATATGCTCATAAAAGGAGGGTTGAGCCAGATGAAATCGTGGCAGTTTAATGTAATAGCACAAACGAGAGAAAAATTCATGGCAATGACAGCAAAAGTACCAGTAGATAAAACTAAAGAAAATAAGACAGTCTTCTTCGAAATAAAATTTTTAGATTCATTTCAATTCATGTCAGCGTCACTAGCTTCTCTCGTTCGTAATCTCAAGTTTCTTCCCCATAGTCAAACTTTGAAGAAACACTATCCAAACTTAACGGATGAAATAATCACTCGCAAAGGAGTCTTTCCTTATGCGTATTTTAGCTCAATGTCTAAACTAAATGAAACAACCCTTCCTTCCATTGACAAATTCAAAAACGATTTGACGGGTGAAGATTGTCCAGTAGAGGACTATGAACATGCTCAAGAGGCATGGTTAAAATTTAATTGTAAAACGTTTGGCGATTATATGATCGCTTACTTAGAATTAGATGTCATTTTGCTGGCTGATGTCTTTCAGGAGTTTCGACGAGTGGCATTAGAAGAAGACAAATTAGATCCTATCCACTTTGTCAGTCTACCAGCCATGTCCTTTAAATCAGCCTTTAAAATGACTGGTGAGACCATTCATCTCTTACAAGACCCGGAGATGTATAATATATTTGAGCGCGGAATACGCGGTGGTCTCACATTTGTAAATAAACATCATATAAAATCTGAAACAGTAGGTGATGATCATATCCACCTAAAGTACTATGACCAAAGTAATTTATATGGCAGTTCACTGTCTAAACCACTACCTCATTCCGAGTTTAGTTGGTTAAATCAAAATGAGCTTGAGTATTACTCCAACCCTTCAAACATACTGAATATTCCAGATGAAGGTGATTGGGGATATTATGTTGAAGTGGATTTGATTTATCCAAATAGTATTAAAAATAAAACTGCTGATTTCCCACTCGCACCTGAATCTGGCGAAGTGACTGAAGATATGTTTTCACCATTCATGTCACAATTTCATAATAACTTAACAGAGTGTGGACAGCCAAGGTACAAACCATGCCGCAAACTTTTACTCACCCAATATGATAAGAAAAATTATCTCGTACACTTCTGCATATTAAAATTCTATTTAGAAATGGGCATGCTTCTAAAGTCAGTTCACCGCATTATCAAATTTAGACAGAAAGCCTTCCTCAAACCCTACATAGATAGTAACAGTCAAAAACGTGCACTCGCCCAAAATAATTTTGAAAAGGATTTTTATAAATATAAGAATAATAGTCTATTCGGAAAGACCATGGAGGATGTTAGAAAACGTATGAATTACAAACTAGTCGTTGATGAACAAAAATATCACAAATTGACCTCATCACCTCTTTTCATTGATAGAGACATCATCGATGAGGATCTTGTAGGTGTTAAAATGATTAAATCAGAAGTTGAGTTGTGCAAACCCATCTATATTGGGCAAGCCGTTTTAGATTATTCCAAGCTTGAAATGTATCAACTCTTCTACAAAATATTAAAACCATGCCCTCTCGTAAAAGAGATTCGCTTGCTGGGTGGTGATACAGATAGTTTCTTTTTAGGAATTACCACTCAAAAAGATTCAAATTTTAATGAAGTAGGTAAGTCATTAGAAAAATATTTCGATACATCTAACTACAATCCCACTCATCCACTCTATTCCATACAGAATAAAGCCAAACTTGGTTGTTTTAAGGATGAAACAGCAGGAAAGGAAATAGATGAAATGATTCTCCTCCGTCCTAAAATGTATTCCATGAAACTAAAAGAATGTGCAGATAGTATTAAGCGTGCTAAAGGTATATCAAAATCCATTGTTCATAAAATGAAACATCGGTCCTATAAGAAGGCCTATAAAAATAAAACTATAACGTTTGTCAATATGACAATCTTAAAATCTCAAGTTCATACTGTGAAAACGTACACGTTCAAGAAACGAGCACTTTCAGCATGGGAGGATAAGAGGTGTTGGATAGGACATAACACATCTCTTCCACATGGACATCCTGACACAAACATACCTCCACCCAAAAGAATAAAACTCACGCTACCACATTCAGGAGATGTATTGACATAATCAACTTTAACTCAGTATTTTGATGTTGCTTTTTGTAGATATACATGGTTGTTTTATGTATCGCATGAGATCGTTTCTTCCTTGTGAATATATGCCTACAGTCAGCCCATTCCCCCTATATCTGTGAAAAGACTTTTTCATATACATATTTTTATTTCAATAAACATATCACAATGACTTCACTTTGTTTTCCGAAACACTAAAGTTACGAGGGATTTAGTATCTTTCACATGGATACACTCTTGTAAACCATTGGTAATTTTGATAGCAATAGAGGGTATAGTTTGTTTGACGACGGGATGATAGAAAATAGATTCAAACATCTTCTCGACTATTCCATATGAAGCGTCTTTATCATGAATGAAATCACGTAAAATGTATTCTTTTTTCTCGCCAACAGAAATAGGTAAAATCAAATCACTTTGAATGTAAAGGTGTTGTTCATGTTTATCAAGTGTCATTGGTGTTTCTATACCAATCGTATGCGCAGCAGCAAACACAGTTTGTAGCATTGAAAAACCAAAGAGTTTTTCAAATTTTTACTCAATTGACATTGAATGTCATCACCCAGTTTCAGAACAACGCGTTGATTATCAATTGAAAACGAAATGTGGTGTGTCTTTGCATCATATTTACTTTTCATCACATGCTTCAACTTCTGTTGTATATAAGGATTTACTACATGAATGAAGCTTTCAACTGTATGATATAGACGCGGCATTATATTGATAGCAACTTTAGATTCTTCATAAGACTGGTAAATTTTCTTGATGCGATCACCATAGATGTCCACCCACCATTCATCATTAACTGAATCAGCTTTAGTGTGATATTCATGAGAACCATACACCACACCGCTTCCAATAATAGGCGTATAATGTCTTACAAAATGACGCAAGGTTGGAGAGAAATAAACTGTAAGTTTGTCATTATATTTCTGAATAACCAACTTATTTTTGTCCGCCATAATTTTCTCTCCATACTTCTTACCCACAGTCTCATTCCATCGTTTTACTAACTCAATAAGTGATAAAGGTTGAACACCACGCTTTTTCAAAATGATGCGTTCTTCGCATTCTACAACATCTTCATCAAATATTTTAAATCTATAATGAAATTTGTTGATTCGAGTTGAATAAACTTTTTTAACATTTGCAGTAGCAATTGACGTTAGATGTAGTCCATGACCAAAACCAAGATGTGGATAGAATTCACTATCCAACCTCAGCGTAAGACCTTTAGTAAAAGAATGAAAGCGGAGGAACTGTCTCCCACTCCAATGATAGATAGTAAACTCATAAGCTTTCTGATTTTTATTCTTCATGATGGAAGTATTACCACTGTTGAATGCCTTAATAATTTTCTCATTCCCAAATGGCTCATAAGAATCTGATTTTATCTGAATCCATTCATAGTTCCACTTTCCATCTGATGTTAAATTGTATGGGAACTGAAATGCATTATTCATCGTTATTCCATCATGGGTGCGAGGAGTCAATATCATTTCTTCCAAATCATTCACATTCTGAATATTGCTATCATAGCAAATACTAGAAACGCCAACTTCCCATTCACCTTCTAAATGCAGTGGCCGATTTAATTCTACTCGATAGTCTGATGGTTTATTTTTGGGAAATTTATTCATAGAAGCATTACTGGGCAAGTAGATTAGAAACGAGTCCTTATTTTCACTTTCCATATTATTCACATTGGAAAAAATATATTAGCATACTTTTGCATTAACTCTTCATTCGGAAATGGAGTGTAATACTTGTCACAGCATCTTTATGAAAAGGAATCAACGCACCAGCATCATCATAAATGGCAATATCAATTTGTGGGATGTAGTTTGATTTCAGCTTTGTATAATGCACTTTCTTGAAAGTATGCTCAGATAAAATACTGCAGCTTTTTGGCTGGTATGGTATCATTACTAGCAATGGAGCTTCAACATCTCCCACACGTACATCTTCACCAATATTGGAATATATCTGAAAATAGTTAATACGACGCGATAGCGACATGTCTGCGCTAGCTTTGGTTACAGTACCACTTTTAAAGATATTTTGATCAAAACCCAAAATGTCCATTAGAGTTTTATCCATAATTAGTTCAATACCTTTTCCATTTATAGTGAGAGACAAAGTACCTTCTTTTTCAGAAAATGAAATATGTTGCTCATTAATCACTTCATTTAAATAATCTACAACCAATCTAACCGAAGTAATAATGCGAGGCATCAACACTCTTGTTTCATGTAAGAAACCACCAAAAGGCTCTACACACTTTCTGTATAAAGATACGGCCCATTCTGTATCAAATTGATTTGACCTTTCACATGGTAAATGTTGCATATCAGATTTTCCATGAACAGCTGCAGAACGATGTCGTAAGAACTGATGAAAATCTTTTGAACAAACTAATACTAGATCATCATCATTTAATTTGCTTATTGCAATATGATTAGATGATTTAATATAAGTCAATGTTGCCACTTGTTTGTCATCAACTCGAAGGAGATAATTAAATTTCTTCAATAATGTTTCAGGAGTCATGTTTGTCTTTCTTGGCTTAATCACAATCTTCTTCACCAACGTCTTCTCATTTCTTGGAATAAGATCTACATAATAAGCTTCCTCTCGATATATTAACTGTTTATGACCACTTATGTGGTAATTAACGTTAAAATTATCATAGCTTGTTAAGGCGCTAGCGAGGTAGCCTAAATCATTTCTTAAACTTGGACTTAAACCAACAATCCAATCTTTCTCAACTACATGATGTACATAATTATAATCATCATTGTGCGGAGTAAATTGGACAATATGTTTACACGCTTTATTCAAGAAATCATATATAAACTTTTTACATGATAAGAGATCTTTCTTTGGCCACTGTGGAATGTATACTCGGCACCCCTTTTCACATTGATAAGCAGCTGTACGCCTCATATTAATAGTCATCACCTCATGATCAAAAGTATAGACACAGTTGCTATAAACAAGTTGAGTGACACCCACTTCCCAATTCCCATTTAGCTGTTGTGCATGATCAATGGGAGTAGAAAAGAGTGCGGCTCGATTGCTAGTAAATCTCTTTGTAGCCGCATTGCTAAGCAAAATATGATAAAACGACATTTTTATATTGCTAATCTGCAACTTTGCATAACATCATGAAGACTTGGATTTTGGACTCTCTACAATATATCAGAGTTGATCGTGATGGAAACGTACATTTCAAAAATTCTCATGGTCATACATCAAGAGGAATTACATTAACATGGCGACAATTTGTCAACCTCAATGATATCATGAGGGATTTGGAATATTTTGAAACATTAAGATTCATCTCCTTGGGTGATCAAGTTTGGCTTCAACATTACAGAAATGAAATTCAAATCTACCATTCTCATTCCGCAAACTGTTTCTCATTTCGCAAATACAATTGGGAGAAGTATAGAAGATACATACATCGCTCCATCATGACATTTATTCGTCGTGAGTTCATCGCCCTACTATGCAAATCTTAATCAGATATGATTACCACGCACCATGAGTTGGAAATTAGATTCCCTACAACGTATTGAAACGGATCATGATCGGAACGTCTATTTCAAAGATTCAACTGGAAATGTGAGAAGAGAGTTTGTTTTATCTTATCATCATTTTCAATCTCTACATCATATCATGAAGGACTTGAAATACTTCTATATGAAAAGACATTCACGTATTGGAAATCGCATCTGGCTGCGCGTCAACAATCGGCGAATTCAACTCTATCATTCCCAACTTCATACTAACTTCACATTTCATCAAGGTAGTTGGGAAAAGTATAAAAGGAAGGTACATCGCTCAATTTACTCATTCTTTCATCATGAAGCGCCATCGCTACACCATCGTCAACATTCTCCGTCGCTTCAGACTCTACACCAAAATCGATCTCACAACATTACGCCAACAGCTTCCAAACAGCAAGTATTACCCGGGCCGTCCTCAAATGTTAGTGGTGAAGATGAACAATTCACGGAATCTTCAACTCTTCCCAAATGGGACTGTACAGATTCTCGGCGCCCTTTCTCATTCATCGGCGCAGTCAATGCGCTTAGAGCTACAAAGACTACTACGTCGGATATGGAAGAGGGAGAGGTGTGTGATGTCGAATCTGACTGTGGACAATATGGTGATCTCTACTCAATTGAGTGACAGTCTATCATTTTTGAAGATTCGTACCAGCAGTTACAGTTTGTGTTATGAACCCGAACTTTTTCCTGCAGCTCTCATTAGTTGTTGGTTGCCTGTGCATGTGGCAATCTTTCATAATAGTAAAGTGATCATTACTGGACTAAAATCTCATGAACAAGCAAATATGATCCTAGACTATCTCATTGAGTATGTACGTACCCAGCGGATTGTAAAATAAAAAACAATTTTTCCAACATGATGTTTTTATTTCAAATCATGATAGAACTTACAAATCATTTTTTCATTAGAGGATGGATTACATGAAAAGTTTTGAATAACAGATGCAAATCGAGATACATGTAAACGTTTTAAGATGAAGTACAGTACAAAAGCACCACACGTTGATGAAAGTGGATGTTGTAGTATGCGTTCATTTCGCTGATATTGACGCGTATGTTTTCTCAACCACTGCTGTGTTGGTATATTTGGAGGTTGAGCAAGAGAGTCAAATAGTTCACCACGTCGGTCTTCTCCAATAAAGATCGCTTTCCAATGCTCACCGCCTAAATTCTGTGAATGAGTGTTTAGCACAATAAAGATGGGATAGTGATTTACTGCAGGTGGTAAGGTATCGAGTGAATAGACATTATCGAAAGCTTTCAACGTCGCTTCGTCTGCATTACGCTGCACTTTAGTCTTAATATCGTCAGCAGTCAACCAACTCATTAACGATTATACTGAAGAATCACGTCACGATACTTTGTAATTTCAATATTTGAATCAAAGACTGCATAAATTAATACATTGATCGTCTCAGGTAGTGTTCTTTTGAACGTCAAATCCAAACGAATATTATGAGGCACGTTCGCTTGACGATAGGGTGCACTAATATCGCTGTCAGCAGTCAAATCAAATGCATAAATAGTATATCCACTCTTAAACTCTTTCATAGTCAGTCCGTTGGTATCATCCGTATTGTAAAAGCCAAAGACATCCATAAAATCAACATAACTGCGCATAAATTGATCCGAAGCAAAATCTGGTTTGTAGGGTGGACCAGGATGACTCACACCATTAACACGTAAAGCAATTTCACTTAACTGATTGTGTTTAAAATTGAAAGGATTCTTCTTTATATTACCATTAAATGCATCATTTTCAACCATTGCCACCATGAGGAGCTTCGGTGCTTCCGATGGAAAGAGGCCATCTTTCATGAAACTCTTTTGATCTTTCGGAATTGTAAAGGTGAGAAGCTTTGTATGCTGAACGGGGTAAATGGCATTTTGGCGGTTAAGACCTTCAGCATGCCCTCTAATGACACTTGGATTCGGTACTACTCGACGAATGTAAAGTGCAATATCTTCCACATGAATTCTAAAATTGTCAACTTTAGCAAATGCATTCAGCGCAAATTCAGGCTTATTCAATGTCAGCTTGAGTCGCATGCTGGTATTACAGAGTAAAAACTTTGACTGTCTAAAGAAGTCTAAATTCAGCGGACCATATAGCTGACATACTCTACTATCTTTAATCATAGCAGATCGCTTTACAAAGCCACTGTTTGTTTCAACATCAAATTTTCCTGCTTCATCTCTGTACCATCCCATGGCTTCCATATGACTTTTTTGTGCTGCTGGATGAAACTGTGATACATGATTGAAATATGATTTATAGGGATAATCGCTTTGACCACCTTCCACCTGCTGCTCTCCAATCGTTAGAGAAACATCGCGAAGTAATGTAGTCAATGGTAAATTGTTCAGTCCAACTTTATGTGCATCGTCAATAGCAGTTCCATCTGCTTGCTGAATTCTAAACCTCAAATCAAGCATCGCATAACTCAAATCTATGTAGTCATCACTACCACCAGGAATAACAAATTCAATGGGGCCAGCATTCTCAGCTGTTCGAGGATGATAATCTACAATACTTGAACTAAGAATATCTGTCTGTATGGCTTGTTGATCGAACAAACAAAAACCGGAAGTTTTACACTCCATGATTAGAAGTTATAGCAGCGTCGTCGTTTAGCGCCTGATGAATGATTAGAGCCTCTGCGACGTTTGCGTGAATGCCTTTTGACTGAAGATCGCACCTTACCAGCTCCGCGATGTTTCCTCCTTCCTTTTCTCATTCGTTTAGGTGATTTCTTTCCTTGAGTAACACCAGCAATGGTCTGCTTCAATGTTTTTAAACCGCGGTCGGCTTTTTTGGTCGGCCGCCGTGGTGCTTCGTGTCTGAGTCCCCCCCCTCCCCCCTCTGGAACGACAGAGGTTGTGGTCTGTCGTGGTGTGCCGGCCAGGTGGGTCCACGTTCACAACATGTTCGCTGATGTCCCCCCCCTCTGCAACGACAGAGTGTGAGACTCGGGTGAGTTGGTCCGACCGCCTGGTTGACGTGGGCGACCGTCTAGGTTGACGTGGGCGACCGCCAGGATTAGTCTTGAGGCTATAGTGTGTGATGTTTTTGGTGTGTAGCGTCCAAACGAAGCATCGGATGAGAAAACGGAGGTCAGATTCGGATTCAGCGTGAAATTCTGCATCGGTAGGGTGAGTTTCAACTCAATCGGAGAGAAAAAATTTTCAACATTTTTCGAAAAACGACAGAGTTAGAATTTGGGACGTTTTGGTGTGTAGCGCCCAAACGAAGCATCGGATGAGAAAACGGAGACCAGATTCGGAATCTACGTGAAATTTTGGGTTAGGAAGGATGTTTCCAGCGAAATCGGAGAGAAAAAATTTTCGGCTGACGTCCCCCCCCCCTGGACAGCTTGCTTCCAGTGGACGGATTTTGTCGTGCGATAGCTCGTTTGAAAGCTAAGAGTGAGACAAATTCAGTGAAAGAATCGGCTTGTTCCTATCTGTCTTCGTTCAAAAGTTAGAGCGGTTACAAGATTTTAGGTCGGAGCTCGCTCACCTGAAAAAATCCTAAGTGTCAGAGTGACTTTGTATGGGTAAAATTTTGAAAATTTTCCAAAGTGTGGAATTTCGACCTGGGACCGCCACCAAAACATTTTTCATCAAATTTCAGTGACCCCCCTCCCCCGACAGCAATCTTCTAACTTTGGTTCTAGTGGACGGATTTTGTCTTACAGCTACTCGTTTGAAAGAGGAGAAAAAACTGCTCGACAACATTTTTTGTTGCGAGTCAATCGGACCAGCCGTTCACAAGTTAGAGCGGTTACAAGATTTTAGGTCGGAGCTCGCTCACCTGAAAAAATCCTAAGTGTCAGAGTGGCTTTGTATGGGTAAAATTTTGAAAATCTTCCAAAGTGTGGAATTTCGACCTGGGACCGCCACCAAAACATTTTTCATCAAATTTCACTGACCCCCCCCCCCCCCCGACAGCAATCTTCTAACTTTGGTTCTAGTGGACGGATTTTGTCTTACAGCTACTCGTTTGAAAGAGGAGAAAAAACTGCTCGACAACATTTTTTGTTGCGAGTCAATCGGACCAGCCGTTCACAAGTTAGAGCGGTTACAAGATTTTAGGTCGGAGCTCGCTCACCTGAAAAAATCCTAAGTGTCAGAGTGACTTTGTATGGGTAAAATTTTGAAAATTTTCCAAAGTGTGGAATTTCGACCTGGGACCGCCACCAAAACATTTTTCATCAAATTTCAGTGACCCCCCCCCCCCCGACAGCAATCTTCTAACTTTGGTTCTAGTGGACGGATTTTGTCTTACAGCTACTCGTTTGAAAGAGGAGAAAAAACTGCTCGACAACATTTTTTGTTGCGAGTCAATCGGACCAGCCGTTCACAAGTTAGAGCGGTTACAAGATTTTAGGTCGGAGCTCGCTCACCTGAAAAAATCCTAAGTGTCAGAGTGGCTTTGTATGGGTAAAATTTTGAAAATCTTCCAAAGTGTGGAATTTCGACCTGGGACCGCCACCAAAACATTTTTCATCAAATTTCACTGACCCCCCCCCGACAGCAATCTTCTAACTTTGGTTCTAGTGGACGGATTTTGTCTTACAGCTACTCGTTTGAAAGAGGAGAAAAAACTGCTCGACAACATTTTTTGTTGCGAGTCAATCGGACCAGCCGTTCACAAGTTAGAGCGGTTACAAGATTTTAGGTCGGAGCTCGCTCACCTGAAAAAATCCTAAGTGTCAGAGTGACTTTGTATGGGTAAAATTTTGAAAATTTTCCAAAGTGTGGAATTTCGACCTGGGACCGCCACCAAAACATTTTTCATCAAATTTCAGTGACCCCCCCCCCCGACAGCAATCTTCTAACTTTGGTTCTAGTGGACGGATTTTGTCTTACAGCTACTCGTTTGAAAGAGGAGAAAAAACTGCTCGACAACATTTTTTGTTGCGAGTCAATCGGACCAGCCGTTCACAAGTTAGAGCGGTTACAAGATTTTAGGTCGGAGCTCGCTCACCTGAAAAAATCCTAAGTGTCAGAGTGGCTTTGTATGGGTAAAATTTTGAAAATTTTCCAAAGTGTGGAATTTCGACCTGGGACCGTCACCAAAACATTTTTCATCAAATTTCAGTGACCCCCCCCCCGACAGCAATCTTCTAACTTTGGTTCTAGTGGACGGATTTTGTCTTACAGCTACTCGTTTGAAAGAGGAGAAAAAACTGCTCGACAACATTTTTTGTTGCGAGTCAATCGGACCAGCCGTTCACAAGTTAGAGCGGTTACAAGATTTTAGGTCGGAGCTCGCTCACCTGAAAAAATCCTAAGTGTCAGAGTGACTTTGTATGGGTAAAATTTTGAAAATTTTCCAAAGTGTGGAATTTCGACCTGGGACCGTCACCAAAACATTTTTCATCAAATTTCTCTGAACGAGGGGGGGGGAGGTCAGTGAAATTTGATGAAAAATGTTTTGGTTAAGGTCCCAGGTTGAAATTCGGAAGTTTTAAATTTTTCAAAATTTTCACCACACTGGAGCTCTCACACTTAGAAATTTTTTCACTTGTGGCATGTTACATGGACATGTGCTGGCGGACCGACTTCCCGTGGTCATATGAGAATGGTTCAGGTGTCATATTGTAAAGAATGATGAGACAAATCGTTTGCAATAAACCGCATGTCGCTACGATGAATACTTTCGGAGATAGAGCCATTTTAAGTTTTCTTCCGAGCATATATAAACCCCCGACAACGTAAGTCTGATCACTTCATCGAAAGACGAGGTAAGCGACGGTCGTCGCTCTGAGCTCCCGATATCGGGTGCAAAGGACTCTATCTTTTGAAGTAGGCAAGCTATCTTGCTACTTCAAAGTTTGTATGATAGAGTTTGATAGTGTCTTTACTACTGATAAAATTTTTTAAAAGTAGTATGAGTAGTAAAATGCGGAATTTTTTAAAAATTCTTAATTTTCAGTTTTTTCAAAGTTTTAACATATAGACTAAGGTTTTCAAGTATCCTGAGTTCAAATCTGCTATCAGATTTGAAATTTAACTAAGTCTAAGGCAGCTTTGAGGGGTTAGATCCCAGCTACTGATCACTACCTTTGACTCGGCGTTCCTGTTACCACTTCGGGGCAGTGACAATGATGTCTTCAGCTGTAAAGAGCGGGTATCGGGGAAGATCTCTCACTTCTCTCACGAGGTAAGCGACGGTCGTCGCTCTGAGCTCCCGATATCGGGTGCAAAGGACTCTATCTTTTGAAGTAGGCAAGCTATCTTGCTACTTCAAAGTTTGTATGATAGAGTTTGATAGTGTCTTTACTACTGATAAAATTTTTTAAAAGTAGTATGAGTAGTAAAATGCGGAATTTTTTAAAAATTCTTAATTTTCAGTTTTTTCAAAGTTTTAACATATAGACTAAGGTTTTCAAGTATCCTGAGTTCAAATCTGCTATCAGATTTGAAATTTAACTAAGTCTAAGGCAGCTTTGAGGGGTTAGATCCCAGCTACTGATCACTACCTTTGACTCGGCGTTCCTGTTACCACTTCGGGGCAGTGACAATGATGTCTTCAGCTGTAAAGAGCGGGTATCGGGGAAGATCTCTCACTTCCCTAGTGATCGGTACAAGGCCTTCGGGCTGTCGACGGGATCGAGTGCCACTCACTACACTCTTTAGGAATATGACTGTACTACATGATTCCAAACTTATACAAATTTCATTATCTTACAGCTAACGATAAATCTAACATGGCTAATGACAGGAACCGCAAATATCATATTAAAATGTGCTCATGTGGGCGAGTTAATCGCAGTGCGGACGCCAAAGCTCATGTTAAGAAGGCGGGCACCGGCCACATGATTATCTTGAATAGGGTTGCGTGCGTGAAGTGTAGAGTGCTGAAGGGTGATGAGGATGAGGCGCGTTTTTACAGAGTGCATGCTGACTGTAGTGGTGGTTTAGTGACTGATTTGAGATTTACGCAGTTGATTGTGGAAGAGAGGGAGCGAATGTTGGCGATCGAGCGAGAGGGTAAGGTTGAGAATGTTGTTGAGAATGTTGTTGAGAATGATGAGTTGGCGAGAGCGGTTGCGTCGTTGGAGGGTGAGATTGGGCGAAAGAGAGTGCTTGAGAGTGATGATGAGGATGATGTGGATTTAGATAGGGAGCGTGTGAGGAAGCGTGTGAGGAAGTTGAGCTCTTCGTCATCGGAGGTGTCAAACATCGTCATCACCGACCCCTCGAAGAGCTCATCTTCCCCAAAAGTGAAGAGTGGTGGGATTCGTGTGCAGTCGGCGAGGTGGTTGAAGGATGAAGAGAAGAGGCATGTTTCGCAGCAGATGGCGCATGATTTGTTGGTGAATAAGTATGAGAGTTTGAAGAAAGTGAAGGATGAAGTTGTGAAGGAGTTGGATGAGTTAAAAAAGAAGGAACTGAAGTCGAAGGAGGTGGCGGATGAAAACATTAGAATGAGGCGTTGTGTGACTGATTTGAAGAATAAGACGCGAGAGTTGGAAGAGAAGAATGATGAGTGTGTGAAGAGGGCGGGTGCTGCGGAGAGAAGAATGAGAGATGCAGAGGCGAAGTTTGAGGAGATGATGAAGGAGATGAGTGTGTTGAGAGCGAGGAATGTTGAGTTGGAGAGGACTGTGGCTCGGCGGGGTGATGAGAGGCAGGCGTATGAGAAGTTGGAGCGCATGAGGGATGAGTGGGAACGTGTGAATGAGGATCGTTTGTTTGAATTTCACATCCCTATTCGGGATAATCATTTGGCCGGCGAAGTATTAGTAAATCAAAGCCTCGACGAATCAATTATTTGCTACAACGGTCATCCGAGCAAGAAGTGTCTCCATGCAAGCTTACGAATGCGCGGTCACCTACATAAATTCTCGATTCGGAAACGCGCGAGACTGCCAAAGGATGACTAACTTGGTAAGTGAAAAAGAAAATAAGATAGTATATCCTATTCTAATACATATCATTTTCATTGCAGATCTTTGCCCGCCTTCACCACCCCATCACGTCACTCCCGAGAACGAACCATCGGCTCTCTTAAGGGCCACCTAGGGGCAAGACATGATAGAACCTCCACGCGGTTTGCCCTGGGCAGTCTTCGGACTGGCGAATACTATCATTAAGTTGAATCTGCTATCAGTCAACTTGAACGTTGCGTCGCGTTAGAGGGGTATATAAACCACTGCCTCTCATTTCATTTCATTTCAATCATGCAGACGCCGAACAGTCAAGTCAGCTCTCCTCGCGGACCGCAGTTAAGGCCGCGAAATTTATTTGAGGAGTTCGTCAGGCTAGAGGAGCAAGACAGAGTTTTTAATAATCTTGCTCGGATTGGCAATCCGATGACAGCAACTACTGTCAATCCAACGGAATGGCGCTACATTCCAATTTTTAGTCATGTGCCAGTTAGTGTGGAAGTCGACAGTGCTACCAAAGAGAGAGTCTTTGACTCTCTCAGCAGAATTGGTAGGGTGTAAGATGACGCTACTCCCGAGAACGAACCATCGGCTCTCTTAAGGGCCACCATGGGGCAAGACATGATAGAACCTCCTCGCGGTTTGCCCTGGGCAGTCTTCGGACTGGCGAATACTATCATTAAGTTGAATCTGCTATCAGTCAACTTGAACATTATGCAGTCGATTGCTATCCCTGAAGCATTCTGATTCGCTGTTGAGCAATTCATTGTTGAAAACCCTATATAAGCTAGAAGATTGTAGCGCTTCTCATTCAATTTGAAGTCACGATGGAAGCGACATCTGCCGACAATATTCCCGTCTTCACTGATGAAGACAACGGCATTCCCGAGTTCGTCATCCTCGACGAATGGGTTGAGGATGAGAAGAAGGGGAAGATCAAGAGGATCATTTGGACGGATGAGGTGTGGACTCCGAATACCACTCGCATCCGAAAGGTGCCAGATGCACCACCACGGCTTAGGCGGTATAGGGTATACGACAACCTAAGCGTCATACCCATTGACTATTCCAGTCAATAGTCAAATTCACGTCCCCGAGAACGAACCATCGGCTCTCTTAAGGGCCACCATGGGGCAAGACATGATAGAACCTCCTCGCGGTTTGCCCTGGGCAGTCTTCGGACTGGCGAATACTATCATTTAGTTGAATCTGCTATCAGTCAACTTGAACGTTGCAAATGAAGTTCGGTGTAATACTTCCTTTCGACGGGCGTTCCTGTAAAGGGCGGCGGTGAAACCCGTAGCTATGTATACCGCAAGGGACATTCGGCAATGGTCAATCTTGTTAAACCTCTCTGCGTCATGTTTGCAAGTGATTGCCTCTGTCTCAACGTAGTATGCATTCGCGCCAGGGCGACATTTAGCCAACTGTCGAAGGTTGCCTAAAACTTTCCATTGCATACGTTATGAGAACCATGAGTTCTACCTGTCTCTATCAATGAGACGAATTGATGAATGGAATGAAATGGGAGGACACTCACGCGCCACACGCAACATAACACACTTCTCTCTTCCGTAGTCTAACAAGCTCTTTACACATGGATCGCAGTCGATTGCTATCCCTGTATCAGAAGTGTAAGCTATCTTAATTTATTTGACACTATTTTATCTACCATCATCGTCCATATGAAATGTTTTAAGATTTACAAGTTAGACTAAGCGTGCTACTATTTCCAAATGAAAAAGTATACATGGTTAAATCATCCACTTAAGCCCATCCGTAGTCTAACAAGCTCTTTACACATGGATCGCAGTCGATTGCTATCCCTGTATCAGAAGTGTAAGCTATCTTAATTTATTTGACACTATTTTATCTACCATCATCGTCCATATGAAATGTTTTTAGATTTACAAGTTAGACTAAGCGTGCTACTATTTCCAAATGAAAAAGTATACATGGTTAAATCATCCACTTAAGCCCATCCGTAGTCTAACAAGCTCTTTACACATGGATCGCAGTCGATTGCTATCCCTGTATCAGAAGTGTAAGCTATCTTAATTTATTTGACACTATTTCATCTACCATTATCACCCATATGAAATGTTATAAGATTTACAAGTTAAACTAAGCGTGCTACTATTTCCAAATGAAAAAGTATACATGGTTAAATTATTCACTAAAACCCCATTCAAGTAAGTCAGTATGAAAGCAAAGATAATACGAAATAAACATTTATTATGGCATGTATTTCAAAAGGTCTTCATCGTCAATATCGTCCCAGAGTCTGGCTTCACATAGATCACAAAAACAGTTGAGCTGCTTTAAACGTTCTTCTGCAGCGTCCCTCACTTTCTCAATGTACGCCCACTCCGCCACGGTTCGCGGTTGGGAGCTAGGGGTGTACCACTCCCATATTTGATGCAAGTGCGACTTGCTGGTCATCTCCATCACCCCTTCGGCATCATATTGTAAATATTTCCACCGTATGCCTGTTAGGTCGGGCAACTCCTCTTCATCCTCCTCCGATAATGATAACTTTCGTATATTGTCGAGATTGTATGTCTTCTCCACCTTCGCCTTTCTTGGTGCATTTGGTGTAACGAGCACCTTTGCTGATGTATATGGAGAGGAGAACTCCAATGCGGTATTTGGTGTTGTTGGAGGACTTGTCATGTTGTCTTTGAAATGCTGACTTTGAATAATGATAACTTTAACATTTTTCCTATTCTTAAGTATACACAAGCAGCCAATCAGAATGAACATCCAATGAATGAAGAGGATGAAAGTATATAAGCAAAGTGACATTCAGGTCATTTCATTTAATCTGTGAATCATACAAGTGACGAACGCACGATCTCTCTCTTTGACTATTATTTGAGGTGTACAAGTGAACTGCTATCTCGTGAATTCCAAATTTGAGTGAAGTCTCTATCTTGTAGAAGTATCAACCTTAAACTTGATTTCGTTGAAATGGTAAGTTGAAAATTTCCTCTCATCTCCCTCAAACGTGTGACTAATAGCATCTTCCTCAATTTCAGGCATCAACTTCATCACCAACGCCCTCTCTTCTCGAGGAAAGTTTAGAGTTATTGAGTCAAGGTAGGTTGTAACACTACACTGAGGCTTGAACAGAGATGAAAGAATGATTTCTCTTTCAGGTGATGTGAGTTCCAGCTCAGGACTCTCGCGGCAAGGCAACGAGTGGGAATGTGCCGACTGCGGACATATGTTTACAAGGAAGCACAGTCTCCTTCGACACATCAAACAACGTGTGTGTCAACGCAAAGCGGCGTCAATCTCCGGAGGTGAAGTTGATTCTGACGATGACATCTCCTTTCCTTGCGATTTGTGCCCTCTTTCTTTTGATAGTCACTTTCAGCGATCTTCGCACAGACTTCAACACACGCATGCAAATGATCACTACACCAACGGTACCTCTACCATCTCCCTCATTAATGTTTCACATAATAATTTAGTACGCGACTACTGCATGGAGTCCAATACTCAAATTGTAGATTTTCCTGAGTGGCTCCTTCAAAATTCTAACATTATCGAAGCGCTCTTCAATAATTTAGACAATTTTAGAATGAAGGCGCTCATCTACCTTAAACTAAAATATATTAAAATAGATTTTCAAACGGGTCAAGTGACGGAGAGAATACAGTTTCATGTTCCTTCCTCTTCCGCAACCGAAGTTGTAGACTGCGAGTCTTGGCTAAATTTTCACATTCAATGTTTAAAATCAAATGTAGATAAATTCAATCAACGCGACAGCGCTCTCATTTTTGATGGTGTGGACTCAGCCATATTCAAAATTTCCCTATTAGAAAGTCATGCAGCTCGAGGCACATTTAATAAGAAATAATAAGAATAATAAGAAAGCTGTCATCAATGTTGATTGTAAATCACAGTGTTTCAAATATGCAGTCCTATCCATCCTTCACTATAATGATATCAACGCGCATCGAGATCGCACCTATAGCTATAGACAGTGGGAGGATGAACTAGACTTTGAAGGTTGTGATAGTAACAACATGAAAATCAAAGATGTAGAAACGTTCGAAAAACATAATAAGATTAAAATTGTCGTTCACGTGTGGGAGAAGGGGTTGAAGGGTGCCCGCTATAATTCACGTTCAACTTGTTATGAACGTGTAGTCAACCTCTTATTAGTAAAACAGGATGATAGCGAGGAATGGCACTACTGTGGTATTCCCAAAATCTCTCGCTTGTACACTCACTTGGGGCACTCTAAAAGAGGTGAACATTTTGTATGCGACCGCTGCATCCGCTCATTTTGGAGTAAAGATAAATTTGAAACTCACTATGAATGGTGCAAGCGAGGTAAATTACAAATGGAACGCATGCCCAAAGATGAAATATTTTCACATAGGGATAATGGTGACGAATTAAGTCCCCTGCGTGTCATTTACGCAGACATAGAATGCTACATTGATGATATCATCCACAAGCCAGCAGCCATATCCTGCTATGAAGTATGGCATGACCACTTTAGGAATAGACAAAACAAAATGCATACTTGGCAAGGTGAAGATTGCATTTCAAAATTTCTAGAATTTCTCGATAAAGCTGCAAAATTTCAACAATCATATGATTCCCAATTGCAGCGTAAGTCACTACATATGTCAGATGAAGACAAACAAAAATTTGAAAGTTGCACATCCTGTCCTAAATGTCATAAAACGTTTGATGACGATAAAATTAAGAAAGTGCGTGATCATGATCACATCACTGGTAAATTTAGAAACGCACTCTGCTCCAAATGTAACTTTTCACTTAGGTTGAGACGTCGTGTACTACCCGTCATTTTTCATAACTTTAAGGGCTATGACAGTCATATGCTCATAAAAGGAGGGTTGAGCCAGATGAAATCGTGGCAGTTTAATGTAATAGCACAAACGAGAGAAAAATTCATGGCAATGACAGCAAAAGTACCAGTAGATAAAACTAAAGAAAATAAGACAGTCTTCTTCGAAATAAAATTTTTAGATTCATTTCAATTCATGTCAGCGTCACTAGCTTCTCTCGTTCGTAATCTCAAGTTTCTTCCCCATAGTCAAACTTTGAAGAAACACTATCCAAACTTAACGGATGAAATAATCACTCGCAAAGGAGTCTTTCCTTATGCGTATTTTAGCTCAATGTCTAAACTAAATGAAACAACCCTTCCTTCCATTGACAAATTCAAAAACGATTTGACGGGTGAAGATTGTCCAGTAGAGGACTATGAACATGCTCAAGAGGCATGGTTAAAATTTAATTGTAAAACGTTTGGCGATTATATGATCGCTTACTTAGAATTAGATGTCATTTTGCTGGCTGATGTCTTTCAGGAGTTTCGACGAGTGGCATTAGAAGAAGACAAATTAGATCCTATCCACTTTGTCAGTCTACCAGCCATGTCCTTTAAATCAGCCTTTAAAATGACTGGTGAGACCATTCATCTCTTACAAGACCCGGAGATGTATAATATATTTGAGCGCGGAATACGCGGTGGTCTCACATTTGTAAATAAACATCATATAAAATCTGAAACAGTAGGTGATGATCATATCCACCTAAAGTACTATGACCAAAGTAATTTATATGGCAGTTCACTGTCTAAACCACTACCTCATTCCGAGTTTAGTTGGTTAAATCAAAATGAGCTTGAGTATTACTCCAACCCTTCAAACATACTGAATATTCCAGATGAAGGTGATTGGGGATATTATGTTGAAGTGGATTTGATTTATCCAAATAGTATTAAAAATAAAACTGCTGATTTCCCACTCGCACCTGAATCTGGCGAAGTGACTGAAGATATGTTTTCACCATTCATGTCACAATTTCATAATAACTTAACAGAGTGTGGACAGCCAAGGTACAAACCATGCCGCAAACTTTTACTCACCCAATATGATAAGAAAAATTATCTCGTACACTTCTGCATATTAAAATTCTATTTAGAAATGGGCATGCTTCTAAAGTCAGTTCACCGCATTATCAAATTTAGACAGAAAGCCTTCCTCAAACCCTACATAGATAGTAACAGTCAAAAACGTGCACTCGCCCAAAATAATTTTGAAAAGGATTTTTATAAATATAAGAATAATAGTCTATTCGGAAAGACCATGGAGGATGTTAGAAAACGTATGAATTACAAACTAGTCGTTGATGAACAAAAATATCACAAATTGACCTCATCACCTCTTTTCATTGATAGAGACATCATCGATGAGGATCTTGTAGGTGTTAAAATGATTAAATCAGAAGTTGAGTTGTGCAAACCCATCTATATTGGGCAAGCCGTTTTAGATTATTCCAAGCTTGAAATGTATCAACTCTTCTACAAAATATTAAAACCATGCCCTCTCGTAAAAGAGATTCGCTTGCTGGGTGGTGATACAGATAGTTTCTTTTTAGGAATTACCACTCAAAAAGATTCAAATTTTAATGAAGTAGGTAAGTCATTAGAAAAATATTTCGATACATCTAACTACAATCCCACTCATCCACTCTATTCCATACAGAATAAAGCCAAACTTGGTTGTTTTAAGGATGAAACAGCAGGAAAGGAAATAGATGAAATGATTCTCCTCCGTCCTAAAATGTATTCCATGAAACTAAAAGAATGTGCAGATAGTATTAAGCGTGCTAAAGGTATATCAAAATCCATTGTTCATAAAATGAAACATCGGTCCTATAAGAAGGCCTATAAAAATAAAACTATAACGTTTGTCAATATGACAATCTTAAAATCTCAAGTTCATACTGTGAAAACGTACACGTTCAAGAAACGAGCACTTTCAGCATGGGAGGATAAGAGGTGTTGGATAGGACATAACACATCTCTTCCACATGGACATCCTGACACAAACATACCTCCACCCAAAAGAATAAAACTCACGCTACCACATTCAGGAGATGTATTGACATAATCAACTTTAACTCAGTATTTTGATGTTGCTTTTTGTAGATATACATGGTTGTTTTATGTATCGCATGAGATCGTTTCTTCCTTGTGAATATATGCCTACAGTCAGCCCATTCCCCCTATATCTGTGAAAAGACTTTTTCATATACATATTTTTATTTCAATAAACATATCACAATGACTTCACTTTGTTTTCCGAAACACTAAAGTTACGAGGGATTTAGTATCTTTCACATGGATACACTCTTGTAAACCATTGGTAATTTTGATAGCAATAGAGGGTATAGTTTGTTTGACGACGGGATGATAGAAAATAGATTCAAACATCTTCTCGACTATTCCATATGAAGCGTCTTTATCATGAATGAAATCACGTAAAATGTATTCTTTTTTCTCGCCAACAGAAATAGGTAAAATCAAATCACTTTGAATGTAAAGGTGTTGTTCATGTTTATCAAGTGTCATTGGTGTTTCTATACCAATCGTATGCGCAGCAGCAAACACAGTTTGTAGCATTGAAAAACCAAAGAGTTTTTCAAATTTTTACTCAATTGACATTGAATGTCATCACCCAGTTTCAGAACAACGCGTTGATTATCAATTGAAAACGAAATGTGGTGTGTCTTTGCATCATATTTACTTTTCATCACATGCTTCAACTTCTGTTGTATATAAGGATTTACTACATGAATGAAGCTTTCAACTGTATGATATAGACGCGGCATTATATTGATAGCAACTTTAGATTCTTCATAAGACTGGTAAATTTTCTTGATGCGATCACCATAGATGTCCACCCACCATTCATCATTAACTGAATCAGCTTTAGTGTGATATTCATGAGAACCATACACCACACCGCTTCCAATAATAGGCGTATAATGTCTTACAAAATGACGCAAGGTTGGAGAGAAATAAACTGTAAGTTTGTCATTATATTTCTGAATAACCAACTTATTTTTGTCCGCCATAATTTTCTCTCCATACTTCTTACCCACAGTCTCATTCCATCGTTTTACTAACTCAATAAGTGATAAAGGTTGAACACCACGCTTTTTCAAAATGATGCGTTCTTCGCATTCTACAACATCTTCATCAAATATTTTAAATCTATAATGAAATTTGTTGATTCGAGTTGAATAAACTTTTTTAACATTTGCAGTAGCAATTGACGTTAGATGTAGTCCATGACCAAAACCAAGATGTGGATAGAATTCACTATCCAACCTCAGCGTAAGACCTTTAGTAAAAGAATGAAAGCGGAGGAACTGTCTCCCACTCCAATGATAGATAGTAAACTCATAAGCTTTCTGATTTTTATTCTTCATGATGGAAGTATTACCACTGTTGAATGCCTTAATAATTTTCTCATTCCCAAATGGCTCATAAGAATCTGATTTTATCTGAATCCATTCATAGTTCCACTTTCCATCTGATGTTAAATTGTATGGGAACTGAAATGCATTATTCATCGTTATTCCATCATGGGTGCGAGGAGTCAATATCATTTCTTCCAAATCATTCACATTCTGAATATTGCTATCATAGCAAATACTAGAAACGCCAACTTCCCATTCACCTTCTAAATGCAGTGGCCGATTTAATTCTACTCGATAGTCTGATGGTTTATTTTTGGGAAATTTATTCATAGAAGCATTACTGGGCAAGTAGATTAGAAACGAGTCCTTATTTTCACTTTCCATATTATTCACATTGGAAAAAATATATTAGCATACTTTTGCATTAACTCTTCATTCGGAAATGGAGTGTAATACTTGTCACAGCATCTTTATGAAAAGGAATCAACGCACCAGCATCATCATAAATGGCAATATCAATTTGTGGGATGTAGTTTGATTTCAGCTTTGTATAATGCACTTTCTTGAAAGTATGCTCAGATAAAATACTGCAGCTTTTTGGCTGGTATGGTATCATTACTAGCAATGGAGCTTCAACATCTCCCACACGTACATCTTCACCAATATTGGAATATATCTGAAAATAGTTAATACGACGCGATAGCGACATGTCTGCGCTAGCTTTGGTTACAGTACCACTTTTAAAGATATTTTGATCAAAACCCAAAATGTCCATTAGAGTTTTATCCATAATTAGTTCAATACCTTTTCCATTTATAGTGAGAGACAAAGTACCTTCTTTTTCAGAAAATGAAATATGTTGCTCATTAATCACTTCATTTAAATAATCTACAACCAATCTAACCGAAGTAATAATGCGAGGCATCAACACTCTTGTTTCATGTAAGAAACCACCAAAAGGCTCTACACACTTTCTGTATAAAGATACGGCCCATTCTGTATCAAATTGATTTGACCTTTCACATGGTAAATGTTGCATATCAGATTTTCCATGAACAGCTGCAGAACGATGTCGTAAGAACTGATGAAAATCTTTTGAACAAACTAATACTAGATCATCATCATTTAATTTGCTTATTGCAATATGATTAGATGATTTAATATAAGTCAATGTTGCCACTTGTTTGTCATCAACTCGAAGGAGATAATTAAATTTCTTCAATAATGTTTCAGGAGTCATGTTTGTCTTTCTTGGCTTAATCACAATCTTCTTCACCAACGTCTTCTCATTTCTTGGAATAAGATCTACATAATAAGCTTCCTCTCGATATATTAACTGTTTATGACCACTTATGTGGTAATTAACGTTAAAATTATCATAGCTTGTTAAGGCGCTAGCGAGGTAGCCTAAATCATTTCTTAAACTTGGACTTAAACCAACAATCCAATCTTTCTCAACTACATGATGTACATAATTATAATCATCATTGTGCGGAGTAAATTGGACAATATGTTTACACGCTTTATTCAAGAAATCATATATAAACTTTTTACATGATAAGAGATCTTTCTTTGGCCACTGTGGAATGTATACTCGGCACCCCTTTTCACATTGATAAGCAGCTGTACGCCTCATATTAATAGTCATCACCTCATGATCAAAAGTATAGACACAGTTGCTATAAACAAGTTGAGTGACACCCACTTCCCAATTCCCATTTAGCTGTTGTGCATGATCAATGGGAGTAGAAAAGAGTGCGGCTCGATTGCTAGTAAATCTCTTTGTAGCCGCATTGCTAAGCAAAATATGATAAAACGACATTTTTATATTGCTAATCTGCAACTTTGCATAACATCATGAAGACTTGGATTTTGGACTCTCTACAATATATCAGAGTTGATCGTGATGGAAACGTACATTTCAAAAATTCTCATGGTCATACATCAAGAGGAATTACATTAACATGGCGACAATTTGTCAACCTCAATGATATCATGAGGGATTTGGAATATTTTGAAACATTAAGATTCATCTCCTTGGGTGATCAAGTTTGGCTTCAACATTACAGAAATGAAATTCAAATCTACCATTCTCATTCCGCAAACTGTTTCTCATTTCGCAAATACAATTGGGAGAAGTATAGAAGATACATACATCGCTCCATCATGACATTTATTCGTCGTGAGTTCATCGCCCTACTATGCAAATCTTAATCAGATATGATTACCACGCACCATGAGTTGGAAATTAGATTCCCTACAACGTATTGAAACGGATCATGATCGGAACGTCTATTTCAAAGATTCAACTGGAAATGTGAGAAGAGAGTTTGTTTTATCTTATCATCATTTTCAATCTCTACATCATATCATGAAGGACTTGAAATACTTCTATATGAAAAGACATTCACGTATTGGAAATCGCATCTGGCTGCGCGTCAACAATCGGCGAATTCAACTCTATCATTCCCAACTTCATACTAACTTCACATTTCATCAAGGTAGTTGGGAAAAGTATAAAAGGAAGGTACATCGCTCAATTTACTCATTCTTTCATCATGAAGCGCCATCGCTACACCATCGTCAACATTCTCCGTCGCTTCAGACTCTACACCAAAATCGATCTCACAACATTACGCCAACAGCTTCCAAACAGCAAGTATTACCCGGGCCGTCCTCAAATGTTAGTGGTGAAGATGAACAATTCACGGAATCTTCAACTCTTCCCAAATGGGACTGTACAGATTCTCGGCGCCCTTTCTCATTCATCGGCGCAGTCAATGCGCTTAGAGCTACAAAGACTACTACGTCGGATATGGAAGAGGGAGAGGTGTGTGATGTCGAATCTGACTGTGGACAATATGGTGATCTCTACTCAATTGAGTGACAGTCTATCATTTTTGAAGATTCGTACCAGCAGTTACAGTTTGTGTTATGAACCCGAACTTTTTCCTGCAGCTCTCATTAGTTGTTGGTTGCCTGTGCATGTGGCAATCTTTCATAATAGTAAAGTGATCATTACTGGACTAAAATCTCATGAACAAGCAAATATGATCCTAGACTATCTCATTGAGTATGTACGTACCCAGCGGATTGTAAAATAAAAAACAATTTTTCCAACATGATGTTTTTATTTCAAATCATGATAGAACTTACAAATCATTTTTTCATTAGAGGATGGATTACATGAAAAGTTTTGAATAACAGATGCAAATCGAGATACATGTAAACGTTTTAAGATGAAGTACAGTACAAAAGCACCACACGTTGATGAAAGTGGATGTTGTAGTATGCGTTCATTTCGCTGATATTGACGCGTATGTTTTCTCAACCACTGCTGTGTTGGTATATTTGGAGGTTGAGCAAGAGAGTCAAATAGTTCACCACGTCGGTCTTCTCCAATAAAGATCGCTTTCCAATGCTCACCGCCTAAATTCTGTGAATGAGTGTTTAGCACAATAAAGATGGGATAGTGATTTACTGCAGGTGGTAAGGTATCGAGTGAATAGACATTATCGAAAGCTTTCAACGTCGCTTCGTCTGCATTACGCTGCACTTTAGTCTTAATATCGTCAGCAGTCAACCAACTCATTAACGATTATACTGAAGAATCACGTCACGATACTTTGTAATTTCAATATTTGAATCAAAGACTGCATAAATTAATACATTGATCGTCTCAGGTAGTGTTCTTTTGAACGTCAAATCCAAACGAATATTATGAGGCACGTTCGCTTGACGATAGGGTGCACTAATATCGCTGTCAGCAGTCAAATCAAATGCATAAATAGTATATCCACTCTTAAACTCTTTCATAGTCAGTCCGTTGGTATCATCCGTATTGTAAAAGCCAAAGACATCCATAAAATCAACATAACTGCGCATAAATTGATCCGAAGCAAAATCTGGTTTGTAGGGTGGACCAGGATGACTCACACCATTAACACGTAAAGCAATTTCACTTAACTGATTGTGTTTAAAATTGAAAGGATTCTTCTTTATATTACCATTAAATGCATCATTTTCAACCATTGCCACCATGAGGAGCTTCGGTGCTTCCGATGGAAAGAGGCCATCTTTCATGAAACTCTTTTGATCTTTCGGAATTGTAAAGGTGAGAAGCTTTGTATGCTGAACGGGGTAAATGGCATTTTGGCGGTTAAGACCTTCAGCATGCCCTCTAATGACACTTGGATTCGGTACTACTCGACGAATGTAAAGTGCAATATCTTCCACATGAATTCTAAAATTGTCAACTTTAGCAAATGCATTCAGCGCAAATTCAGGCTTATTCAATGTCAGCTTGAGTCGCATGCTGGTATTACAGAGTAAAAACTTTGACTGTCTAAAGAAGTCTAAATTCAGCGGACCATATAGCTGACATACTCTACTATCTTTAATCATAGCAGATCGCTTTACAAAGCCACTGTTTGTTTCAACATCAAATTTTCCTGCTTCATCTCTGTACCATCCCATGGCTTCCATATGACTTTTTTGTGCTGCTGGATGAAACTGTGATACATGATTGAAATATGATTTATAGGGATAATCGCTTTGACCACCTTCCACCTGCTGCTCTCCAATCGTTAGAGAAACATCGCGAAGTAATGTAGTCAATGGTAAATTGTTCAGTCCAACTTTATGTGCATCGTCAATAGCAGTTCCATCTGCTTGCTGAATTCTAAACCTCAAATCAAGCATCGCATAACTCAAATCTATGTAGTCATCACTACCACCAGGAATAACAAATTCAATGGGGCCAGCATTCTCAGCTGTTCGAGGATGATAATCTACAATACTTGAACTAAGAATATCTGTCTGTATGGCTTGTTGATCGAACAAACAAAAACCGGAAGTTTTACACTCCATGATTAGAAGTTATAGCAGCGTCGTCGTTTAGCGCCTGATGAATGATTAGAGCCTCTGCGACGTTTGCGTGAATGCCTTTTGACTGAAGATCGCACCTTACCAGCTCCGCGATGTTTCCTCCTTCCTTTTCTCATTCGTTTAGGTGATTTCTTTCCTTGAGTAACACCAGCAATGGTCTGCTTCAATGTTTTTAAACCGCGTTCCTTCCCACGATTCAACAAACTGCTCTTAAAACTTCTACCTCTGGAAAGATCACTAGCAACATCACCAGCAAAGCCAACGGCATTACTTAAAACATTTCGTTTTAAAGATCTACCGACATTGGATATGAGAGGTGCTACAACAGATTTCAGTGCACCAAGTATGCTACCTCCACGTTGGCGGCGAGCGCCGATGTAAATTTGTCCTCCACCACTTACGTAGGAGGGTCGTGAATAAAATGAGGCAGTTGGATTCATAGCTCAAACCCTAAACATTGTTAGTTACAACTTTGCATGAATCACTGTCGATCACTTAGATGAAAGATGTCGGCACGACGCATCCAAGAGTTCATACTTGAAGGATAACCAGTCCATTTAACAAGACACCATTCTTCACCTTGCCGTTTTTTACATCGAATGATTTTCTCTACCAAATATGTTTCACTTTCAGTGACTACCTCAATCTCATCGCGGTAAAAGCTACCCTCAATTTCTTCATTATCGTAATCTTTCAACTTGTAGGTGGTCGGAGAGTCTTTTTGATTAATCCTTGATACTGTAAATACCTCCTCTGTCCAATTCGGGAGGTACCCTTTAGCAAAAACACTTTTCACTTTTGAGATACGAACTTTATCGCCAATTTTCACATCACTTTTCACATGAGTGCGTTTACGTTGGAATGATTCGCGCACTTTATCTACATTGTCAGCATTTACATCTACTGGTCTGAGTCCAATAGAACGATGGATAGAGTGATTGTAGGCATGGAGTGTATCTTGTAGAACCTTTGTCCAATTTTGTGTCAAGTTGGCAGTAAAATGTCGCCACAAGCGATTTTTTAATGTGCGATTAAAACGTTCAACGAGTGCAGCTTTATAAGCGCTCTTTACACTAAACAACTCAATGTCATGCCTCTCAAATAATCTTGTCACATGCTGATTTTCAAACTCTTTTCCTTGATCACTCTGAATTCTTTTTGGAATGCGACCTTCTCGAAAAATTGTTTGGAATGCTTTTGCTACTCCTTTCCCTTCTTTAGTTTTTAAAGGTTGAGCCCACGCATAACGCGAGAAAATATCAATGACGGTTAAAATAAAATTATTGCCCGAGTTATGTTTTGAAATGGAGGCAACATCGCACAAATCTGCTTGCCACTGTTCATCGATGTCATGAACAATATAATGGCGGGTGCGGTACTTCTTTTTCGCTTGTTTGTGGAGTGTATAGGTAGCCTGACCCTTTAACCATCGTTTCACTTGTGATTGTGGAAGACCACTCGCTTTTGATAATTTCTTGATAGATGCAAATCCTGCCGGATGTTTTACATCATAATAGATTGACTTCAAACGTTCAGTCGATGACGACTGACTCTTTTTCCTCCTTCTCATCTTTTTGTTTTCTTCCCTTTCTACATTTACAACAACTGCAGCATTTAGCTTTAGCGGTTTTGCGATCGTGTTCACATTGCTTAGGGGTTTCATTATGAGAGCTGGCGCAGCAAGTGCAAGTGACAACGACATTCACCTCTGGCGGCTCATTACATGGCAAGCAACACATCTGCTTCATATTAATAATCTGAGAACATGTATTTCCTGGGAGGAGCTGTTTTACGTTTTCCTTTTACCAGTTTTAGTGGCGATGTAGATCTACGTCGAGTTCTTCCTCTTGTTTGCTTAGTGAGTGTGGGAGGGGATGTAGCAGGTGACGCCTTAAACTAATTTGTTGGCATTTTCATCGTCTGAAGCATTGGAGTAGTAGCCACTGTTGAATCAAGTTCTTTCAATGTCTCATTATTCAAAGCAAATTTTGGCACATTATGCTTTTTCAATAGTTTAAGAAAGTATGACCAACCAGGTGGAACATAGCCCTGACGGCGCTTTCTACGTGTCGCATACTGAATCAAGTCTTCATAACGTGAAGCATCAATCACTTTATTTTCATCTGTAATGATTTCTCCTCTATCATTTACATTGAGATGGGGCTCAATACTATTGAAAAGAGATATGGCATGTGCGCGAGATGCTAAAGGTGTAGCAGTCGATACAGAGTCACGCATCTTATTCTTCAAGTTTTTCAATTGCTCAACAGTTTCCGATTGTAATAATACAGCACGATGTGGATCTTTGATGTGAACATTTTGCTGATAATCTATTTCTTTCCTATACATTTGATTTGCAAGAGGTTGCTTTACTTGCTGCATGGCAGTCAATTGTACATATTCATCCTGAGGAATAACAATCATGCGAGAATAAGAACTCATAGTTTGTAGATAATCATGGGAGTTTTCAAAATATCACTTCGAAATCTAAATTCTTCCGGACACTCTTGCGTAAAGTCAATGAATAAGTAACCGTATGGTTTTTCAGTAGCTGCTTGAAAAATTTCAATTAAAGCTTTTGATCCTCTGGGTGCAACTTGTCGCGCTAAAATTTCAAATTGACTTTTATCTCGCGGATTCTTGAAAATAGCATAATACTGTGTATTCAGGTTTCGTGTACGAGCTTCTTTTCCATCAGGAAACAAATTTTGTGTAATATAGATGATAAAGCACCTTTTATGGTGTGCTGCGCGAGTAAACATATCTGTAACATCTTTTGAATTCTTACTTTCTTTTAATAAATCATCCAATACAACAACATCATTAGACTGAAGTTTATCCACTGGAATAATTCCTTCATGTCGAATAAAGTTGCGACTTTGCAATTCCTGAAACAGCGACGGTTGATAAATACCATAACACCAAATCACTCGATTGATAGGTTCCTTAAACAACTCCCTTCTTTTATCCAATAAATTCAGTGTGAAAACAGTTTTACCTGCATGAGATGGACCTGATACAGTCAGAACTTTATCACATTGAAGTCTGAAATCCATTTTATTACTTTGAGACTCAACATTTGCATAATTAACGCTTAGAGCCAAAGATATTTCCCAATAGGTTGCCCACGGCAGGAGCTATCATTGGAAGTATTGCTGAAAGGAAACCGCCCTTTTGTGTTAGAGTTTTCCTCTTTCTTTGAAGGGCGACTTTAGGATTGGAGATGAAACGCAATTTTGTAGCATATCGCTTAAGTAACTTTCGTTGTTTTGGCGCTAATTTCTTCGTCCTCAACTTCCTCACATGAGAAATAATTTCACAAATGAATTTATCGTTAGCATGTCGTATAGCATTGTATCGCTGATTTGCTTTCATTCGTCGGAGAGCTTGAATGGCTGAAGAAAACTTTTGACTTTTACGTTTCGTCATTTTACGTTTCGCCATTTTCCGTGTTAGTCTTTGCTAAAACCTATCTTTACCACATTTGCATAGGTACTAACTATTGCGACATAAGTGACACTCGAAATGAGCAATATCACAGTGGTAACATTGGCAAAGTTGAATGCAATTACGTATGAAACAGCGTTGACAAAAAGCATGCTTACATCTCTTGAAGATGCGCTTTTCATTTCCATCCTTTCGCTTACATACATCACAACACATAGTTTCACCGTTACTGATGTCTATAGCAAGTCTTTTTGAAGATATGAATTTGCTAGCCTTTTCTAAATAATAGACGCATGTACAGAAGGAATATACTTCGAGAGTGAGCAGACATAGCTCGAAAACCAGTTGTGCTACAATCAAGTACCACTGCATTTTCAATTTTTCTTTATGGAAAGTTGAATGTGAATATCTGAAATCGCTTCAATCACTAGACTGCTACCATGATGGTTAAATGCGTTAAGACGTTCAGCAATTTTTATCATATGTCTTTTAAAAAATTCTTCGGGGTGATCTACCACTTCCATTGAATAAGAAGCAAAATGGAAAGAGCGACTTTCCACCTCTTCCTTTCCAAAATGACTAAACTTAATTTTCGCAACTAATCGCGCCATGATAATGCTATCAGAGAATGTATTCATTAACTCTAGAAATAGAGTGCTAGCATCATCGACCACTGCTTCGATGTCGGTCTCATCTTTATGAAATTTTATCACATAATCTTGAACAGCTCCTTTTAAACTTTGCCTATGAAAACGTAATGTTCCGCAGTCGTTTGAGAAAGACATGATCGCCCTTTATCTAACCCATCCATTGCATGAAAACAACAACTCTTCTCATAGTAACATTTATTGAATAATGGTAACAAGCATGCATTATAAATCAATGGTTTGAAAGAGATAAAATAGATACAGCTGGTAACTATCATACAGCGAGCAATGATAACCATACAGGACTTTGGCAGTGTTGAGGTAAGGAGGAAAGAAGCATTGGTTATGAACGTAGCTACTACAACGAACAGACAAAATAGGAACACACAAATCCTTAAAACGTTTCGTGACTTCATGATAATGTTGATTCACTCTACTATCCCAAGGTGGGAGCAAAATATCATCAATGATTAGATTGGGAAATACTTTCCTCTCCTTACCAGGATTATTACAAAAGATGCGTATAACATTGAAAGCAGCTAACCATCGTTTAAAGTTAATAAGAAGAGCACTCTCACAAGAAAAGCCATAGTCTTGCAAATATTTCAGATTAAGTCCATGAATGTGTTTTCTCGCCCATTGATCAACATTGGGATCGCAGTTGGCATGTTGATGATAGACACTAACAATCTGATATGTCCAATTGTTCATAGCAATAGCACTGAGCTCCTGTACAGGTTCACCCTCACAATCCATAAAAATGATGATAGAAGCCTAAAACGGAAATTTACACATCTAAGGAAACGTTCTATAACATATTACAAAATGAAGAATTACATCGATGCTTTTCACGACAAAATACACAAATGATATGATGGCAACGAAGAAGTAAAATGTATCTAATAAGACCACGTCTACGACACTCAAAGCACATAAGCGAATTGTCATAGGGAAGAGTTAGGAAAGGACTAGCAATTCTCCTTCTTTGATTTGCGTTTTGATGTAGCATTCTTCTCCGACTTGCGCTTCGTACCACTGCTGTTAAGGATTTGATCAATTATGTCGTCCACGTTGGGTGGTTTCGGAATATATAGGATGGATTCCATATGCATGGAGAGAGAGGCTATTTTATTATCCTTGTGTCGACCATAATATAGCCCATTCACTTTGAAAAGGATATCCCAAGTACCTTCTCCGAGCTCATCACATCTGATGGGTATTGAATGATCTCCATCCTTCTTATAGTAAGTACACCAATGTGATACCGGTAGGCAAATGTGATTACCATCCCAAATCTTTCTATAGGGAGTATCCTTGTCATCTTTAGCCTTCCACTCTTGAGCAAGAGGAGTAGGAATGTCCATATTTAATGTCACGTACTCCTCAATAGTATCAAGTTGGTGGCGAATGTACGGACTCACGGGGATCAGTATGTAGTCCCCATACTGATTGTGCATTATCTTGACATCCGTGGAAGAAAGCATTCCCGTTTGGAGTACTACGCTATGATCATCATAACGCAAGGCTTGTTTAAATTTACGCTGTAGCGGTGTAGGATTATGTACCTTGGTTGTTTCTTCCACTGGCCTCAGTTGTAGATGATCTGACCGTAGCGAACCTTGTAACGTTTGACCGCCATTTTGTCCTACTAGTGCAGTAGATGGAGTAGATGCCTGAAAATGAAAAAAGATTGTATTAAGTTTACGTTCAAGGGAGGAGAGGGAGGGAAGTAGCGACTTACCATTTTAGTTGGATAATAGAACAGGGAACTAGGGAGAGAGAAAATGTGCGTCCGTCACTCGTGTGATTCAACGATGGAATGATTCTCGCTGTGGAAGGCTCTCTATTTATAAAGAAATGCTTGATTCTCATTGGATGATGATCCTCATTGGACAATAACATCAAGTTGATTCCAAATCTGGCATCCGTTTACCAATCCGATAGTTCGTTTTGAAGCTACAGCCCAAAACGTCCCAAATTCTAACTCTGTCGTTTTTCACCAATGTCCCAAAATCTTAAATTGCGTCTCACATCTAAACGAAGGCAGATACGAACAAGCCGATTCTTTCACTGAATTTGTCTCACTCTTAGCTTTCAAACGAGCTATGGCACGACAAAATCCGTCCACTGGAAGCCAAAATCGAAGCAAGCTGTCCAGGGGGGGGGACGTCAGCCGAAATTTTTTTCTCTCCGACTTCGCTGGAAACATCCTTCCTAACCCAAAATTTCACGTAGATTCCGAATCTGGCCTCCGTTTTCTCATCCGATGCTTCGTTTGGACGCTACACACCAAAAACATCACACACTATAGCCTCAAGACTAATCCTGGCGGTCGCCCACGTCAACCTAGACGGTCGCCCACGTCAACCAGGCGGTCGGACCAACTCACCCGAGTCTCACACTCTGTCGTTGCAGGGGGGGGACGTCAGCGAACATGTTGTGAACGTGGACCCACCTGGCCGGCACACCACGACAGACCACAACCTCTGTCGTTCCAGAGGGGGGGGGGACGTCAGCGAACATGTTGTGAACGTGGACCCACCTGGCCGGCACACCACGACAGACCACAACCTCTGTCGTTCCAGAGGGGGGGGGGGCTCAGACACGAAGCACCACGGCGGCCGACCACGACACTCTGCCGAGCCAGAGGGGGGGGGGACTCAGCGATGGCGGCCATCTTGCGCGGTCCAGAAGTGGAGTTTTGCTTACTACTGAGATCATCCAATCTTATATTACAAAAATACAAAAAATGTCCATCCTACTATTTTTTTCTACAATCAAAAGGACAGATCCTACAAAATTGAAAAGTCAAATATGTCAAGCGCAAAGTTTATTCGACATGAAATGATATAGTTACAAACTACCGATGTCTTCGAAGTTTGAAAAACAATTCAATAACGATTTGTCCTTTCCTTCCGTAGTTGCCTGTACAGTTCCGGAAGAGTCGCACACCATGTTTGATTTCCAGATCTGACACGAAAATGCCACAATCACATTCTGAAAAACACAAAATCTCTGGTTGACATTCAGGCAGAGGAGAAGAAAAGAGTAATTTTACAAACATAAAACTCAAGTATAAACAAAATTCAGAAAACAAAATATTATCAGCATGAGAAGCAAAGGATAAACGTAAATACACAAAAACACATATGATACCAGTGTCAATTCATTAACAAAACTACGATAAAATAAAAAGTCGTAAGTTTCAGCTATCTAACATCGCGAAATTGACCGGGGAAAAATGAAGTAAAATGAAACGGACTGACTTCGCTGGCACACACGCATAATAGGACAGCATAAAAAAGGTTCCGTATCGAAAATTTATCCAGAATTTATTCATAACAGAAATGCAACCTTCATACATCAACAAAACAAATTTCCGCAACCGCACAAACGACTCAGAATAGTCAAATCAATCAATACCGACTTTGTCAACATTATTTCGAATACCTCACTACTCTTCAACTACTCAAATCAATCATCTATGTTTCGAAAATATCCTTCATTTACAAAAACAGAAATGCAACCTTCATACATCAACAAAACAAATTTCCACAACCGCACAAACGATTCAGCGCAGTCAAATCAATCAATACCGACTTCGTCAACATTTTTTCGAATACCTCACTACTCTTCAACTACTCAAATTAATCATCTATGTTTCGAAAATATCCTTAATTTACAAAAATAGAAATGCAACCTTCATACATCAACAAAATAAATTTCCACAAGCGCACAAACGACTCAGCATAGTCAAATCAATCAATACCGACTTCGTCAACATTTTTTCGAATACCTCACTTCTCTTCAACTGCTCAAATCAATCATCTATGTTTCAAAAATATCCTTCATTTACAAAAACAGAAATGCAACCTTCATACATCAACAAAACAAATTTCCACAACCGCACAAACGATTCAGAATAGTCAAATCAATCAATACCGACTTTGTCAACATTTTTTCGAATACCTCACTACTCTTCAACTGCTCAAATCAATCATCTATGTTTCAAAAATATCCTTAATTTACAAAAACAGAAATGCAACCTTCATACATCAACAAAACAAATTTCCACAACCGCACGAACTACTCAGCATAGTCAAATCAATCAATACCGATTTCGTCAACATTTTTTCGAATACCTCACTACTCTTCAACTACTCAAATTAATCATCTATCTTCAACTACTCAAATTAATCATCTATGTTTCGAAAATATCCTTAATTTACAAAAATAGAAATGCAACCTTCATACATCAACAAAACAAATTTCCGCAACCGCACAAACGACTCAGCATAGTCAAATCAATCAATACCGTCTTCGTCAACATTTTTTCGAATACCTCACTACTCTTCAACTACTCAAATTAATCATCTATGTTTCAAAAATATCCTTCATTTACAAAAATAGAAATACAACCTTCATACATCAACAAAACAAATTTCCGCAACCGCACAAACGACTCAGCATAGTCAAATCAATCAATACCGTCTTCGTCAACATTTTTTCGAATACCTCACTACTCTTCAACTACTCAAATTAATCATCTATGTTTCAAAAATATCCTTGATTTACAAAAATAGAAATGCAACCTTCATACATCAACAAAACAAATTTCCGCAACCGCACAAACGACTCAGCATAGTCAAATCAATCAATACCGATTTCGTCAACATTTTTTCGAATACCTCACTACTCTTCAACTACTCAAATTAATCATCTATGTTTCGAAAATATCCTTCATTTACAAAAATAGAAATGCAACCTTCATACATCAACAAAACAAATTTCCGCAACCGCACAAACGACTCAGCATAGTCAAATCAATCAATACCGACTTTGTCAACATTTTTTCGAATACCTCACTACTCTTCAACTGCTCAAATCAATCATCTATGTTTCAAAAATATCCTTAATTTACAAAAACAGAAATGCAACCTTCATACATCAACAAAACAAATTTCCACAACCGCACGAACTACGAAGCATAGTCAAATCAATCAATACCGACTTCGTCAACATTTTTTCGAATACCTCACTACTCTTCAACTGCTCAAATCAATCATCTACGTTTCAAAAATATCCTTCATTTACAAAAACAGAAATGCAACCTTCATACATCAACAAAACAAATTTCCACAACCGCACAAACGATTCAGCGCAGTCAAATCAATCAATACCGATTTCGTCAACATTTTTTCGAATACCTCACTACTCTTCAACTACTCAAATTAATCATCTATGTTTCGAAAATATCCTTAATTTACAAAAATAGAAATACAACCTTCATACATCAACAAAATAAATTTCCACAAGCGCACAAACGACTCAGCATAGTCAAATCAATCAATACCGACTTCGTCAACATTTTTTCGAATATCTCACTACTCTTCAACTACTCAAATCAATCATCTATGTTTCGAAAATATCAAGCATGATCGCCGGTAGAAACGACCTGCATTGTCAGATGGCTGATTTTTTATTTCTGTCATCTTTATGAGTTGAGGCGTACCCAGGTTATCCGAAATATGCGGGCATGGAGGAGCTGTGGCAATCTTTTACGAGAGCTTCGTAAGTGCAGGTTCGGATTTAAACTGACTAAGGTTTTGCATTGAAATCATTATGGTTCGCTCTACATCGGAAATCTGATGGTGGATCCAACAGGATTTCTTCGGATTACTGATCGAGTGACAAGTGGTGCTTTCATGTGATGTTCGTTTCATGGGCAAGGAAGGAGAGCAATTTTTTCCGCGCTCTGAGAATTGGTCGACTCACTCTGAGTGCAAAAATCGGACGCACATACCGCGAAAATATGTGAACAAAGTCAGAAATGAAAACGTTGGCTATCATAAAGATTGCAGATTGTCAATTCGCCCTATCATGGAATAGAAGGATGTCCTCAGAATCGAGCAATTTAAGCACGAAATTCTTTGGCAGCTGCAGACGCTGCGTTTCACCCCACGATGACTCGATCGACAACACGGCTGCGAATGACCCAAACTAGCTTAAAACATCTGAGAATTAGTAAGAAGCTGATGGACGGCGTAACAGGCTGATCTGTAATATTTATCCTGGTTTTGCCGTGCAGCTGATTATTGACTATACTAAGTCTCTTGCATAGGCGAATTAATGTTGATGGTCAATAATGTAATCACTGGCATCAACTTAATCATAACTTTAAGTTATTTTCGACACATGCTGTACACCATCATTTCGAGTAGTTGAAGAGGTATTCCAAAATATGAGAGCAAATTCGATAAACGGCTACATGACTAGGCTGAGGCTTTTGTAAGGTCGAGCAGATTAATGTTGATGATATATGAAGTTAACAATTACTTTTTCATTAATTCCCGTTGTTTTCAATACTTTGAATCACCTTCCGTGTAGCTGAAGGGTCTGAGGGATTCGAAAACTTGCGAACAGTTTTGTCAATAGGCTGAATGAGTTGAGTTATGTGGGCCAGATAAATTTAGTTTGTAATTCTGCAAGGTTAATATCATTGATTATATACCCCTCAAGCCTGGCGTGAGGGGTGGCAGAAGTGCGAGGTCCACAACAAATCGCTGATTGACGATCCAATAACTAAAGTCCCGGGCTTTGACCTCCCCGGGCCAAGTGGACACTCCTCAACCGGCTGAGGACGAACGACCGGCCATGTCGCAGCTCACTGCACCGCTGGGTTGCTCGTCAATCCCCGCTGTGCGACTGTGGTCAGACTCTATGGCACATGTCGTGAAGGACTGCCCTGTCACAGCTCTTCGTGACGGCATCGGCGGCGTCGCTGAACTTCACTCTGCCTCTGAAGTGGCCAGTACTTGGCTGGCTAGTGTCCGTTTTTAATCAAACTTCCTTTTAAGTCTGAGCATGACTTTTATTTTTATGTGTCTTTTTTACCTAATCACATCTGTCCTGAGTTGTCTTGTCATGCATACGACTATGTATATATAATGAGGAAATTCCTGGTCGGAGAAAATATTGTATGCAAATTTTTGAGTGTGAGAAAATTATCTGTAAATCCCGGATTAGTTAAAACTGTTGATGCTAACTTCATCGCATATAATCTAGTCGTATCTTGCTCTCCCTGAAGGGGAAAGTAAAAAATGTTTTAATGTGAACTTTTTTTCACATGCACATGTCAGAATTTCAATTCACAGTTTCAGATTTCATCGGTTAAATATCTTTTTAATAAGGAAACAGGAATCGAGTTACATGTATGTACGTACACCATTCCTGATGTTTTTCGTGCCAATGTTTGTGTAATCTTTCCAATCTACATGTGTTTCACTAAATTAGAACATGATCAAAATACTCGGTTGTCCAAAAACTTATTCCAAAACGCTTAATGTTACATAAGTGAGAAACTCGTACCGTTAGGAAAATATGCTTTAATTTGGTGCACTGAATACAGTATGTGCTATGCACGTGTACCTGTATATTCCTATTGACAGTATCATACTTTTAATAATATAAAAATCTTCATGCTGTATTTCATTACCTTATGAGGATGGTTTGAGAGACTATTGATTTTCTTCCATTTTCTTCACTAAATATTCCAGTTCGATACCATTGATAGAAATCTTGCAATCGTATCAGCCAAAGCTGCGCACTTTGGAAGGAAGGCCATAGGATGTTCTGACCACTCTATCATTTCGAACAATCTGAAAAAGAAAATTGAAGCATGTGAGAGATTGTCCTTAAAAGTTATCTGAAAATCACCAACGGGTTTTTATGATATGATATACTTCGTGCTTTGATAAATGATGCTACTTTCAAAACATTTGCACCGACTTATTGATGAAAAAATATTCAAGTAAACCGCAAAGGGGAAACATAACTTTTATCCACAAGTCAGAAACATCGCTTCTGAATAATTATAATTTGATTTCAATAGTAAGTTCCTTGTAATGCAAGACGCGCACGCACGATATTGAAGATGGACTGGGCAACAGAGGACAATTATAAGTGCATCTGAAAACTATCGTAGTACGAGAAGGAATTACTAGTAATAATAGAAAACAAAAGCAACTTAGACATTGATAGGCAGGTGATGGTAGTTAAAGGCAAGCACAGTCAAACGAAAATTGTTGAGTCCTATACCAATGAGTTTTACTCGATGCAGTAAATTGTGGATATTTAACAACCATGCAACCTATTTACAGTACTGCAAAATGTTCCGGAACAATCTCTTGTCCTCTCTATCTCTATCCGACAGTTGACTGTGAGAATGCCACTAACTCTGACTGATACACACTGATAATCAGGAGCACTGTTTCTGAGCGAAACTATTTATCTCGCTCGACGTCGTTCGTCCCTCAGGATCCTCACTCGCTCGATCGCTCATCTGCCAATTTTTCTTTTGCTCATTCGCTCGATTTTCTCATTCGTCCTCAAACATTCGCTCGCTCATCAAAAGAAAGCTTTCGGGCGCTCGCGAAAGGCAAATTTTACATTGTTTAGATAATGACTGTGTTAAAATACAACGAACTATGATTGATGCATTTCATACAATAGGGCTTGCTTGCCTCTTGACGTCCATGGAGTGCATGGAATTGTCATATTATGCGTTAAACTTTTGATTACGGTGAATAAGTTGGGTCCACGCATAATAAATGAAACTTAACATACCTGATTCTTTCATAGAAATTTCAGCAAGCTTTATGTCTACTATGCATGGTTCGAATTTGATATCAAAAATAATTATCCCATAGGTACTTATGACCTTGTAAGCTTTTAGAAACTATAACTTTCTTCGGCTGAGCAAGTAATTCTTTCTGATGTACTTCGGGCGAACAAACAGTTCGGTAAATGAAGTTAGGGCATGTCGATTTTCGTATAGAATATGCTACAGATCTTACAGTCATCTCATTGCAATCGAAACGTTTTTCATTCATTAATAGAAGTGGTGGTAAATCTGAAATTACTTTTTTAAGACAGAAACTTGATGCGTAGTATCCCCGGTTCAATTTTAAGGCATCGAATGATTATGCATGATGCCTCTATTAGACCGGACGTGGCAACCTGTCAGTCAAATTCATTATATGCCAAGAACCTTAAAAACTTTCCTCTAGATCGAGAGCTTTGGAAAGGGTGCTTATACAGATCTACATACTAATTCCCACACATTTCTTGAACGTCGGGTCATTTAAATTCTGAAACGTTCCCAAGATTTCCAGGATCTCTATGAACCATGATAAAAGAATGAGGAGAGAACTTTCCGTTTCATTATCGCTAGTCTGATTTATTGTGTCATCCATGTCCATGTCTATCTGCAGTCTGTGAGTAAAGCACATTTCACAAAAGTTTTCAGGAGACAATACTCAAAGGCGCAAGTTGAAGGGCATTATTTACCGGATTTTGAAAGATTGACATTCCGCACCAGAGTTGTTTATGTAGTTATTACTGCACTTGTTGTTTTGTTAGCACCAAACAGTTGAAACTATTTTGCAATTTAACCTCAGGCCGGTTGGAAAAAAGTTGATCGATAGACACGCTACCAGATGAACTTGTAAGAGCGGAAATCTACAACTTTTACAATATCAGGGCCTACAAATTGACAACTTTCGGAAATCAACAACCGGTGTCGATTTCCGATAACTAGAGATCAAGTTTTCTGCGTCGTCATTAGCTTTTTTCCAAAGGTCTACATATAAATCACGAGATAGATGTTTATGCAAGGGAATTGTCTACCTTCAGGCAAAAATATTGTAGAATAAAGCAGCAGAGTATAGTTGACTTTTGTACAGTAAATCGGCAACCGTACAAATTTTTGTATTGTTTGACTACGGCATTTAGAATTAAGGTTGGTAAAACAAAATCCCGAATTATTTGATATTTCGCAATAATCTGAAACTAACGCGTTTATCGTGATTAATTGTGCATAGTCTAATAGAGCACATAACTATCCGTGGTTTCTGAAATCCTATCAATGAGATGAGTGTTACAAACCGTTGTGGTGATGATATGATATTGGACTGATATTTTTCTTTGTGGTTGCTTAGCAAATGTTCGTGTGAGAGACATACTTCAGCGTTATCATAAGCAGTAAAATGCTTTTAGTATGCACCAGGTAGAAAGTTGATCACAGATATTGTCATTATTGCTATTCTACTGTCATCAGTACTTTGGCATGTCATGAACATGATGTAAACAGGTTTACACATGCAGACGTCAGGAGATAGGCCAATACATCCGCTGAAATAGCTACCACATGATTATATGTGGAGCACGAAATTACGGTAAATTGAATTAAACTCAACATGTTTGTTATCAACAAGATACTATTACCATTTGTGAGAAACTATAGACTTTACGAAATTCTCTGAACATCTTGACTTCTGATCAAACTCATGAGGCAATCTTAAGTAAAGTCATTCCGTTTTTATCAGATTTTTGTTTATTGTATTGAGCATGCTAGTTCCCTATGGTAAGGGAGGGAGAGGCTACATTTACCGTCAATGCTTGGACTCCATTGCTTTTAAAAAGAGCATGAAATGATGCTTTTGTACGATTGTATTCGATATTTTGAAGGCAAAGTTTATTTCCTTGTTAAAACCGTGCGAGTATGGAAACTACTACGTATCTGTGAATATTCTCAAACTCCACTGATTGCCTGATATCGCAGAACATCAAACTCTACATTTTGCAACAATCTACACTTTTCAACGCAATTGCAGTTTTCGTGTATTGAATTAAGGATCTAGAAAATTTTTATTCATGATTATTATGATTCCCGCGAAATTTTTTGTCTGAATAAAGAAATTCAGGCTCTCATGTTAATCCGTATAAAATGTGCGAAATAATCGTGTGAGGTTATTCGCAAGCTGTAACATGATTGGTTTATATCACAACATCAAATTTGTAGATATTATTTTTCAACAGTTGTAGGTAGACCTACTGTATGTAATTCAAGTTTCTGGATAAATTTCGTAGGTATGATCACTGTGAATAGAGCGGATGTATTTTATAAGTTGAGTGCCGGCATGTTTCTTTCTTGTCATCTATGGTTATAGGAATCTAGTTTCCAAAATTTTCAGTCAAGTACATTAAGACCACAACTGCGTTGAAGAATGTATAACCATAATTTTGATAATTTGTGTTATTAACCAATCATATTACTGTGTATGTGTTAAGTATATTGGCCTATATTACTGACTTTTACCGCTGCTTGCGCATTATTTTTCCGCTTGGGAATAAACCTGGCACAATATTTACACAAGATGATCAAGTTAAAATTGATTAGACCCATAGTGCACGTCGGATAGAGCGCCACCTGATGCATGCGTCAACTGTATTTTTTCATGTAAATTTCAATAATGATTAGGCAAAGCGAACTGTTCCAAGCACAGTGCTAGGGCTTCCAAATAACAGACTCGACATCTTTTGGAAGATAATGGATTTCCTACACGTGTGGTAATTTTTGATGGATAGTGATCTGGCTGAGGATTTGCTGGCACCGCTGTTAAACGAGGACGACCTCCATGTACACTGTCTTGTACACCACCTTGAGATATCCAATATCCGATATTTTTCGATGGTGTAGCCGAGGTATGTCACATTTCCACCTGGATGCTGGTAAACTCTGCAAGAATTTCTATGAATTATATGAATCAGATGCAATCCGTAATACCATGTGCAGGATTTCCTGTTAAAGTTGTAGTGATGCATAGAGGCATCCAACAAGTCGACAACTCCCATATTGGTATTGTAACGAAGGACGAGACTTGGGTTTAAAAACTCCAACACGACTTTATGGTCGGTTTCTTGTTCAGAGCCATGGCAAACAGAAATGCAGCATTTTGTAAAGTTTCCGTAATGCATCTTTCTCCATGCTCGAACCTTCACCCTCATCGTACGCCTGTCAAACGCGATATTATTCGACCACAGTTTCAAAGTAGAAAATATTTCATCTGTTAAAAAGAGATTGATAAAAAAGGATTATCGTCTGCGTTTTCTGCACATTGTATCGACGGATTCAAGCCGGTCAATCCTGTAAACTCAGGCAAAGGTTCCGGTCTGTGATCGTTTTCACCAAGTTACAAAATGCCAACCATGTCAGGGAGTTAGATATGATGTTATTTTCTCATCTTCACTGTCAGACGTCGATATTTCATCACTACCGCTTTCACCATCATCAGTACCGACAGCCGCATCATCAAAACCTAAGTTTCGAATCGCAGCCATGAATACATTTCTGCGTGGTCTTTCAATCAAAATAGTGAGTGATTTAGTAAAATGCAACAAGATTGTTAGCTTCATCAACTAAGTGAACTTTAATCAAATATATAAACCTGAATCTTTGCATTGAGAGACACAATTTCGTTACATAAATTGCATAACATTATCAACATGACGGGCACCGCCAATCATATTGTCTGTCGAATGTTAGGGAGCACGATCACATTGATCTGCTATGCATTAGCATCCGTGTCAACTGATGCGAAAGGGTTAAGCGTATTTCGTCGGTGTACTGCATCTGGAGATCATTACTCCTCTCCCTGTGTTTTAGGGAGATAGTATGCTAGCTCTGACAATACTGGTTTGTTCTTATCCGCCGAGTTTGATTTTATTATATGAGCTGAGTTATCCACCCATCAGCGCAACAATAAAAGGTCACCCAATCGGCACGTTTGAACCAACCTAGTTAAAAACTGGAACATTCTTGAACATTGTGTGACGACTAGTTTCCTGGGATGCTTGTGATAAAGTAAATTAGGTATTTAAGCATCTGATAGGTTGGGAATTGTAATTGAGATGATAAAGACTAGTAGACAAGAGATAGCACTTGTTCAATGAGTTGTGAATATCCGACAAGGTCACAACCTATGGATATAACTACTTGTCATCGATCTGAGAGAGATTGAGCTTTATGCAGATATCATCCCCGTATCAAATCAAAATTTAATTTTATTCGACATTTTGAGTCTCAGCATTTCATGAATTCACGCGTCTTCTGGTAGGTAAAAATACTGTCAGTTTTGTTGGAGAGACCACTTCAGAGAAAAATGCTTGGAGAAACTCACAGTAACAGAAGGAATACATACGTGCGGATATTTTAAGAAAAATATTGTATTTTAATTAACGCTGTGTGACATTTGACCATGTCTGAAGGACATTTTTCGAAAAATTCGCTAAAAGACTTCAGATTCCCCTAAATTTCTGGGCAGCGACACTTCTTTCAAAAACTATCGCCATATTTCAATCATTTTTCAATTGTTGGCCCATGGATGGCACTAACAATCGCAAACATTGACTTGATTCAACCTCTACAGAAATAATTACTTTCCTCGCTCAATCACAGACCGAGATCACGCGCGCGTGTGCTCATGATTTCCAAGAATTCGTGAATGGCTGACTGCTCGGCGGTGCCATTTAGTGCATGCAGTCGACATAGGAGATCTCCGTTCTATGCGAGGATCGCACGAAAGTAGATTCGAACTCGGTGATTAGTGTTAAATTCAATATCCAACTGTATGTTAGTGGAATTTAAATAAACGAATACACAACATGAATATTCCTCTAGATCCTCCATGAAAATGTAAACAGAAGGTTCGCATAAACACCGATTAAATGTTCCTTAAACATTGCATTAATAACACATGCTGTCATCAGAAGACAGCAAATTATGTAAAGCGCAAGTCTCATCATGAATTCAGCAGCGAAATCGAATTTCAAAAATTGAATTTAATATTCCAAATGATGCAACACAAATTCTTAAAAATACATTTCAGATGTTGAAGTTGTACATAACTCGATGAAATCTCATTCGAAATAGACTTTGACTGTCTGATGTGTGTCTCAAGTAATTTCTAGTGATGTCTAGATAATCTCTGAGCTGAATGCTTTGCTGGGGTAGAGTGCTTTGAAAAATGCAGCTATCTGTCGTCTTGAGTGTGTTGATTTCCGGCTCTCACACGTTTCAGATGTTGAAGTTGTACATAACTCGATGAAATCTCATTCGAAATAGACTTTGACTGTCTGATGTGTGTCTCAAGTAATTTCAAATGATGTCCACATAATCTCTGAGCTGAATGCTTTGCTGGGATAGAGTGTTTTCAGAAATTCAGCTATTTGTCGTCTTGAGTGTGTTGATTTCCGGCTCTCACACGTTTCAGATGTTGAAGTTGTACATAACTCGATGAAATCTCATTCGAAATAGACTTTGACTGTCTGATGTGTGTCTCAAGTAATTTCAAATGATGTCTAGATAATCTCTGAGCTGAATGCTTTGCTGGGGTAGAGTGCTTTGAAAAATGCAGCTATCTGTCGTCTTGAGTGTGTTGATTTCCGGCTCTCACACGTTTCAGATGTTGAAATTGTACATAACTCGATGAAATCTCATTCGAAATAGACTTTGACTGTCTGATGTGTGTCTCAAATAATTTCTAGTGATGTCTAGATAATCTCTGAGCTGAATGCTTTGCTGAGGTAGAGTGCTTTGAAAAATGCAGCTATTTGTCGTCTTGAGTGTGTTGATTCCGACTCTCACACGTTTCAGATGTTGAAGTCGTACATAACTCGATGAAATCTCATTCGAAATAGACTTTGACTGTCTGATGTGTGTCTCAAGTAATTTCAAATGATGTCTAGATAATCTCTGAGCTGAATGCTTTGCTGGGGTAGAGTGCTTTGAAAAATTCAGCTATTTGTCGTCTTGAGTGTGTTGATTTCCGACTCTCACACGTTTCAGATGTTGAAGTTGTACATAACTCGATGAAATCTCATTCGAAATAGACTTTGACTGTCTGATGTGTGTCTCAAGTAATTTCAAATGATGTCTAGATAATCTCTGAGCTGAATGCTTTGCTGGGGTAGAGTGCTTTGAAAAATGCAGCTATTTGTCGTCTTGAGTGTGTTGATTTCCGACTCTCACACGTTTCAGAGATGCTTTGCTGGGATAGAGTGCTTTGAAAAATTCAGCTATCTGTCGTCTTGAGTGTGTTGATTTCCGACTCTCACACGTTTCAGATGTTGAAGTTGTACATAACTCGATGAAATCTCATTCGAAATAGACTTTGACTGTCTGATGTGTGTCTCAAATAATTTCTAGTGATGTCTAGATAATCTCTGAGCTGAATGCTTTGCTGGGGTAGAGTGCTTTCATAAATTCAGCTATCTGTCGTCTTGAGTGTGTTGATTTCCGACTCTCACACGTTTCAGATGTTGAAGTTGTACATAACTCGATGAAATCTCATTCGAAATAGACTTTGACTGTCTGATGTGTGTCTCAAGTAATTTCAAATGATGTCTAGATAATCTCTGAGCTGAATGCTTTGCTGGGGTAGAGTTTTTCGAAAAATGCAACTATCTGTCGTCTTGAGTGTGTTGATTTCCGGCTCTCACACGTTTCAGATGTTGAAGTTGTACATAACTCGATGAAATCTCATTCGAAATAGACTTTGACTGTCTGATGTGTGTCTCAAGTAATTTCAAATGATGTCCACATAATCTCTGAGCTGAATGCTTTGCTGGGATAGAGTGTTTTCAGAAATTCAGCTATTTGTCGTCTTGAGTGTGTTGATTTCCGACTCTCACACGTTTCAGATGTTGAAGTTGTACATAACTCGATGAAATCTCATTCGAAATAGACTTTGACTGTCTGATGTGTGTCTCAAGTAATTTCAAATGATGTCTAGATAATCTCTGAGCTGAATGCTTTGCTGGGATAGAGTGCTTTGAAAAATTCAGCTATCTGTCGTCTTGAGTGTGTTGATTTCCGACTCTCACACGTTTCAGATGTTGAAGTTGTACATAACTCGATGAAATCTCATTCGAAATAGACTTTGACTGTCTGATGTGTGTCTCAAGTAATTTCAAATGATGTCTAGATAATCTCTGAGCTGAATGCTTTGCTGGGGTAGAGTGCTTTGAAAAATTCAGCTATTTGTCGTCTTGAGTGTGTTGATTCCGACTCTCACACGTTTCAGATGTTGAAGTCGTACATAACTCGATGAAATCTCATTCGAAATAGACTTTGACTGTCTGATGTGTGTCTCAAGTAATTTCAAATGATGTCTAGATAATCTCTGAGCTGAATGCTTTGCTGGGGTAGAGTGCTTTGAAAAATTCAGCTATTTGTCGTCTTGAGTGTGTTGATTTCCGACTCTCACACGTTTCAGATGTTGAAGTTGTACATAACTCGATGAAATCTCATTCGAAATAGACTTTGACTGTCTGATGTGTGTCTCAAGTAATTTCAAATGATGTCTAGATAATCTCTGAGCTGAATGCTTTGCTGGGGTAGAGTGCTTTGAAAAATGCAGCTATCTGTCGTCTTGAGTGTGTTGATTTCCGACTCTCACACGTTTCAGATGTTGAAGTTGTACATAACTCGATGAAATCTCATTCGAAATAGACTTTGACTGTCTGATGTGTGTCTCAAATAATTTCTAGTGATGTCTAGATAATCTCTGAGCTGAATGCTTTGCTGGGGTAGAGTGCTTTCAAAAATTCAGCTATTTGTCGTCTTGAGTGTGTTGATTTCCGGCTCTCACACGTTTCAGATGTTGAAGTTGTACATAACTCGATGAAATCTCATTCGAAATAGACTTTGACTGTCTGATGTGTGTCTCAAGTAATTTCAAATGATGTCTAGATAATCTCTGAGCTGAATGCTTTGCTGGGGTAGAGTGCTTTGAAAAATGCAGCTATTTGTCGTCTTGAGTGTGTTGATTTCCGACTCTCACACGTTTCAGATGTTGAAGTTGTACATAACTCGATGAAATCTCATTCGAAATAGACTTTGACTGTCTGATGTGTGTCTCAAGTAATTTCAAATGATGTCTAGATAATCTCTGAGCTGAATGCTTTGCTGGGGTAGAGTTTTTCGAAAAATGCAACTATCTGTCGTCTTGAGTGTGTTGATTTCCGGCTCTCACACGTTTCAGATGTTGAAGTTGTACATAACTCGATGAAATCTCATTCGAAATAGACTTTGACTGTCTGATGTGTGTCTCAAGTAATTTCAAATGATGTCTAGATAATCTCTGAGCTGAATGCTTTGCTGGGGTAGAGTGCTTCGAAAAATGCAGCTATCTGTCGTCTTGAGTGTGTTGATTTCCGGCTCTCACACGTTTCAGATGTTGAAGTTGTACATAACTCGATGAAATCTCATTCGAAATAGACTTTGACTGTCTGATGTGTGTCTCAAGTAATTTCAAATGATGTCTAGATAATCTCTGAGCTGAATGCTTTGCTGGGGTAGAGTTTTTCGAAAAATGCAACTATCGATGCAACATAACTCGATGGAATCTCATTCGAAATAGACTTTGACTGTCTGATGTGTGTCTCAAGTAATTTCAAATGATGTCTAGATAATCTCTGAGCTGAATGCTTTGCTGGGGTAGAGTGCTTTCATAAATTCAGCTATCTGTCGTCTTGAGTGTGTTGATTTCCGGCTCTCACACGTTTCAGATGTTGAAGTTGTACATAACTCGATGAAATCTCATTCGAAATAGACTTTGACTGTCTGATGTGTGTCTCAAGTAATTTCAAATGATGTCTAGATAATCTCTGAGCTGAATGCTTTGCTGGGGTAGAGTGCTTTGAAAAATTCAGCTATTTGTCGTCTTGAGTGTGTTGATTTCCGACTCTCACACGTTTCAGATGTTGAAGTTGTACATAACTCGATGAAATCTCATTCGAAATAGACTTTGACTGTCTGATGTGTGTCTCAAGTAATTTCAAATGATGTCTAGATAATCTCTGAGCTGAATGCTTTGCTGGGGTAGAGTGCTTTGAAAAATTCAGCTATTTGTCGTCTTGAGTGTGTTGATTTCCGACTCTCACACGTTTCAGATGTTGAAGTTGTACATAACTCGATGAAATCTCATTCGAAATAGACTTTGACTGTCTGATGTGTGTCTCAAGTAATTTCAAATGATGTCTAGATAATCTCTGAGCTGAATGCTTTGCTGGGGTAGAGTGCTTTGAAAAATTCAGCTATCTGTCGTCTTGAGTGTGTTGATTTCCGACTCTCACACGTTTCAGATGTTGAAGTTGTACATAACTCGATGAAATCTCATTCGAAATAGACTTTGACTGTCTGATGTGTGTCTCAAGTAATTTCAAATGATGTCTAGATAATCTCTGAGCTGAATGCTTTGCTGGGGTAGAGTGCTTTGAAAAATGCAGCTATTTGTCGTCTTGAGTGTGTTGATTTCCGACTCTCACACGTTTCAGAGATGCTTTGCTGGGATAGAGTGCTTTCATAAATTCAGCTATCTGTCGTCTTGAGTGTGTTGATTTCCGACTCTCACACGTTTCAGATGTTGAAGTTGTACATAACTCGATGAAATCTCATTCGAAATAGACTTTGACTGTCTGATGTGTGTCTCAAATAATTTCTAGTGATGTCTAGATAATCTCTGAGCTGAATGCTTTGCTGGGGTAGAGTGCTTTGAAAAATGCAGCTATTTGTCGTCTTGAGTGTGTTGATTTCCGGCTCTCACACGTTTCAGATGTTGAAGTTGTACATAACTCGATGAAATCTCATTCGAAATAGACTTTGACTGTCTGATGTGTGTCTCAAGTAATTTCAAATGATGTCTAGATAATCTCTGAGCTGAATGCTTTGCTGGGGTAGAGTGCTTTGAAAAATTCAGCTATTTGTCGTCTTGAGTGTGTTGATTCCGACTCTCACACGTTTCAGATGTTGAAGTTGTACATAACTCGATGAAATCTCATTCGAAATAGACTTTGACTGTCTGATGTGTGTCTCAAGTAATTTCAAATGATGTCTAGATAATCTCTGAGCTGAATGCTTTGCTGGGGTAGAGTTTTTCGAAAAATGCAACTATCTGTCGTCTTGAGTGTGTTGATTTCCGGCTCTCACACGTTTCAGATGTTGAAGTTGTACATAACTCGATGAAATCTCATTCGAAATAGACTTTGACTGTCTGATGTGTGTCTCAAGTAATTTCAAATGATGTCTAGATAATCTCTGAGCTGAATGCTTTGCTGGGGTAGAGTGCTTTGAAAAATTCAGCTATTTGTCGTCTTGAGTGTGTTGATTTCCGACTCTCACACGTTTCAGATGTTGAAGTTGTACATAACTCGATGAAATCTCATTCGAAATAGACTTTGACTGTCTGATGTGTGTCTCAAGTAATTTCAAATGATGTCTAGATAATCTCTGAGCTGAATGCTTTGCTGGGGTAGAGTGCTTTGAAAAATGCAGCTATCTGTCGTCTTGAGTGTGTTGATTTCCGGCTCTCACACGTTTCAGACGTTAAAGTTGTACATAACTCGATGAAATCTCATTCGAAATAGACTTTGACTGTCTGATGTGTGTCTCAAGTAATTTCAAATGATGTCTAGATAATCTCTGAGCTGAATGCTTTGCTGGGGTAGAGTGCTTTCATAAATTCAGCTATCTGTCGTCTTGAGTGTGTTGATTTCCGGCTCTCACACGTTTCAGATGTTGAAGTTGTACATAACTCGATGAAATCTCATTCGAAATAGACTTTGACTGTCTGATGTGTGTCTCAAGTAATTTCAAATGATGTCTAGATAATCTCTGAGCTGAATGCTTTGCTGGGGTAGAGTGCTTTGAAAAATTCAGCTATTTGTCGTCTTGAGTGTGTTGATTTCCGACTCTCACACGTTTCAGATGTTGAAGTTGTACATAACTCGATGAAATCTCATTCGAAATAGACTTTGACTGTCTGATGTGTGTCTCAAGTAATTTCAAATGATGTCTAGATAATCTCTGAGCTGAATGCTTTGTTGGCGTAGAGTGCTTTGAAAAATGCAGCTATCTGTCGTCTTGAGTGTGTTGATTTCCGGCTCTCACACGTTTCAGATGTTGAAGTTGTACATAACTCGATGAAATCTCATTCGAAATAGACTTTGACTGTCTGATGTGTGTCTCAAGTAATTTCAAATGATGTCTAGATAATCTCTGAGCTGAATGCTTTGCTGGGGTAGAGTGCTTTGAAAAATGCAGCTATCTGTCGTCTTGAGTGTGTTGATTTCCGACTCTCACACGTTTCAGATGTTGAAGTTGTACATAACTCGATGAAATCTCATTCGAAATAGACTTTGACTGTCTGATGTGCGTCTCAAATAATTTCTAGTGATGTCTAGATAATCTCTGAGCTGAATGCTTTGCTGGGGTAGAGTGCTTTGAAAAATTCAGCTATTTGTCGTCTTGAGTGTGTTGATTCCGACTCTCACACGTTTCAGATGTTGAAGTCGTACATAACTCGATGAAATCTCATTCGAAATAGACTTTGACTGTCTGATGTGTGTCTCAAGTAATTTCAAATGATGTCTAGATAATCTCTGAGCTGAATGCTTTGCTGGGGTAGAGTGCTTTGAAAAATTCAGCTATTTGTCGTCTTGAGTGTGTTGATTTCCGGCTCTCACACGTTTCAGATGTTGAAGTTGTACATAACTCGATGAAATCTCATTCGAAATAGACTTTGACTGTCTGATGTGTGTCTCAAGTAATTTCAAATGATGTCTAGATAATCTCTGAGCTGAATGCTTTGCTGGGGTAGAGTTTTTTGAAAAATGCAACTATCTGTCGTCTTGAGTGTGTTGATTTCCGACTCTCACACGTTTCAGATGTTGAAGTTGTACATAACTCGATGAAATCTCATTCGAAATAGTTTTTGGCTGTCTCAAGTATTGTCAAATGATGTCCAGAATATCCCTGGGCCGAATATTATGTTGATGTGGCATAGTGAATGAATTCCAGTAGCTTCTCCTCTTTTTGCTGGTGCTGTTTTCCCGGTTTTGCGTTTTTGTTTTTTGTTGAAGTTGTCTACACCTAGATGAAATCATTTCAGGTACATGCTTGTGTTTATTTGCCTCAATGTCTCGGATTCGTTGATCAGAGCTGAGTCGACTGCCTGCTTTTCTCCTGGATTGACCTTATTTCCATTTGAATTTGATTTTATGCTGAAATGCTCCATAATAATTGAAATCAGCTTGTGCGTCCAGGAAATCCACACCTTACTCTATGATCTGATATGAGAGTCGATTTAATTATTATTGATGTCGATTTCCTGTTTTTCATCCGATCATGATAGGAATTTCAAATAGCTCTCTTTTGAATTCTACAGTTCCGACTGAGCTCATGGTTGCTGACATTAATCAAATAATTATTGTCAATGTTATGAACGTCCGTATTAATATTTTTAGAGCATTTTTTGTGGTTGTAGATTTCCGGTGGGTTGTCGACTTCCTGTTTCTACAATTATCTGTGTGATTGCAAATACTTCAGTAGTAAGGAAGTGACAAACACCAGATAGCGCAAGATGGCCGCCATCGCTGACGTCCCCCCCCTCCCCCTCCCCTCCCCCCCTCTGGAACGGCAGAGTGTCGTGGTCGGCCGCCGTGGTGCTTCGGGTCTGAGTGTCGTGGTGGACTTGGGCGACCGCCAGGATTAGTCTTGAGGCTATAGTGTGTGATGTTTTTCGTGCTGAATGTTGGGTTGTAAAATGGGCTGTTTCGAGTGGAAGGAGTGGTCGGATGAGAAAACGGAGGTCGGATTCGTATTCAGCGTGAAATTCTGCATCGGTAGGGTGAGTTTCAAGGCAATCGGTGAGAAAAAATTTTCAACATTTTTCGAAAAACGACAGAGTTAGAATTTGGGACGTTTTGGGCTCTAGCTTCAAAACGAAGCATCGGATGGGAAAACGGAGGCCAGATTCGGATTCAGCGTGAAATTCTGCATCGGTATGGTGAGTTTCAAGTCAATCGGAGAGAAAAATTTTCGCTGACTCCCCCCCCCCTCTGGACAGCTTGCTTCGATTTTGGCTTCCAGTGGACGGATTTTGTCGTGCGATAGCTCGTTTGAAAGCTAAGAGTGAGACAAATTCACTGAAAGAATCGGCTTGTTCTTATCTGTCTTCGTTTAGATGTGAGACGCCATTTAAGATTTTGGGACATTGGCGAAAAACGACAGAGTTAGAATTTGGGACGTTTTGGGCTCTAGCTTCAAAACGAAGCATCGGATGGGAAAACGGATTTCACATTTGGAATCAGCGTGAAATTCTCTATCTGTATGGTGAGTTTCAAGTCAATCGGAGAGAAAAATTTTCGCTGACTCCCCCCCCCCTCTGGACAGCTTGCTTCGATTTTGGCTTCCAGTGGACGGATTTTGTCATGCCATAGCTCGTTTGAAAGCTAAGAGTGAGACAAATTCAGTGAAAGAATCGGCTTGTTCCTATCTGTCTTCGTTTAGATGTGAGACGCCATTTAAGATTTTGGGACATTGGCGAAAAACGACAGAGTTAGAATTTGGGACGTTTTGGGCTCTAGCTTCAAAACGAAGCATCGGATGGGAAAACGGATTTCACATTTGGAATCAGCGTGAAATTCTCTATCTGTATGGTGAGTTTCATGTCAATCGGAGAGTTTCAAGTCAATCGGAGAGAAAAATGTTCAACATTTTTCGGAAAAACGACTGAGTTAGAATTTTTGCGATGGCTGCCTACCGTAGAGCCAAAACGAAGCATCGGATGGGAAAACGGAGGCCAGATTCGGATTCAGCGTCAAATTCTACATGGAATGGTGTATTTCCAGCTCAATCGGAGCACTAGAACCGGAGATAGACGGGATTTTTAGTGTTTGGATGATGGGTATTACGTCATCAGCTGATCGCCACACACTATATAAGCTGGGAACCGACGGAGACTTGTCATTCAGACGAGAGATTGCCAACGGTAAGTCGTCTCTCTGAGCTCCGATGATAGCTTCGGACATTCCAAATTCCGAGTTTCTGTAAGAAACCGACTTAGAAAATTTCATTGCTGATATCAGCTAAGCCGTCAGACTTAGAGGTTAGCCAGGAGATGGCCTTCGTCTCCAGGCCATAAAAGACTCCAAAACTTTAAAGGCTTGTAACTTTGCTTCTACAAGTCCGTTTGACTTGATTCAAAAAGGTTCGGTCGCTATTGACCTGCCCTAAGTGATAAACTACTTATAAAATTTCATAAGTAGTGCTAAAAAGTTGAAAATTTTAAATTCACTATTTTTGGAGGTTTTCTGGGGTTTTCGACCCTGCTGAAGTCAATGAAAGCATTTTTAATGATGTCTGAGCCAGTCTTCTCATGCTATAAGCGGCTTTTCACTGAAAGCGAGCAAGACACGGAGAGTTTTGCTGTAATATTCCACTGACAGGGTGTTCCTTCGGGACGGCGGACGATGCCGTAGTGATAAGTGTGGCAAGGGAATGTGTCATATTTGAGACCGTAACCGCTGGGGCAACTCATGTCTCATGTTGGGCATTTGACACAGCTCTCAACGTAGCACTTTGAACGCCAATCGGTTGAGTCTTAGCTATCTTGTCATGGGTGGCCTCTAAACATCTCCATTGCAAAACGCTGGTGAATCAAGCACTCTACGGCTTGCTATCAAGCTGATCAAAGCAATAACTTGGGATGTTTCCTCAAGGTTTTCAAGTATGCTAAGTTCAAATCTGCTATCAGATTTCAAATTTAACTAAGTGTAAGGCAGCTTTGAGGGGTTAGATCCCAGCTACTGTTCACTACCTTTGACTCGGCGTTGCTGTTACCACTTCGGGGCAGTGACAATGATGTCTTCAGCTGTAAATAGCGGGTATCGGGGAAGATCTCTCACTTCCCTAGTGATCAGTACAAGGCCTTCGGGCTGTCGACGGGATCGAGTGCCACTCACTACACTCAAATCTATCATTCCTCACTAAGTGTAAAAATCATTGTTTTCCGTTTTTCGCTTCAGAAATGCCGAAATACAATAATATGAAGACCAGTTTCAAACTGTGTCAATGCCGGAAGGTATTCCGAGCTGACGCCTTCAAGAAGCACGCTTGTACTAACAAGAAACAGATAGGGGTCGCTCGCTACTATTGCGGAGTCCACAAAGTCAGTCGCTTAAGTGAGCGGCTGGAGGATTGGCACTCACAACACAGCGAGTGTCAAACAGGCGAAGTAGGCGAAGAAGAACGGAGTTCACTCTTCGCCACTGAGCTCCGTTCTTTGGAGCTACAATCTGCCAACGAGCAAGAACGGAGTTCACTCTTCACCACTGAGGCCACTGAGCTACAATCCGCCATTGAAGCGATTGCCGCTGTATCGTCACTTAGTAGCGAGAGCTCGCTGACCAGCAGCGATAGTGAGGAGGAGGAGGGAGAGCTACAGTCGCAACTTATCGAGGACGTCGACCTCGATCGCGAGACCCCTACAGCCGTAACTGCGAGTGGAATTGCAACACAATGTCGCAATTTTGTCAAGCGCCCGCCGGTGATCGCCGAACGGGATAGACTAAAGAAAGAGGCGGAGAAGTTGAAGGAGGAGGCCTTCTCATAGAAGGCAAAGTATGAGGACCTAAAGAACGTGGCCGGAGAGATGAAGAAGGTGAAGGAGAGATTAAGCGAGCGGGATGGCGAGTTGGAGCAGGAGAGGCTCAAGACTCTCGAGGGAAAAGCCAGAGAAGAGGCTTTACTAGCAGAGAGGGAAAGTAGGGAGAAGGAGATACGAAGGTTGAAGGAGGAAGTGGAGAGACTCCGTGTGCAGATGGCTAAGGTGGTCGAGACGAACCACGAGCTGCACCGTTCGGCGCATCTGGTGGATCGCGATCGAAGGTTGCGTTCCAGTCGTCTGCACATCCCTATTAGAAAGGGGAGAGTAGCAGAAACTCCTCTCTTGTACGAGCGTGGAAGAGGGGAGAAATGCTACTCTCGGGTGAAGAAAGGGGTGGAGTGTCTACACTTCACCTTCGATCATCGTGATCCGATCTCGAATTTCCTTTATGAGGAAGCGTCCGAGAAGATCTGTAAGTAAAAATGACTAAATTAAAATGTAAGATGATAACTCACTACTTCTTTCTTTACAGACATCCAAGAGAAGCGACCACCCGCCCCGTTGCCGGAGCCGCAGTCGAAACAGCAAGCCTGAGTCCCTACCACACACCCCGAGAACGAACCATCGGCTCTCTTAAGGGCCACCATGGGGCAAGACATGATAGAACCTCCTCGCGGTTTGCCCTGGGCAGTCTTCGGACTGGCGAATACTATCATTAAGTTGAATCTGCTATCAGTCAACTTGAACGTTGCAAATGAAGTTCGGTGTAATACTTCCTTTCGACGGGCGTTCCTGTAAAGGGCGGCGGTGAAACCCGTAGCTATGTATACCGCAAGGGACATTCGGCAATGGTCAATCTTGTTAAACCTCTCTGCGTCATGTTTGCAAGTGATTGCCTCTGTCTCAACGTAGTATGCATTCGCGCCAGGGCGACATTTAGCCAACTGTCGAAGGTTGCCTAAAACTTTCCATTGCATACGTTATGAGAACCATGAGTTCTACCTGTCTCTATCAATGAGATGAATTGATGAATGGAATGAAATGGGAGGACACTCACGCGCCACACGCAACATAACACACTTCTCTCTTCCGTAGTCTAACAAGCTCTTTACACATGGATCGCAGTCGATTGCTATCCCTGTATCAGAAGTGTAAGCTATCTTAATTTTATTTGACACTATTTCATCTATCATCATCGTCCATATGAAATGTTATAAGAATTGCAAGTTAGACTAAGCGTGCTACTATTTCCAAATGAAAATGTATACATGGTTAAATCATCCACTGAAGTCCCGTTCAAGTAAGTCAGTATGAAAGCAAAGATAATATGAAATAAAAATTTATTATGGCATGTATTTCAAAAGGTCTTCATCGTCAATATCGTCCCAGAGTCTGGCTTCACATAGATCACAAAAACAGTTCAGTTGCTTTAATCGTTCTTCCACTGCGAGCCTCACTTTATCAATATACTCCCACTCTGCCATAGTTCGTGGCTGGGAGTTAGGGGTGTACCACTCCCATAATTGGTGGAGGAATTTCGTGCTGGTGATCTCCATCACATCGTCAGTATCGTACTGGAGATACTTCCACCTCACGCCTGTTAAGTCGGGACACTCCTTCTCACATACACTCTCCTCTTCCTCATCCGCTGGTAATGATAACTTTCTGATATTGTCCAGTCGGTACACCTTCTCTACCTTCCCCTTCGTTGGAGCGTTTGGTGCAACGAGGGCCTTTGGTGTTGAGCATGGAGAAGAGAATTTTGTGTTTGGTGTTGTTGGAGGACTTGTCATGTTGACTGTAAATAATGACTTTGAAATGCTTTCTAATTCTTAAGTATCAACAAGCAACCAATCAGAATGAACAGCCAATGAATGATGAATATGAAAGTATATATGCAAAGTGACATTCGTGTCATTTCACTCTGTCTTTGAGACGCATAAGTGAACTGTTCTCTAGCGAATTCTGTTATTATTTGAGGTGTACAAGTGAACTGCTATCTCGTGAATTCCAAATTTGAGTGAAGTCTCTATCTTGTAGAAGTATCAACCTTAAACTTGATTTCGTTGAAATGGTAAGTTGAAAATTTCCTCTCTCATCTCCCTCAAACGTGTGGCTAATAGCATCTTCCTCAATTTCAGGCATCAACTTCATCACCAACACCCTCCCTTCTCGAGGAAAGTTTAGAGTTGTTGAGTCAAGGTAGGTTGTAACAATACACTGAGACTTGAACAGAGATGATAGAATGATTTCTCTTTCAGGTGATGTGAGTTCCATCTCAGAACTGTCGCGGCATGGCAACGAGTGGGAATGTGCTGACTGTGGGCACATCTTCACGAGGAAATGGGATCTCACCCGACACATCAAGCGAGGTGTTTGTCGACCTAAGCCGGCATCAATCTCCGAAGGTGGGGATGATTCTGTTAACGTCGTCTCCTTTTCTTGCGACTTGTGCGCTCAGTCTTTCGAGACACGTTTTGAACTATCTTCGCACAGACTTCAACATACACACACGAACGATACCTACACCAACGGTACCTCCTCTATCCGACTCACTGAAGTGTCCATAAATAATTTAGTGAGGAACTACCAGATGGACTCCTCAGAAACCATTGCTAACTTTGAGGAATGGTTTCATCAAAATTCATCATTGATAGAAGCGCTCTTCAACAATTTAGACAATTTTAGGATGAAGGCGCTCATCTATCTTAAAATAAAATATGTAAAAATCGACCACCATACTGGACAAATAATAGAGAGGTTGGAGTTTCACATACCCTCCTCTCCTGCAACCGAGGTTGTAGACTATGAGTCTTGGATAAATTTTCACATCCAAGGATTAAAATTAAATATTGATAAATTTAACGAGCGCGATAGCGGTCTCATTTTTGACGGCATTGAGTCCGCCTTATTTAAAATCAGTGTATTAGGAAATCATAGTGGTCGAGGCTCCTTTAAACTTCCAAAAAATTTAAAAAACAAAACAGCAGTCATCAATGTCGATTGCGAATCGCAATGTTTTAAATATGCTGTCCTCTCCATTCTCCACTATAATGACATCAATGCAAATCGAAATCGCACATATAGCTATAGGCAGTGGGAGAATGAATTAAACTTCGATGACTGTAATAGTGACGATATGAAAATTAAAGATATAGAAAAATTTGAAAAATTGAACAACATTAAAATAGTTCTCCATGTTTGGGAAAAAGGATTGAAGGGTGTGCGCTACAACTCGCGTTCGAGTTGTTATGAACGTACAGTAAACCTGTTATTAGTAAAACAGGATGATAGTGAGGAATGGCACTACTGCGGTATTCCCAAAATCTCTCGCTTATACCACCACTTAGAAAACTGTAGTAGAGAGTTATATTACTGCGACAGATGTATTCGCCACTTTAGGAGGAAAACTAAATTTGAAACTCATTATGAGTGGTGTAAGCGAGGTAAACTGCAAATGGAACGCATGCCCAAAGATAAGGAGTTTTCATATAGAGAGAATGGCGATGAACTAAGTCCTCTTCGTGTCATCTATGCTGACATCGAATGCTATATCGATGATAACATCCATCGACCAGCAGACATTTCCTGCTATGAAGTATGGCATGATCACTTTAGGAGTAGGCAAAATAAAATGCGCGTCTGGCAAGGTGAGGATTGTATTTACCAATTCCTACAATTCCTCGAACAGGCTGTAAAATTTCAACAAAAGTATGATGGTGAACTCTATCGCAGATCATTGCATATGACAGCAGATGATCAAGCAAAATTTGATAGTTGCAACGTTTGCCCCAAATGTAGGAAAACATTTGACGATGATAAGATTAAGAAAGTGCGCGACCATGATCACATCACTGGTGAATTTAGAAACGCACTCTGTTCAAAATGTAATTTTTCGCTGAGGATGAAGCGGCGTACATTACCCGTCATTTTCCATAATTTCAAGGGCTACGACAGCCATATGATAATAAAAGGAGGTTTAGGTCAAATGAAAGAGTGGAAGCTTGATGTAATAGCACAAACGAGAGAGAGAAGTTTATGGCCATGACAGCAAAAGTGCCTGTCGATAAAACTAAAGAAAATAAGACTGTCTATTTTGATATAAAATTTTTAGATTCCTACCAATTTATGACTGCATCACTGGCCTCTCTCGTGCAAAATCTAAAGTCTCTTCCACTAACACAAAATCTTAAGAAACAATATCCAAATCTAACCGATGAAGTCATCACACGGAAAGGAGTCTTTCCATATGCATATTTTGATGCAATTAGTAAACTCGGCGAGACTTCTCTTCCGCCCATAGATAAATTTAAAAATGATTTGACCGGCGCACAATGTAAAACCGAAGATTATGATCATGCACAAGATGCATGGATAAAATTTGACTGCCATACATTTGGTGAATATATGATTGCCTACCTTAAGTTAGATGTATTTTTGCTGGCTGATGTATTTCAGGAGTTTCGACGAGTGGCATTAGAAGAAGATAAGTTAGATCCCGTCCACTTTGTCAGTCTGCCAGCCATGTCATTTAAGTCTGCTTTTAAAATGACTGGTGAGACCATTCATCTCTTACAAGATCCAGAGATGTATAATTTATTTGAGCGAGGAATTCGCGGTGGTCTCACATTTGTAAATAAACATAGGTTAAAATCTGAAACAGTAGGTAATGATCATACCCATCTTAAGTATTATGATCAAAATAATTTGTATGGTAGTTCATTATCCAAACCGCTACCTCACTCTGAGTTTAGCTGGTTAGATGATAGTGAAATTCAACATTTCTCCAACCCTTCCAACATACTAGCAATTCCAGATGAAGGTGATTGGGGATATTATTTTGAGATAGATCTAATCTATCCAAATAATATTAAACATAAAACCGTAGATTTTCCACTCGCACCCGAATCAGGTGAAGTGAGTAAAGATATGTTTTCCGACTTTATGAAACAATTTCATAAAGATTTAGAATCATGTGGACAACCCAAGTATAAGCCTTGCCGCAAACTTTTGCTCACTCAATATGATAAGGAAAACTATCTAGTCCACTTTAGCATCTTAAAATTTTATTTAGAAATGGGCATGATTTTAAAAAGAGTTCACCGCATTATTAAATTTAGACAGAAAGCCTTCCTCAAACCCTACATAGATAGTAACAGCCAGAAACGTGCACTAGCCCAAAATAATTTTGAAAAAGATTTTTATAAATATAAGAACAACAGTCTATTTGGTAAGACGATGGAGGATGTTAGAAAGCGCGTAAACTACAAACTAGTTAATGATGATCAAAAGTATCACAAATTGACCTCATCACCTCTATTCATCGATAGAGACATAATCGATGAGGATCTTGTAGGTATTAAAATGATAAAATCTGAAGTTGAGTTGTGCAAACCCATCTATATTGGTCAAGCTGTTCTAGATTACTCCAAGCTTGAAATGTATCAACTCTTCTATAAAATACTAAAACCGTGTCCTCTCGTAAAAGAGGTTCGTTTGTTGGGTGGTGACACAGATAGTTTCTTTTTAGGTATTACCACTCAAAAATATTTAAATTTTAATGAAGTAGGAAAATCTTTAGAAAGATATTTTGATACATCAAATTATCCTGCTGATCATCCACTATACTCCATCAAAAATAAGGCAAAACTTGGCTGCTTTAAGGATGAGACAGCAGGGAAGGAGATAGCTGAAATGATTCTCCTCCGCCCTAAAATGTATTCTATGAAATTAAAGGATAGTGATGATAGCATTAAGCGCGCTAAAGGCATATCAAGATCATTGGTCTCTAACATGAAACATAAAAATTTCAGGAAAGCCTATAGAAATAAAAATATAACGTTTGTCAATATGACAATCTTAAAATCTAAGTCGCATGAGATCAAAACTCATACTTTTAGGAAACGGGCGCTTTCAGCATGGGAGGAGAAGAGGTGCTGGCTAGAACACAACATATCTCTTCCACATGGACATCCTGACACAAACATACCACCACCCAAAAGAATTAAACCCACACTACCACATTCAGGAGACGTCTTAGCATAATCATCCTTAACTTAGTATTTTGATGTTGATTTCTGTAGATAAACATTGTTGTTTTATGCATCGCATGAGATTGTTTTTTCCTTGTGAATATGTGTCCACATCTGTACATTCCCCATGTGATGACTTTTCCACTGAAAGACATTTTTCCTATCCCTGTATATTTCCACCCTTCACGAAGTGAAAAGACTTTTTGTATATAGCAATGTTTATTGAAGTACACTCATGTATATATTTTCAGTGGATGTTGTATAAAGTCTATTGCTTCACATTCATGTACATATTTCAATAAATGTTGTATAAAGACTTCACTTTGTTTTCCGAAACACTAACGTTATGAGGGATTTAGTATCTTTCACGTGGATGCACTCTTGTAAACCATTGGTAATTTTGATAGCAATAGAGGGTATAGTTTGTTTGATGACGGGATGATAGAAAATAGATTCAAACATCTTCTCGACTATTCCATATGAAGCGTCTTTATCATGAATGAAATCGCGTAAAATGTATTCTTTTTTCTCACCAACAGAAATAGGTAGAATCAAATCACTTTGAATGTAAAGGTGCTGTTCATGTTTATCAAGTGTCATTGGTGTTTCTATACCAATCGTATGCGCAGCAGCAAACACTGTTTGTAGCATTGAAAAACCAAAGAGTTTTTTCAAATTTTTACTCAATTGACATTGAATGTCATCACCCAGTCTCAGAACAACGCGTTGATTTTCAATTGAAAACGAAATGTGGTGTGTCTTTACATCATATTTACATTTCATCACATGCTTCAACTTCTGTTGTATATAAGGATTTACTACATGAATGAAGCTTTCAACTGTATGATATAGACGCGGCATTATATTGATAGCAACTTTAGATTCTTCATAAGACTGGTAAATTTTCTTGATGCGATCGCCATAGATGTCCACCCACCATTCATCATTAACTGAATCAGCTTTAGTGTGATATTCATGAGAAGCATACACCACACCGCTTCCAATAATAGGTGTATAATGTCTTACAAAATGACGCAAGGTTGGAGAGAAATAAACTGTAAGTTTGTCATTATATTTCTGAATAACCAACTTATTTTTGTCCGCCATAATTTTCTCTCCATACTTCTTACCCACAGTCTCATTCCATCGTTTTACTAACTCAATAAGTGATAAAGGTTGAACACCACGCTTTTTCAAAATGATGCGTTCTTCGCATTCTACAACATCTTCATCAAATATTTTAAATCTATAATGAAATTTGTTGATTCGATTTGAATAAACTTTTTTAACATTTGCAGTAGCAATTGACGTTAGATGTAGTCCATGACCAAAACCAAGATGTGGATAGAATTCACTATCCAACCTCAGCGTAAGACCTTTAGTAAAAGAATGAAAGCGGAGGAACTGTCTCCCACTCCAATGATAGATAGTAAACTCATAAGCTTTCTGATTTTTATTCTTCATGATGGAAGTATTACCACTGTTGAATGCCTTCATAATTTTCTCATTCCCAAATGGCTCATAAGAATCTGATTTTATCTGAATCCATTCATAGTTCCACTTTCCATCTGATGTTAAATTGTATGGGAACTGAAATGCATTATTCATCGTTATTCCATCATGGGTGCGAGGAGTCAATATCATTTCTTCCAAGTCATTCACATTCTGAATATTGCTATCATAGCAAATACTAGAAACGCCAACCTCCCATTCACCTTCTAAATGCAGTGGCCGATTTAATTCTACTCGATAGTCTGATGGTTTATTTTTGGGAAATTTATTCATAGAAGCATTACTGGGCAAGTAGATTAGAAACGAGTCCTTATTTTCACTTTCCATATTATTCACATTGGAAAAATATATTAGCATACGTTTGCATTAACTCTTCATTCGGAAATGGAGTGTGATACTTGTCACAGCATCTTTATGAAAAGGAATCAACGCACCAGCATCGTCATAAATGGCAATATCAATTTGTGGGATGTAGTTTGATTTCAGCTTTGTATAATGCACTTTCTTGAAAGCATGCTCAGATAAAATACTGCAGCTTTTTGGCTGGTATGGTATCATTGCCAGCAATGGAGCTTCAACATCTCCCACACGTACATCTTCACCAATATTGGAATATATCTGAAAATAGTTAATACGACGCGATAGCGACATGTCTGCGCTAGCTTTGGTTACAGTACCACTTTTAAAGATATTTTGATCAAAACCCAAAATGTCCATTAGAGTTTTATCCATAATTAGTTCAATACCTTTTCCACTTATAGTGAGAGACAAAGTACCTTCTTTTTCAGAAAATGAAATATGTTGCTCATTAATCACTTCATTTAAATAATCTACAACCAATTTAACCGAAGTAATAATGCGAGGCATCAACACTCTTGTTTCATGTAAGATACCACCTAAAGGCTCTACACACTTTCTGTATAAAGATACGGTCCATTCTGTATCAAATTGATTTGACCTTTCACATGGTAAATGTTGCATATCAGATTTTCCATGAACAGCTGCAGAACGATGTCGTAAGAACTGATGAAAATCTTTTGAACAAACTAATACTAGATCATCATCATTTAATTTGCTTATTGCAATATGATTAGATGATTTAATATAAGTCAATGTTGCCACTTGTTTGCCATCAACTCGAAGGAGATAATTAAATTTCTTCAATAATGTTTCAGGAGTCATGTTTGTCTTTCTTGGCTTAATCACAATCTTCTTCACCAACGTCTTCTCATTTCTTGGAATAAGATCTACATAATAAGCTTCCTCTCGATATATTAACTGTTTATGACCACTTATGTGGTAATTAACGTTAAAATTATCATAGCTTGTTAAGGCGCTAGCGAGGTAACCTAAATCATTTCTTAAACTTGGACTTAAACCAACAATCCAATCTTTCTCAACTACATGATGTACATAATTATAATCATCATTGTGCGGAGTAAATTGGACAATATGTTTACTCGCTTTATTCAAGAAATCATATATAAACTTTTTACATGATAAGAGATCTTTCTTTGGCCACTGTGGAATGTATACTCGGCACCCCTTTTCACATTGATAAGCAGCTGTACGCCTCATATTAATAGTCATCACCTCATGATCAAAAGTATAGACACAGTTGCTATAAACAAGTTGAGTGACACCCACTTCCCAATTTCCATTTAGCTGTTGTGCATGATCAATGGGAGTAGAAAAGAGTGCGGCTCGATTACTAGTAAATCTCTTTGTAGCCGCATTGCTAAGCAAAATATGATAAAACGACATTTTTATATTGCTAATCTGCAACTTTGCATAACATCATGAAGACTTAGATTTTGGACTCTCTACAATATATCAGAGTTGATCGTGATGGAAACGTACATTTCAAAAATTCTCATGGTCATACATCAAGAGGAATTACATTAACATGGCGACAATTTGTCAACCTCAATGATATCATGAGGGATTTGGAATATTTTGAAACATTAAGATTCATCTCCTTGGGTGATCAAGTTTGGCTTCAACATTACAGAAATGAAATTCAAATCTACCATTCTCATTCCGCAAACTGTTTCTCATTTCGCAAATACAATTGGGAGAAGTATAGAAGATACATACATCGCTCCATCATGACATTTATTCGTCGTGAGTTCATCGCCCTACTATGCAAATCTTAATCAGACATGACTACCACACATCATGAGTTGGAAATTAGATTCCCTACAACGTATTGAAACGGATCATGATCGAAACGTCTATTTCAAAGATTCAACTGGAAATGTGAGAAGAGAGTTTGCTTTATCTTATCGTCATTTTCAATCTCTACATCATATCATGAAGGACTTGAAATACTTCTATATGAAAAGACATTCACGTATTGGAAATCGCATCTGGCTGCGCGTCAACAATCGGCGAATTCAACTCTATCATTCCCAACTTCATACTAACTTCACATTTCATCAAGGTAGTTGGGAAAAGTATAAAAGGAAGGTACATCGCTCAATTTACTCATTCTTTCATCATGAAGCGCCATCGCTACACCATCGTCAACATTCTCCGTCGCTTCAGACTCTACACCAAAATCGATCTCACAACATTACACCAACAGCTTCCAAACAGCAAGTATTACCCGGGCCGTCCTCAAATGTTAGTGGTGAAGATGAACAATTCACGGAATCTTCAACTCTTCCCAAATGGGACTGTACAGATTCTCGGCGCCCTTTCTCATTCATCGGCGCAGTCAATGCGCTTAGAGCTACAAAGACTACTACGTCGGATATGGAAGAGGGAGAGGTGTGTGATGTCGAATCTGACTGTGGACAATATGGTGATCTCTACTCAATTGAGTGACAGTCTATCATTTTTGAAGATTCGTACCAGCAGTTACAGTTTGTGTTATGAACCCGAACTTTTTCCTGCAGCTCTCATTAGTTGTTGGTTACCTGTGCATGTGGCAATCTTTCATAATAGTAAAGTGATCATTACTGGACTAAAATCTCATGTACAAGCAAATATGATCCTAGACTATCTCATTGAGTATGTACGTACCCAGCGGATTGTAAAATAAAAAACAATTTTTCCAACATGATGTTTTTATTTCAAATCATGATAGAACTTACAAATCATTTTTTCATTAGAGGATGGATCACATGAAAAGTTTTGAATAATAGATGCAAATCGAGATACATGTAAACGTCTTAAGATGAAGTACAGTACAAAAGCACCACACGTTGATGAAAGTGGATGTTGTAGTATGCGTTCATTTCGCTGATATTGACGCGTATGTTTTCTCAACCACTGCTGTGTTGGTATATTTGGAGGTTGAGCAAGAGAGTCAAATAGTTCACCACGTCGGTCTTCTCCAATAAAGATCGCTTTCCAATGCTCACCGCCTAAATTCTGTGAATGAGTGTTTAGCACAATAAAGATGGGATAGTGATTTACTGCAGGTGGTAAGGTATCGAGTGAATAGACATTATCGAAAGCTTTCAACGTCGCTTCGTCTGCATTACGCTGCACTTTAGTCTTAATATCGTCAGCAGTCAACCAACTCATTAACGATTATACTAAAGAATCACGTCACGATACTTTGTAATTTCAATATTTGAATCGAAGACTGCATAAATTAATACATTGATCGTCTCAGGTAGTGTTCTTTTGAACGTCAAATCCAAACGAATATTATGAGGCACGTTCGCTTGACGATAGGGTGCACTAATATCGCTGTCAGCAGTCAAATCAAATGCATAAATAGTATATCCACTCTTAAACTCTTTCATAGTCAGTCCGTTGGTGTCATCCGTATTGTAAAAGCCAAAGACATCCATAAAATCAACATAACTGCGCATAAATTGATCCGAAGCAAAATCTGGTTTGTAGGGTGGACCAGGATGACTCACACCATTTACACGTAAAGCAATTTCACTTAACTGATTGTGTTTAAAATTGAAAGGATTCTTCTTTATATTACCATTAAATGCATCATTTTCAACCATTGCCACCATGAGGAGCTTCGGTGCTTCCGATGGAAAGAGGCCATCTTTCATGAAACTCTTTTGATCTTTCGGAATTGTAAAGGTGAGAAGCTCTGTATGCTGAACGGGGTAAATGGCATTTTGGCGGTTAAGGCCTTCAGCATGCCCTCTAATGACACTTGGATTCGGTACTACTCGACGAATGTAAAGTGCAATATCTTCCACATGAATTCTAAAATTGTCAACTTTAGCAAATGCATTCAGCGCAAATTCAGGCTTATTCAATGTCAGCTTGAGTCGCATGCTGGTATTACACAGTAAAAACTTTGACTGTCTAAAGAAGTCTAAATTCAGCGGACCACATAGCTGACATACTTTACTATCTTTAATCATAGCAGATCGCTTTACAAAGCCACTGTTTGTTTCAACATCAAATTTTCCTGCTTCATCTCTATACCATCCCATGGCTTCCATATGACTTTTTTGTGCTGCTGGATGAAACTGTGATACATGATTGAAATATGATTTATAGGGATAATCGCTTTGACCACCTTCCACCTGCTGCTCTCCAATCGTTAGAGAAACATAGCGAAGTAATGTAGTCAATGGTAAATTGTTCAGTCCAACTTTATGTGCATCGTCAATAGCAGTTCCATCTGCTTGCTGAATTCTAAACCTCAAATCAAGCATCGCATAACTCAAATCTATGTAGTCATCACTACCACCAGGAATAACAAATTCAATGGGGCCAGCATTCTCAGCTGTTCGAGGATGATAATCTACAATACTTGAACTAAGAATATCTGTCTGTATGGCTTGTTGATCAAACAAACAAAAACCGGAAGTTTTACACTCCATGATTAGAAGTTATAGCAGCGTCGTCGTTTAGCGCCTGATGAATGATTAGAGCCTCTGCGACGTTTGCGTGAATGCCTTTTGACTGAAGATCGCACCTTACCAGCTCCGCGATGTTTCCTCCTTCCTTTATTCATTCGTTTAGGTGATTTCTTTCCTTGAGTAACACCAGCAATGGTCTGCTTCAATGTTTTTAAACCGCGTTCCTTCCCACGATTCAACAAACTGCTCTTAAAACTTCTACCTCTGGAAAGATCACTAGCAACATCACCAGCAAAGCCAACGGCATTACTTAAAACATTTCGTTTTAAAGATCTACCGACATTGGATATGAGAGGTGCTACAACAGATTTCAGTGCACCAAGTATGCTACGTCCACGTTGGCGGCGAGCACTGATGTAAATTTGTCCTCCGCCACTTACATAGGAGGGTCGTGAAAAAGTGAGGCAGTTGGATTCATAGCTCAAACCCTAAACATTGTTAGTTACAACTTTGCATGAATCACTGTCGATCACTTAGATGAAAGATGTCGGCACGACGCATCCAAGAGTTCATACTTGAAGGATAACCAGTCCATTTAACAAGACACCATTCTTCACCTTGCCGTTTTTTACATCGAATGATTTTCTCTACCAAATATGTTTCACTTTCAGTGACTACCTCAATCTCATCGCGGTAAAAGCTACCCTCAATTTCTTCATTATCGTAATCTTTCAACTTGTAGGTGGTCGGAGAGTCTTTTTGATTAATCCTTGATACTGTAAATACCTCCTCTGTCCAATTCGGGAGGTACCCTTTAGCAAAAACACTTTTCACTTTTGAGATACGAACTTTATCGCCAATTTTCACATCACTTTTCACATGAGTGCGTTTACGTTGGAATGATTCGCGCACTTTATCTACATTGTCAGCATTTACATCTACTGGTCTGAGTCCAATAGAACGATGGATAGAGTGATTGCAGGCATGGAGTGTATCTTGTAGAACCTTTGTCCAATTTTGTGTCAAGTTGGCAGTAAAATGTCGCCACAAGCGATTTTTTAATGTGCAATTAAAACGTTCAACGAGTGCAGCTTTATAAGCGCTCTTTACACTAAACAACTCAATGTCATGCCTCTCAAATAATCTTGTCACATGCTGATTTTCAAACTCTTTTCCTTGATCACTCTGAATTCTTTTTGGAATGCGACCTTCTCGAAAAATTGTTTGGAATGCTTTTGCTACTCCTTTCCCTTCTTTAGTTTTTAAAGGTTGAGCCCACGCATAACGCGAGAAAATATCAATGACGGTTAAAATAAAATTATTGCCCGAGTTATGTTTTGAAATGGAGGCAACATCGCACAAATCTGCTTGCCACTGTTCATCGATGTCATGAACAATATAATGGCGGGTGCGGTACTTCTTTTTCGCTTGTTTGTGGAGTGTATAGGTAGCCTGACCCTTTAACCATCGTTTCACTTGTGATTGTGGAAGACCACTCGCTTTTGATAATTTCTTGATAGATGCAAATCCTGCCGGATGTTTTACATCATAATAGATTGACGTCAAACGTTCAGTCGATGACGGCTGACTCTTTTTCCTCCTTCTCATCTTTTTGTTTTCTTGCCTTTCTACATTTACAACAACTGCAGCATTTGGCTTTAGCGGTTTTGCGATCGTGTTCACATTGCTTAGGGGTTTCATTATGAGAGCTGGCGCAGCAAGTGCAAGTGACAACGACATTCACCTCTGGCGGCTCATTACATGGCAAGCAACACATCTGCTTCATATTAATAGTCTGAGAACATGTATTTCCTAGGAGGAGCTGTTTTACGTTTTCCTTTTACCAGTTTTAGTGGCGATGTAGATCTACGTCGAGTTCTTCCTCTTGTTTGCTTAGTGAGTGTGGGAGGGGATGTAGCAGGTGACGTCTTAAACCAATTTGTTGGCATTTTCATCGCCTGAGGCATTGGAGTAGTAGCCACTGTTGAATCAAGTTCTTTCAATGTCTCATTATTTAAAGCAAATTTTGGCACATTATGCTTTTTCAATAGTTTAAGAAAGTATGACCAACCAGGTGGAACATAGCCCTGACGGCGCTTTCTACGTGTCGCATACTGAATCAAGTCTTCATAACGTGAAGCATCAATCACTTTATTTTCATCTGTAATGATTTCTCCTCTATCATTTACATTGAGATGGGGCTCAATACTATTGAAAAGAGATATGGCATGTGCGCGAGATGCTAAAGGTGTAGCAGTCGATACAGAGTCACGCATCTTATTCTTCAAGTTTTTCAATTGCTCAACAGTTTCCGATTGTAATAATACAGCACGATGTGGATCTTTGATGTGAACATTTTGCTGATAATCTATTTCTTTCCTATACATTTGATTTGCAAGAGGTTGCTTTACTTGCTGCATGGCAGTCAATTGTACATATTCATCCTGAGGAATAACAATCATGCGAGAATAAGAACTCATAGTTTGTAGATAATCATGGGAGTTTTCAAAATATCACTTCGAAATCTAAATTCTTCCGGACACTCTTGCGTAAAGTCAATGAATAAGTAACCATATGGTTTTTCAGTAGCTGCTTGAAAAATTTCAATTAAGGCTTTTGATCCTCTGGGTGCAACTTGTCGCGCTAAAATTTCAAATTGACTTTTATCTCGCGGATTCTTGAAAATAGCATAATAGTGTGTATTCAGGTTTCGTGTACGAGCTTCTTTTCCATCAGGAAACAAATTTTGTGTGATATAGATGATAAAACACCTTTTATGGTGTGCTGCGCGAGTGAACATATCTGTAACATCTTTTGAATTCTTACTTTCTTTTAATAAATCATCCAATACAACAACATCATTAGACTGAAGTTTATCCACTGGAATAATTCCTTCATGTTGAATAAAGTTGCGACTTTGCAATTCCTGAAACAGCGACGGTTGATAAATACCATAACACCAAAGCACTCGATTGATAGGTTCCTTAAACAACTCCCTTCTTTTATCCAATAAATTCAGCGTGAAAACAGTTTTACCTGCATGAGATGGACCTGATACAGTCAGAACTTTATCACATTGAAGTCTGAAATCCATTTTATTACTTTGAGACTCAACATTTGCATAATTAACGCTTAGAGCCAAAGATATTTCCCAATAGGTTGCCCACGGCAGGAGCTATCATTGGAAGTATTGCTGAAAGGAAACCGCCCTTTTGTGTTAGAGTTTTCCTCTTTCTTTGAAGGGCGACTTTAGGATTGGAGATGAAACGCAATTTCGTAGCATATCGCTTAAGTAACTTTCGTTGTTTTGGCGCTAATTTCTTCGTCCTCAACTTCCTCACATGAGAAATAATTTCACAAATGAATTTATCGTTAGCATGTCGTATAGCATTGTATCGCTGATTTGCTTTCATTCGTCGGAGAGCTTGAATGGCTGAAGAAAACTTTTGACTTTTACGTTTCGTCATTTTACGTTTCGCCATTTTCCGTGTTAGTCTTTGCTAAAACCTATCTTTACCACATTTGCATAGGTACTAACTATTGCGACATAAGTGACACTCGAAATGAGCAATATCACAGTGGTTACATTGGCAAAGTTGAATGCAATTACGTATGAAACAGCGTTGACAAAAAGCATGCTTACATCTCTTGAAGATGCGCTTTTCATTTCCATCCTTTCGCTTACATACATCGCAACACATAGTTTCACCGTTACTGATGTCTATAGCAAGTCTTTTTGAAGATATGAATTTGCTAGCCTTTTCTAAATAATAGACGCATGTACAGAAGGAATATACTTCGAGCGTGAGCAGACATAGCTCGAAAACCAGTTGTGCTACAATCAAGTACCACTGCATTTTCAATTTTTCTTTATGGAAAGTTGAATGTGAATATCTGAAATCGCTTCAATCACTAGACTGCTACCATGATGGTTAAATGCGTTAAGACGTTCAGCAATTTTTATCATATGTCTTTTAAAAAATTCTTGGGGGTGATCTACCACTTCCATTGAATAAGAAGCAAAATGGAAAGAGCGACTTTCCACCTCTTCCTTTCCAAAATGACTAAACTTAATTTTCGCAACTAATCGCGCCATGATAATGCTATCAGAGAATGTATTCATTAACTCTAGAAATAGAGTGCTAGCATCATCAACCACTGCTTCGATGTCGGTCTCATCTTTATGAAATTTTATCACATAATCTTGAACAGCTCCTTTTAAACTTTGCCTATGAAAACGTAATGTTCCGCAGTCGTTTGAGAAAGACATGATCGCCCTTTATCTAACCCATCCATTGCATGAAAACAACAACTCTTCTCATAGTAACATTTATTGAATAATGGTAACAAGCATGCATTATAAATCAATGGTTTGAAAGAGATCAAATAGATACAGCTGGTAACTATCATACAGCGAGCAATGATAACCATACAGGACTTTGGCAGTGTTGAGGTAAGGAGGAAAGAAGCATTGGTTATGAACGTAGCTACTACAACGAACAGACAAAATAGGAACACACAAATCCTTAAAACGTTTCGTGACTTCATGATAATGTTGATTCACTCTAGTATCCCAAGGTGGGAGCAAAATATCATCAATGATTAGATTGGGAAATACTTTCCTCTCCTTACCAGGATTATTACAAAAGATGCGTATAACATTGAAAGCAGCTAACCATCGTTTAAAGTCAATAAGAAGAGCACTCTCACAAGAAAAGCCATAGTCTTGCAAATATTTCAGATTAAGTCCATGAATGTGTTTTCTCGCCCATTGATCAACATTGGGATCGCAGTTGGCATGTTGATGATAGACACTAACAATCTGATATGTCCAATTGTTCATAGCAATAGCACTGAGCTCCTGTACAGGTTCACCCTCACAATCCATAAAAATGATGATAGAAGCCTAAAACGGAAATTACACATCTAAGGAAGCGTTCTATAACATATTACAAAATGAAGAATTACATCGATGCTTTTCACGACAAAATACACAAATGATATGATGGCAACGAAGAAGTAAAATGTATCTAATAAGACCACGTCTACGACACTCAAAGCACATAAGCGAATTGTCATAGGGTAGAGTTAGGAAAGGGCTAGTAATTCGCCTTCTTTGATTTGCGTTTTGATGTAGCATTCTTCTCCGACTTGCGCTTCGTACCACTGCTGTTAAGGATTTGATCAATTATGTCGTCCACGTTGGGTGGTTTTGGAATATATAGGATGGATTCCATATGCATGGAGAGAGAGGCTATTTTATTATCCTTGTGTCGACCATAATATAGCCCATTCACTTTGAAAAGGATATCCCAAGTACCTTCTCCGAGCTCATCACATCTGATGGCTATTGATTGATCTCCCTCCTTCTTATAGTAAGTACACCAATGTGATACCGGTAGGCAAATGTGATTACCATCCCAAATCTTTCTATAGGGAGTATCCTTGTCATCTCTCGCCTTCCACTCTTGAGCAAGAGGAGTAGGAATGTCCATATTTAATGTCACATACTCCTCAATAATATCAAGTTGGTGGCGAATGTACGGACTCACGGGGATCAGTATGTAGTCCCCATACTGATTGCGCATTATCTTGACATCCGTGGAAGAAAGCATTCCCGTTTGGAGTACTACGCTATGATCGTCATAACGCAAGACTTGTTTAAATTTACGCTGTAGCGGTGTAGGATTATGTACCTTGGTTGTTTCTTCCACTGGCCTCAGTTGTAGATGATCTGACCGTAGCGAACCTTGTAACGTTTGACCGCCATTTTGTCCTACTAGTGCAGCAGATGGAGTAGATGCCTGAAAATGAAAAAAGATTGTATTAAGTTTACGTTCAAGGGAGGAGAGGGAGGAAAGTAGCGACTTACCATTTTAGTTGGATAATAGAACGGAACTAGAGAGAGAAAATGTGCGTCCGTCACTCGTGTGATTCAACGATGGAATGATTCTCACTGTGGAAGGCTCAATATTTATACAGAAATGCTTGATTCTCATTGGATGATGATCCTCATTGGACAATAACATCAAGCTGATTCCAAATCTGAAATCCGTTTTCCCATCCGATGCTTCGTTTTGAAGCTAGAGCCCAAAACGTCCCAAATTCTAACTCTGTCGTTTTTCGCCAATGTCCCAAAATCTTAAATGGTGTCTCACATGTAAGCGAAGACAGATAGGAACAAGCCGATTCTTTCAGTGAATTTGTCTCACTCTTAGCTTTCAAACGAGCTATCGCATGACAAAATCCGTCCACTGGAAGCCAAAATCGAAGCAAGCTGTCCAGAGGGGGGGGGGAGTCAGCGAAAATTTTTCTCTCCGATTGACTTGAAACTCACCATACCGATGCAGAATTTCACGCTGAATCCGAATCTGGCCTCCGTTTTCCCATCCGATGCTTCGTTTTGAAGCTAGAGCCCAAAACGTCCCAAATTCTAACTCTGTCGTTCTTCGCCAATGTTCCAAAATCTTAAATGGCGTCTCACATCTAAACGAAGACAGATAGGAACAAGCCGATTCTTTCAGTGAATTTGTCTCACTCTTAGCTTTCAAACGAGCTATCGCATGACAAAATCCGTCCACTGGAAGCCAAAATCGAAGCAAGCTGTCCAGAGGGGGGGGGAGTCAGCGAAAATTTTTCTCTCCGATTGACTTGAAACTCACCATACCGATGCAGAATTTCACGCTGAATCCGAATCTGGCCTCCGTTTTCCCATCCGATGCTTCGTTTTGAAGCTAGAGCCCAAAACGTCCCAAATTCTAACTCTGTCGTTTTTCGCCAATGTCCCAAAATCTTAAATGGCGTCTCACATCTAAACGAAGACAGATAGGAACAAGCCGATTCTTTCAGTGAATTTGTCTCACTCTTAGCTTTCAAACGAGCTATCGCACGACAAAATCCGTCCACTGGAAGCCAAAATCGAAGCAAGCTGTCCAGAGGGGGGGGGGGAGTCAGCGAAAATTTTTCTCTCCGATTGACTTGAAACTCACCATACCGATGCAGAATTTCACGCTGAATCCGAATCTGGCCTCCGTTTTCCCATCCGATGCTTCGTTTTGAAGCTAGAGCCCAAAACGTCCCAAATTCTAACTCTGTCGTTTTTCGAAAAATGTTGAAAATTTTTTCTCACCGATTGCCTTGAAACTCACCCTACCGATGCAGAATTTCACGCTGAATACGAATCCGACCTCCGTTTTCTCATCCGACCACTCCTTCCACTCGAAACAGCCCATTTTACAACCCAACATTCAGCACGAAAAACATCACACACTATAGCCTCAAGACTAATCCTGGCGGTCGCCCAAGTCCACCACGACACTCAGACCCGAAGCACCACGGCGGCCGACCACGACACTCTGCCGTTCCAGAGGGGGGGGAGGGGGAGGGGAGGGGGAGGGGGGGACGTCAGCGATGGCGGCCATCTTGCGCTATCTGGTGTTTGTCACTTCCTTACTACTTACTTCTTCATTAATCCTACTTTTCATTCACGGTAAAATATACCATGCATGAATAGAGTACAATTCATTTTTTTATAATTACGTATGATTGATCATATTGTAATCCATTCTTTTCCTCTTCTTAAACTGAAGGAGCATCTGTAAATAAAATGTAGCGTAAAGGAAAATAATGCCTTGACTTGACTGACATGATAGACTGCCTATCTTTGGAATCTTTGGAGCGCCAAGAACATTTTCGAAAGAAAACGGGAACAATATAACTGACGACAAAAATACAAGGCAACTAAAGTGATTTGAAATATGAGTTATAATGCTTGGCGGATACTGATTCATCGTGTTGGGCTCAAGTGAGAGACTGATTATGCGCGATGCCAGTAATGCGCTGAAATACGCGAAAATATAGACTGATAATACGCGGAAATAGTCATAACTAGCATTATAGATCACTGAACATTATATTTGATCTCTTGAGCCTTGACCAACAAGTGAAATTTCATGGAATCCAAAGAAACTGACGACTATAGGAAACTTTCTCAGAGATATATCCGTATACAACATCCTCGAGTCCCGCCGCTGAATCACACGTCAGCTCCGTAATTAGTATTACATATTCTAAGAATTCAACATACGAGTTAAGAAGTGCAGTCAACTTCGCAAGGATCAAATAAAATACTGCAATTCTCGTGACCACTATTTTGGACCACAATTCAGCAAGAATTACTTATATGTGAATTGAGAAAAAATAGAAAGCTTGTATAGTAGTGAGAAATTCAAATGAAATAGGATGAGCGAATGAAAACGTATGATGAATGATCAGCGCATGTGTCTTATTCTGTGCAAACAGGAGAAAATAGAGATTTCCAAAGATATATGAGTGGGTTCCGGAAATCATTCGATCGTTGGCCATTGGTATGATCAAAGACGTTCCAATATTAGGAGGAATCCTGAAAACATGAGTTCTTAATTGAAAAATAGCAGGAATTTTTAAAAATAGGAAAAATAGGAGGTCTGTGACTCCTACAATAACTTTATGCAGCAATTTTCTTTATGCTACAATAGGTGTGGATGATTTACATTTTCATTGTGGGTATTTTTTGTCAAAGTCAATTCAACCTTGCACTAACACGAATGATTCCCTGCTGGATATATTTTCCTGTGCCTTCCCGTGCTGTGCATTTGAATTATGGATGCTCTCTAAGAAATGTAATCTTAAACACGATTATGCAAATTACACACGGCTTTGATCACGTACGAGCACTTACATAGCATTGGTACTCAATCCTTCACCTGTTGAAGAAACAGTGCTATCCCAAAACATTGTGAAATCTTATTACCAAAATAATTTGGAAATTAAGCAGATTTTAATGCCAAGTGAATATAAATGTCGCGCAAACAGTAGGTTTAAAAATCTTAAGAAAAGTTCAGCGTACATAGCAGTTGACGCTACATGTACTGGTGAAAATCTTAGTCATTTTCGATACATAATTGACGAGCTAGTTGCGTGACTCGATGAAATTCATCGACTTCTCGAGAAACCCCGGGCTTAGTTGTCACCCTAGACTATCAATTTAAGCAATTTATTTTATATATGACGAGCAACAATGAAGATGGCTAAATATGCCACCATTAGCCGTCAATTAAATGTACGGTCTTCAGGTGTCGACGGTGCATGTTCTTCAGATGGACTACCACGAACGTGGGCCAAGACCACAACAACGCGATAGACATGACCGAAGGTTTACCGACGATGGACAAAGTCATCAAATGTGTCGGATTGATCAGGAGGACCAATTCCTTACAGCCATACAATGTACACGAAAAATAACCCGGCTTACGAATCCATGTGTACAACTGCAACTGCGAACTGCTAATGTACACCAGGCTTAAGGCCTTTAGGCGAAAGATTCGTCACATTACCAAATAAATTAGACGGATGAAGGAGCGAATGCGATCGAATAGATAAGTAACATTAGGATCTAGACTTTTCAAACAGTATTTCATTTGAGTCATGCGAGAAATATTGAGTAGAAAATAATATTTATCGTCATATAGCGTATGACTGGTCTCTTAAGTGTCACATCTTACATTTATTGAAAATGTCCTATCTTCATCTGCTGATAAATCAATTGGCATTGAAGCGAAAACGTAGACACTTTACTATAGGTGTGCGAAGTCAGGTTATCAGATATGAATTTAAATGAATAGCAACTAAAGGAAGTCGGTTTGGGTGAATGACCTCATGGCACCATTGCTTTGGTTTGGCCACGTACGAAAAAAGAGAAGGATTAAGTGTATCAGTGAAGTAAAGGAGATGCAAGTTACTGTCAAGCCTGCTGTGTGCAGGGTTGGCAACCCGTTTTACCCGGGGCGGGTGGGACGAGTTTTTTCAAGATGAAAAAACCCGTGGGTAAAACGGGTTTTTTCAAAATTCATATTTTACATGATATTTATCAGATTGGGCTATCACGATGAAAAAACGGGTTTTTTCAAAATTCATTTTACATGATATATATCAGATAGGGCTATCACGATGAAAAAACGGGATTTTTCAAACTTCATATTCTATATGATATGCCTATTCTTTAGGTAAGGTTATAGATTAGAAGATCAAAATGAAGAAACCCGCGAGGAAAACATCTAAGGAGTTGTTTCAAAAATCAAGATGAAGAAACCCGTGGGTAGAACGGTTTTTTTCGAACTTCATATTCCATATGATAGCCTCAGACAGTGACTGTGCCCAGAATAATGTTCAAAATCAAGCAAACTGGTTCTGTCCGGACTACAGACCTATGAATGCGAAATACACAAACGTGTTTAATCGCCTTATTCTCAATATCGAATCAAGGTTTCGCTGTACCCGTATTTCCTCTAATAAAAGCACCTCTATTTTTACAAATACTGGTAAAGCAAAGTTTGACTTCATTTCAATTTTGTTGCTAATATTAGGGGTATAGTTTTTACACAGTATACTACGACTTCTACTAGTATTATATAAATTGTACGCATAGTACAGAGTGAGTCAAACGTTTGTATACTCTGAATGGAAGATAAACACATTGCATGCAATTTCTTTGACTTCCATCATCCCCAAATGTTATGATTTCCTATTCAGATTACACAAACGTTTTACTCACTTTACATGTTGCTTATATTGGAGACACAGACGATTTTTGAAGATGTCGCTTACAGTATTAGAGTTAGAAACTTAGAAGAGTGCTTATAGTAGAGGAAATACGGTATCTCGAAATGTTCCATGCTGAAAGAAATTGGTCAGTTGTGATTGGCTCATTGCGGAAGTGGTTGCAATTCACTAATCACATGATTAGCACCTCGACTGTTGATTTGCTACATCGTCTATAAAAATCGTAAAGTAGACTGTAGTGTTGGCCTACTATGTGCTCAATCGACTATTTCGAATGTCGGCATTCTCAATCTGAAATAAAGTAAGATTGTGAATTATAAAATTATTTACTAGCTACAACGTAATGCAAAAATCAGATTAATAAGAAAGTAAGAAAATATGTAGGCAGTCACTAGTCATGCACTTAAACAACAATACCATAGTTCGTATTTATCGTATAGTCACTAGTTCTACATTTAAGGTCGGGATGTATCGAATACGTAGTTTGTAGTACCGGTAGTGGTATTCGTAGCCCCTCAGACGTAGTCAAGAGGGACCCTCCAGATATGATGAGATGAGGTCCCTGTAATGTTATAACTGGGGCCCTCTTAATATGATCCAGCACCCGATTGTGATGTGGCATCCTCGCCTCGGGCCCTCATTATTATAATGCATGTGTACGGCTCGTACATGGCCATCTTCAACTTGATGTGATGTGACATGGTCCCCTTGTTTACCAGGACTTTAATCACGGATGTTGTCAACTGCATTACTATGTAACCATATGGGTAATTGCAGATTATCTAAATTTGCAGGGACGATTTAACTTGAAAAAACCCGCCCGTTTATCCCGTTTTACCCGCGGTACGGGTTTTTTCAAACCAAGCCCGGGTTTTGCCAACCCTGGCTGTGTGTCAGTTGAAGAAAATTTGAAGCAATTTAATGGATTAAGGTTTAAGAAATGATGCTGCTAAAAAACTTGATGTCAATGATGAAACTGGTCAAGATAAATTGTTCACTCCAGTATTTCTGGAACCTAGACGTAAGAAGGAATGAGACATCACTAGAAAGCGTCAAAAGATCACACATTCGGGCTTACTTGCATGGATTATGTAAAGCACGATTACATACGATTTTAAATCCGAAGGCTCATTCTTGATACAAATGCCTCATGGAAAACTCGACATGGAATTTAGACAAGATAGTGTTTAGCAACATCCAAAAATGTATGCTTCTGTTCGCCGAAAAATCTCGAGACAATTCCAGTTATTTTCGATAGAAAGTCAATCCCCTTTGACAGTTCATCGAGGTAGGCACAGGGACTACAATCCGCCCCAAGCGGATTTAGGAAACCAATAAAATAGAAAGACGGCAGCTTACTGTATTGGCCCAGCTGTACTGCACTTGTGCTTGGTGTGTTGAACATTAACTCTTGATCATAGCAATAATCCTCGGCCTCGAAATCTGATACAATTTTCAGCTTCATTGCTGTTGCCTCTACATCACTATGTAATAATAATAATAATAATAATAATCCGTTTATTTGAGAAAGTAACATTGCCCCAGTACTGAAAATCGTGGGGACAAAGACAATGTAAAGAAGACATTCATTAAATAAAAAATAACTTAACAAAAAACGATTAATGAAGAGTACGTTCATAAAGTAAAGTTGCTGTTATGAAGTCGTGATACATGTATTTGTATGATAAAACATTTACTGCGAAGAGATGTTCTTGAGATTGGTATACGAAACTTTCCGGAATATGGCATAACTGATGGGAGAAGATGATGAAGAATGAGTTCATTATTTCCCAATTTACTTTCAAGCAATTTGAAACTAAGGATAGTTCTGCGATACTCAAGCGGAACGAAATTGAGACATTCGCAATCGTGTGTGTTACAAATCACAAAATGAGCTCGGCGTTGAATCTGCTCTAATTTAATGACTAATTTGCGTGGTAAGTCCGAAAACAGAGGTGCTCCATATTCAAGTAAGCTTCTTATGCAATTTTGGTATACTAAGGTTAGTTCGGAAGTCGGTAAATAGTCACGTAATTGCCGAATTACATACAGTCTCGATGAGGCTCTTTTACAAATATGGTTAAAATGCAAATTCCACTTTAGATTGCATTCAAATGTTATACCAAGTATTTTCATGCTATTCACCACAGGAATGTTAGGCAATGCAAATTGTTCTGGACTGAATGAACGAGATAGTGTAAACACCATCTGCTGACACTTTTCTTCTTTGATGTCCATATAACTTTTCTGGGTCCAATCTATTATACTTTCGTATGTTTTAGCCAAATTAGAAGATGAGTCTCCTCTACGTATGGTGCAGCTAATAAAAATGTCGTCAGCGTATTTGAAAATCATGGAGTCTTGCATACCACTTGTATTTGAGATTGTCAAGTCGGAAATGAAGTAGCCAAATAACAGTGGGCCTAAGGATGATCCTTGAGGGATCCCACTCGGTATCATCGAAACAACGCTGCGTTTGTCGTTCCATTTGACTTTAAAGCTCCTTTGCTGTAAATAATTCCGCACAAATGTTATTGTAAACCCGCTAAAATCATATTGAATCATTCTGTTAATGAGAATATCATGAGGTACCCTATCGAAACCCTTAAGAAGATCGATTGAAAGAGCATGACACGCAATAATATCTGCATTATCTAAACTTCTCTTCAGATAATCTTCAAGGTCAATTAGGGCACAGATAGTTGAACTATTAGGTCGATAGGCGTACTGTTGGTTGTCAAATTTTAACAAGAATTCAGCTTTAATCCGCTTTAACAAACACTTCTCAAAGATTCTCTCTGGCATTGAAAGCAAAGATATAGGTCTCAAGGCAGTTAAGTTTGGTGGAGACGTTTTTGGTAATGGCACAATATTCGCCATTTTCCATTTAACTGGTAAATCAGCAACTTGAACACAAACATTAAAAATTGCAGTCAATGGTTTCACAATGTCATCAGCGAACAACGACCAGACTTTTGAGGGGATTTCATCAGGTCCAGACGATTTTGAAGGACTAATTTTCCGTAGCATATCGTGTATCTCAGCTTCTTTGAATTGAAAAGGCGTCATGAATGGAAAACATTGCATTGGGATATTTGTCTTTTGGTTGAAACTATAATCAATATTTGTTTTAATGTTCTCAAGTATGGACTCGACGCTATTATCGGGATCACAATTAGGCAACCAGTTTTCCATTGCATTTCTCTCACCCTTCAACTTCTTGTAAACGTCCCATACCGAGTTTCCAGTTTTTAGCATTCTATCTCCCCAACTTTTCTTTGCGTTGAAAATTGCTGTTCTCAATTTTTCCTTGTAGTGTCGGTATAATTGCCGACTATGTAGCACCACTGAGGCCCTAAGATGTCTCAGTTAGCATCTGCAGTCATCAACATTGCTATGCTATGCTCAATGCTCTCCACTTAGACCAAATACTGATATGATCAAAATATTTCATCGCCAGCTTCGAGGTCGAGGAAGAATGGAGATTATTTTCGATTGCAAGGGTCAAAAATAAACATCTTCTTCAAAATGTCTCATGAATTTAAAGGATGATATGACATGACAGAATTTCTTTTAATGTCAAACTCAACATATTAGTGGCTCATATTATCAAACACTTAATGACAAAGCTTCATGTACTAAGATATGGAATCTTGATTCGGAAATTTTTTGATGTGGAAAAGCGTTCTTAGATCGTTTGGAAATCTGAAACTAGCGATGACTTGCAAGAAATTAACAAATCTCTATTTCCATGTCATTTAGAAAAAATCAGAAAATGTTGATGCCCTTACCCCCAGTAGACTTTATTTTTGTTGGATTTTTGAACCAGTTACCAGACCCTACAAAATTATTTAGCTGATTTACGGAAATTGCGGAACATTTTGGTTGATAGGCATAATTAGGCCAACTTTCAAATTGTAAGAGGCTATTGATTTTCCTCTTACAAGAAAGAACTTGTTATAACTAAGTAATTTGGCTTATTTACCATTATTAAACAACACTGTATCAAATACAATTTAAAACCTGCACTCTATTTTCCGAACAAGGAGCTTTGCGCATTGATTTTCTCCATAACAAACTTCTAGTGGTATGAAACTCAAATTAAGTGACTTCTTTCTTTCGAGAATTTGTAACTGAAAAAAAAATCACATCAAGTCATTTTTCTCAAGACTCATACTAGATAGCAACTTAGCTACTGATGGCATGAATTACTCATTTCCTTAATATTATGCCGCAACCAAACGTTTTTGGATCGAAGCACTTGCTGGGCTGACAGACATGAAAGACTTAAATTGGATATACACCGTGTTCATCATTTGCTAAGCTAACATATACAACTTAGGTCATCTTCATGTATACCAATCTACAAATGATGACATTATTTTTATGCATTAAATTGAAAGGGGATTGTGAATTGTGAAACTGGTTAGTGTGCCTCACCTTTCCCTATTTCAAGCGAGAAGAGGCAACAAGAACATCAGCATATTTTCATATTTTCTCCATCGCCTTGATCGCGCCTGTTACAAAGCAGTTGAACGACAAACTGTCAGCTTCTTGTAGTTCACCATCGAGAGCCTGACTGACCTTGTCACCATCAGTGCCGAATGCCACCATAAAGAGAGAACTTTTGAAGTCTGGAAGATAATGCAGAATCTCACCATTCAATAATTCAAAGAAATATTTATCTACGTTTCGTCTGTAATGAGAGACCGATGAATTCTGAGAAACGTTTCTCATTTATTTCTTACATTGTTCTTATACATATGCAATAGGTACCTTGTTATGGAATATAATTTGAATTTTGAGCAATATTTCTGAAAATATTCGGTAATAAATGAGCTACTCTTTGGAGTGACTTGCAACTCGGTTTAGTCTTGGAATGGCGAAGCAGTTATTGAATATACATGTTACGGAATCCAAAATACATGTTGCAGAATATCGGGATTTCTTAGCGCATATCATTGATGCTATAGCATACGAGAAACATACAACTACAAGTAAGCTAAAAATAAGCGGACATACAGTGGCAGTTAAGAGCATGTCGGACGAAAACATTCGAAGGAAAATCGATTTGCACAAGTATGTCAAACAGCATGGAATGGCTTAAGTTGCATGTTGGATATACAGAATGAGTCAAAGTTTTCAAAATATAATAGGTGATCCAGCAAATATTCAAGATCATGTAAATGTAAAAAATGTCATGGTGTCTGACGTAATCGCAGAAATTCATTTTTAGAAGTTCAAATTTTCAAATCAAATTTCCTGTGAATTATTGATATTCAGGTTATCGCATCTAACTGATTTCCCAAGTTGATGCGCTTAATTAGTATACGTAAGAAGTAAAAGTTAGCAGATTTTAATGGAAGGTCAATATATTGCATTTTGACGTTGTCCGACGTTACAAAATTTGATGTCGGAAGCAACAGACAAGATAAAACCTAGAGATGACCTGAAGACCTCCTAAGATAGATGTAACTGTTTCATCTTTAGCAGATGATCATACCTACTAGCTGAACGTGTTCAAATTTAAGATATGATTAAGATTTTCAGCACAGCAGTTGATTTACCAGATGCCATCACTTTTTAGTTACTTTTTAACGAAAAAATATTGAGTTTCAGCATTTCAACAACTTGTTGGTAGCTCAGATAAGCAAATCTATCTCATTTTCGGAAAATTCAGATGCTTGGTTTTCAGATTATGTACAGCATGCATAATAAGTATACATTAGAGCAGTTTGAACATTTGATGTCGAGATTAACCTTTCCGTGGAATTGCCCTAGAGATAAATACCGCACTTTCTCTAATAAGCCCGGCTGCTGTTCAAGTGCAAAATAAGAAACGCCGTAGTGCTTACTAGGGAAAACATGGTATGTGATTTATTTCTGGAAATTCATGATCAGAAATTTCACCTGTTTATCTTGTTCAGTTATCCCAATAATTTTAAAACATTGGATATTCTGATTTAGAGTGTAAATCTACGGATACAATTCATACAGACCATTTATAGCGGGATCTTATGGGTACACTCTTGATTTCAAGTAAAGTACTTCAAAGCAGCACTCAGACTGGGATCCAATTAAAAGCAGGGTTTTGGAGATCCAGTTTTGATCTACAGTCCTGACCTGTTCGGACAAAAACAATGAGCAAATTCATAAAACATAATCCGCAATTCATAAAGGATACTGAAATGATTCGCAGTACTAAACGCGTATGGCCTGATAATGCTGTCGAAACCCACCTCCATGGCAAAACTAACAGATTTGTCGTAGTAAATTCCGCATCTTTATCTGAGCAAACAGAAAATATACTAAAGGTGTAGCTAATACTGCGAGATAGACTCTGATAAAGTCACTGAAAAAGAGAATCAAGGGAATGCCATCATTTGCAGTACGTGCAGTCACATTTTTTCAAAAATCAGAGTTTGAAAATTTTTTAGCCTCAGGAAGCCAGCCGGCCTCCTTCTATGTTAAAGTAAAAGACTACATAGATAAAGATGAAGAAAACCACTACCCACTTAGATCCCTTGCATTCGAGCATTGATACCCTGCATGTGAAATTGACTAGTTAGTCACTGAAATACTAAGTCAACTAATCCAATTTGTGCACACAAACATTAAAAATTCCATCTCCGTGATCGAGGAACTGAAAACCTTGAATATGATCAGTAGGCCTAACCCTAACAGCACATTTATCTCACTAGACGTTATCAATTTATACCCCAGTATTCAAATCAACCATGGGATTGAGATAGTATCGGACTTTCTCAAAAACCACGTACTTTTCCCTCACCTATGATGACCTGCATAGCAGTCTAAATTCGCTTGCTACAGCTATTGTATTCAGTACAATAACATCTACCAACAAATCAACGGCTGTCCGATGGGGGCTCGATTCTCACCACCAATCGCTATCATTTGGAGGTACTACATTGAACAAAAAGCCCTTAAAATCCTTGAAAAAAATTACATTATATCTCCCCAGTATTACGCACGGTTCATCGATGATATCATCCTTGGCCCTATAAATAACAATGATAATGAAGCCAAAAATAAAATCACCGAAGTATTGAACTCCATGTCTCAAATTCACTGTAAAAGTGCCCAACAAAAAAATCCCTGAATTATCTCGATGTCAGTACATGTATAGAGATCAATAATAATGAGATCGAATATAAATGGCATGTCAAAAACTTGCACTCAGGCATATCCCTAAACAAGGAAAGTTATGTACCACAACACATAAAAACTAATTAGGCCACATAAAAAATAGTAAAAATTACGTCAACACATGTGTTCGGATAAAAACAAACCAGATAAACTTTGTGAAAACTGAACGACAGGTTTAAGCAGAACGGTTTTTCCAATCGTGATGTTTCCATGGCTAAAAGGCAAGAAAGGTAAGAAAGGTAAGAAACGCGCTGATGCAGATACAACTGAACTTTGCTAGTGATGCTTGTCCCCAAATTTCTGAATACTTTTTTTAAGAACTCAGGTTTATTGCGATATATTTAACCTGGGGCAACAAAGCCCAACAGAAGTATAAGTGGCACGAAGCGCAGGCTGTTATGAAATAGCCTAAATAAATAGTAATGCAATATATATTGACATTCATACATCCGTTTCAATATCAACATACGTATGATTTTTTCGTACAAATATTGTGTGACCTACATATGAATGGGAAGTTCTGTGAAAATCCGGACGTCCGGAGGAAGGGGATGAAAGATTAGGACACAGGCGACAAGGATAGGGAGTCGAAAATGCAATTATTTTGCGGACGTCTCTTATGGATGGCCCCTATTCCCAAAAAGCACCAATCGGAGCCATGATGACAACACATATCAGATAGAAGATGAACTGAAGACATACTATCCTAAAATTTATGACTCAAAACTTGCTTGGTGATCCCACCAAACGCAGAACGAGCCATGAGAAGTTTATCTAATTTTAGGGAACTGATGTAACCCTCTCATTTAGTTTCAAATGTTTCACTCACTTCCAGGGTGAGGCAATATTAAAAAGGAGTATTTTAGTCAGACACATTGGCCGCAGTGAACGGATTATCAGGAAATTCAATCTTCATGATATTGGATTAGCATGTGAATTTCTGTCGGATAAGAACAGGGGCTGTGTAGAACTCATCAGACGCGGCGATTCGTAGAAACCATGGATACGGTGCACTGCCATAAATTAGCCTACTGTGTACTGCATTCCTCGAAAGTCCAATTTTCAGCATCTTTCCCTGCATAATCTCGTGCATGAAGAAATGATTCAGCCACTGAGCTGTCAAGCCTCTAATATTCAATTAAGCGTAACTTTGGACATACAAATTAAGCCAAAATTCGATTTATATCAAAAAGTACTTCACAAGCATTGACAATTGTAAATTGATGAAGATTGGGTGGGAAAGCAGGCCAATAATTAGACATGATTTTTCTAAGATAAAAGAAATTTTATAAAAATTAGACATGAATATTTTGTTTATGGGTTTATGAGTACTGCACAATGAATTGTTGAGATCTCCGCTTCCTATTAATGTAGAAATATTTTTGAAACTGATCGAGCTATTGAAATAACATTGAAGTCAAACAGACCGACACAGGGAGATCAGACGAGAGCACAGGTGTTATCTATGGGCCTACATATATTGCATATCTGTGTGAGGTTAAAGATTGACACTATATTTCATGCAACATTATGATATGAAGACATTAAGAGGCATAGGAAATTCATTTAAAGTGATAACATAATGTAATTCTCAGTATCTTCACCGATTTAAACTTCATTATTTAAGCTACTTCTGACAAGCAGACCTTTATATCAAGTGAAAACGGTTTGATTTGATTTATAAAGATTTCCTATATTTGTAGTTTTCTGAAATAATTATTCCTTATTTACCCCCATGCATTTTCTCAAGTACTCAATTTGAAGACTCAACCTACAATCAGCATTGTGGCGCGTTTGATCGGATCCTGTGAAAGTTCTAGGGGAACCATTTCCATATTCGGTGGCGTGTCATATATGATTCAGTAGTCCGATTCTCCCTGCAGGAACTAAAGAAGTACTTCTAAAGAAGCACTTAGCATGGGCTTCGGTGCGCTTGTTGTAGGTGTACTGTGAAGTGTTAGCCGGATATAAAGTCACTAATTCACATCCGTGCTAATTACTTATAAAAAGCAAAATCATCGTAATCCATATCGAGTTCATGTATTTAACTTACCATCTATCGAAATCATAAAACAAATAGACTACATAGGGGCCTACCCAAATTTTATAATTTGCCTATTCTATATAGGCCAACACAAAACAAATTCTCGAAGGAAAAACTGTACAGTAGTTTCTGTGATAATGGTAGGCCTCTATGAGAATATGATTGTATTTATATGAATATTACTTGTAAATGTGGTTCATTACATCTGTAGGTCACATCGCACTTTTGATTTAATCAGCCATTCTTCTTGAAGCATGAAGTTTCGTTAGATTGGGAAAACCCCACAATTCATAATTGCATGATCCATTCACATTTTGCAGCTTTGATTCCGTTTCGCATATGTCAGTCGGAAAAATGTTCAAATCGGATGCATCTGTATTTTGCTGGCGCAAAATGCTGACATCAAATTTGTTGCCTCCATAGTTTTCGGAGTTTCGGAGAATAGTTGAAAAAAGCGTAAGAGGTCACGTTTTGAAAGAAAGTCACATTGAAAAAAGGGTTCGAGGTTAAAATGGTTTCCAAAATGGTCTTATTAAAACTGATGTCGGGTTGATACTTTTCTGATCTTAAGTCTTATCACAACGCAGCAGGAGCCATGGATTAATCGACGAATCCACCTGCTGTGTGCATTGGCTTTGTCCATCTGCTGTCAAAAGTTATTTCATCATTGAGAATTACAGTTAGCGCACTAAATTCGTCCTACTTATTCACGGAACTGATGCCTTTGGAGCGATACAGACTAATTTGAAAAATTCCCAAGAGTGCACCTTCAAGCAAGAATGTGGGGTACTATCATTTTGATAGGGCACTAGTATATAGACCTATCAAGTTGTAGAGAAATGTAAAAATTAAATAGGTCTATTTGTCCCACTCTAAGCATTGTGCACCAATGGCAATCCATCTTTAATTATACAAGTTAAATCATTTTAGCTTGAACTATCTGAGATCGTAACGACTTCCGGCATTTTAGTGTACGAGGCTGTCATAATACAAGTATCCCTTAACTTTATGTTCGATGAAGGCATTGGTGATTGCTTTTTGTAAAGATCAATCAGGATCTAAATTAATTAATTAATCATGGTATATAGTATGATGATCATTGCATAGGTGTTGTGATCATATTATAGCAAATAAGGTGATCTCCAAGAATGCCTAGGTACAGATCATCTGTACCTGCTTTTTTAGTTTTAGGTTGATCAGAAAAATCACAAATTATCAAGTGGGTGCTTTACTCACGAAAAAAAGTTAAAAATGGAGCATGACACATTGTGCAGCGCATAAACTGCACTCGCCGACAAAAGGAAAACCCTCAAGAGGACCATATCCGAAACAGCTGGTGCACTGGAAATATAGGCCTATAGCAAATTTGGCATATGCTGACGACGTGCTTGCATGTGCAAAGCAAGTTTCATAGGCATATCACTAGGGAAATTACCATTTACAGACACGAGTGCTGAAGAGATCGAGCTCCATCTCGAACGTTGAGTTTACTTGCATTAGTTGAATCTATACTAATATTTTAGCGCATCGTGTTAGAGCGCGGACTGCACACTGAGATCCACCAATGCGCTTCGGGCATGGATTTCATGTCGGACACTGTCGGTATATCGCAATTTCGAAGGAGGTTTTCCCCAAAGGATGGCAGTCAAATATTAGCCATGTACTAATAGTAAAGGTGCATAGCGTGATAGGAACCCTACAAAAAAGCCTATGTTGCTGCGGAATTCTATTTAAATGCTAACTGTGAAAAGGTGTGATAAAGAATAAGCCTCATAGCAAGCCACAACTGACATGACTGAGAATATGATATTTCTTATGTCAAAATGAGTCCGAAAAACGTTTCAATATCTCAGAGGTTGCTGCTCTGTAGCGCAAATTTGCGTCTGAATAAAGCTGGCAATATAAAACATCTCATTATGGATTATGGTAGCAAACGTACTAACTTAAGTCATAAATGACATAATTGCTCGGTAAAGGGTTGCAAAATGGTCTTCATACCCAGGAAAATAAGTGAAAACACATAAACTCACCAGAAAAGAGAATCTTGGTGTTACGGATCGCTATCTTATTTTTTCTGCCTTTAACGTCTCCGCAGCTGACGTTGACCTTGATCTGATAAGGCTTGATTTTTTTTCACTTGAAGGTTTGGATTATCAAGCTAGTAAAGCGATGCCAAGAACAAGGATTTAGCTTTATATTGGAAGTCTTCAGAGCGAAAGAATAGAAACACGAATACAATCGGTAGCATCGTCGGTCTTCTTCAATCAACATAAATTCATGAGCAATTTTTGTCGTAATTTCTTGTCATGAGGAAGGCAAAATAATAACTGCTTTCTCCATCCTGGTGTCTGTGAATCATAGCCATCTTCACAGCCGTCTACAAAGCACTTGCAGGGCAGCAGTAGAGGTGCTAATTGTTAGGAGTCTCACGATATGACACATCTCAATTATGCCTGCGTCTAAGTTCGATGCTATCTTGGGAAGTTAAGGTAGACTGACAGCCATACGAATGCGCTGTCATCAAGGTCGCTAGGTAATGACAACAATAGACTTCGTAGTGAGCTGTGTGAGCTGTGTGCCAATCAGGGAAAGGCTATTCTGTGGAAAGGCTGCTTTAGAATCATGTGAATGAAAGATTTTCTATTCATAGACCCTGACGCAAGGAATTCGCTTCATGCATATTGCCGCCAGTAGAATATGCATTAGAATGAGCTGCAATAGAATCAGATATTCCTACTCTACTCTTTGTAAACTCGGTTAGTGCATTTCGATAATAAAGCCCTGTACGTATGTGAATACTGTCTTGACATAAAGCTTAGAAATACCGTATCAATAATAGCCTCCCTGCAAAGTTAATCATGCATCATAATACAAGGTATATGCGGTAAGGGCTACTGCACCAGCCGAGACGCTAAAACTTTAATTTTTTTCGTGAACATTTCATCGGCTGAGACAGAAACACTGATTGCCTTGTAAATTAGCAAAAGATAGAAATTACCGGTATCCACTGTAGATCAGGCATTAAATTGAGTACTTTGGTAGGAAGCAATTCGCTTATAGAAAGGAAGCAATAGGCATTGCTTCACTAAAGAAATCATTACATTTCTAAAAAAAAATAGAAAAACTGTATTTCCCGCTATAATGAGCAACTTGCAGTATGTACTTTGCTGAGAAATATATGGTGTGAACTGGCAAGCACGAATATTGTGCCGGCTCAGCCGGTGTAATAAGCACGTACAAGGATTGCCTTGGATCAGCCACGATCATAAATTATCTGCAAATAGCCCAAAAATAGGGATCTTCTAAAAAGTTAAGTCAGAATATTTCACTAAATTCTCTTGAAGGGCCCAATTATCGAGTTGGTAATTCTTCATTTAACTTAGCACTCACTAATCAATTTTCGGTTAAGAATAATGACCTCTCACGATGACATCAAGATAAATTAACATGCACCCGAACGCGAATTTTATTATGTGCCGCAACATATGATCATTTCTTGGAAATAGGGAACATTCAAGGTTACGTACAATTAAAATAAAAACACTATTTGCTAATTAATGCAGAATTGTTGTGTTTCTTATCATTCTCATATATTAGTGATGAAAATGAAAAGTTTTATTTTAGGAAGATGTTATTTTTGAATATTTTTGAAAATTGTGCCAGTGAATTAGGGAATAAAATGATCTACATTTGACCTACTTTCGGTACACTTATGAGTCATTTCTTAACCGTCAACAAACCCCAGCTGTCCATTCTAGTAGTATTACTTAAACAAATGAAATAAATCGGATTTCTATGCTACAAACAATGGTGATGAGTATTCGATAAGAGAGCGAATCAAAGCATGATAAGCTTGTGCCAATTGTGGTGGTTTAAGAAGGGGTCTGGAAATTCGAAGGGCATACAAACGTGTCAATGCAGTTTTATTTATATGTCTATTATTAAATGTCTCTCCCATTTCAAATTAGACGTGAGGTTTACACCTAAAATTTTAAGTTCGTCAACTTGACCAATGTCGGGAAATGATGAAACCATAGACATCGAACAACAACAACTAGGTCTAGACCGGACAGCTCCTATCTGCTTCATTAAAATTCGTGGCAAGGTCATTTGGTCGACCAAGAGAGGCTTTAATTCAGAATTTTGTTTTAAGTCATCAAATTAGCTGTCCGCCAACTCAAGTTTTCGTCAGTTCTTGGAACTGCGATTTAGTTAATTCTTCAAAATAATACACAATATATTGATTATGCATGATGGAATCAGACACCAGCGGTTTTTTATGTTCTCGCATAATTGCAAAGTTTCTTTTGGGTGCAAATTTCCTTCGAATATTGCGTGACTTACTTGGCTACTGCAATCAGATATATATCAAGATAAAAATACAGGAGTATAAAGATTGCTGAGTGCCAATATTGACTTCTTATTTTTTTAAAGTTCTTATTTTAAACTTTGCTTGGTTTTGCTTCGTTCCTTTTGGTTCTTCTTGGAAATGTAATGATTTCTCATGCAAATCAAACTCGTAAATATAAAATAGAAATCATCGACACCAAATAATGAAGCAATCAAATGATTTTTCATAACTTTGGGTGTTTCGGAGTCGCTTTTATCTAAAAAATGAGCTAATTTTACCTGCCCATCCGGTGATATAACCACTGCCACTCTTTTGACTACTCATTTTTGAGTTTTTGTGATTATCTGAAATGACTCGGCGTTGTTTGGTCACTTACCCACTTGTCAGTGTGCTTGCAAATTCATGTCAAGGATTCGTGATAATTTCACAGCTTGCAATTCACGCTTTCTGAAAAGCAGAACGCCTCACACTAGACAGGAGGTTCACTGTTGCGGTCTGATAATTTTTAAGTAGACCAGAGGTAACCGGAATACTAATGAAAAAAATATAAGCTGAATAAAATGGAATGAATTCAGAATTGCCACCCAAATAAAAAAATCTAGAACCGGGAAATATTCCGCTATCACCCTGGATTTCCCGAGGTCATACTAAATCATGTCCACTACTACAAACAATAATCGCAGGCTTTTATGTAATTGTACATGTACAATTCACAGTATTGCTACTTAATTCGCGCACTGAATGAAAAAATGGAGAACGAAGTACTTATATAAAATAAAATAAATATTAATTATGGTAATTCATGATAGAAAGATAGCTTTCATCTTAATTGTCAACCAAAATTCCAAGCTGATTGTGCATGCAATTTTATTTCTATTATAGGTCCATTACATAGGTGTATTGTTTTGGAATGATTCATATTAAGGCCATGCGCTAGCCTCTCCTTCTCCCACCGATAAACCGTTCGGTGAGCTAAAAATTGTAAATCGTTACACCAAAGCATATGTTTAAGTACAACCGAAATGTAATTGTAATGTATAATGTGTGAAGGCCCTACACGGAACCACAAAACATCAATGACGAGTTTGTCAAGCAAAACTAACCACTCCCTCTATTTTTTTTCTCTGAGATGCTACGATGTCACTCCGGCGGAACTCTGGACCCACGGATGCTACTATACATCTTAGCATGATGGGCAAGATCATCGTACGGAGCACCGGTATTCATTGACGGAGTACTCATTATAAGATTCCGAATTTCTGAAGTCGCGGGTATTGAGATTTCGTGGTCTAAAATGGTCTATCATGAACTTGAATTATCTAAATTGGGTCTACTTCTAAGTTTAGATATATAGTATTGCCTTACGTATCATAAAAATACGATAAATACAAAAAATATGTCATTACTGCAGTTGAACACTGAAGGTATTTAATTACTTGGAAAATCAAGCGTTAGATGAACTAGAGCAGCTTGGTTCTCCTCTTTCTAAATACATCACATGAAAGCTGTCGAATTTCTTATCCAATTAATGGGCAAAAATCTCAGGATCGACTATCTCTAATTTGGTCCTGCAGTCCTTCAGCTTGTTGTAAGTTGAATTAAAACCGCAGTAAATTAGTCTATGAATCTAGTTAATTTCTGACTCAATTTTGCATGAAAAGCTAAAGTCTGCTAAGCAAAAAATGCCTAAAACGCAAGTTTCAACTTAACAGACATAGTCGTTTGTAAAGATGATTTTGACTGGGTTTGCTATTTTTGAAAATGATTGGAGCAAGGAATGATTCAAATATCAGAACTTTGAATACATTTCATGTCCATATACATATAATAATATGTATGTCTCACAATGCAAGCATTATAATATGAAATAAGATTTCACGGAATTAAGCCTACATCATCAAAGCGTATTTTCAATGTTCATGTGTAAATATCTTACCCAAGTCTATTTGTATTAACTGAATGCGACTAATCGATAAATTGATAAATATTGTTAGGTTGTCTAGACTAGCCTACGCTACACCTAGATTATTGAACATGGCGTATAGGTATTTTATAACTTTGGTAGTAGATGTGACTTACATGTGTTGCTTTAGATATAAATTTGATTAGAAATTATACTGATTCTGTTTTTGCTGTGTGTTGCATATGGAGGTCAGTGTATTTGCATCGGAGTTGAAAAACTCCACTCCGGTAATGCAGGAGTTCTGATGCAAACGCTGACTCTGGATCGACACAGCGACAAGCGGGGAATTAATCCAACCAAAATGGCAATTTTAAATTTCAGCTTGTTTCTGCATACATACATGTGTATGATAGTGATAAGTCGCAAGAATAGAATTTCCTGTGGTATTTTGTTTTCGCTTACTTGGACATCAGTGCAGCAAATAGCAGTTGTTAAGATACGATTCAAGCGTGCGTTTGTCTTTCAAAAGCAAGGTGTTATATATCAGGGTGGCGAACGACCTGGAAAAACTGGAAAACCTGGAAAAGTCAGGGAATTTCATTGTGTCTGGAAAAGACAGGGAAAAGTCAGGGAATTTAAGAAAATTTCTGGAAAATTATTTGACTGGCTTTATTGCTGATTTTAAATGTCTCAAAAATATGTTTAATTTGAAATTATGTAGTCAGTATCTGTATCAAAATTTTCTTTTTCCGAATATACATTTCAGTTTTTTGAACTTCATATATCTGTTAGCAATCTTAAGTTTTAAGATAGACTTATCAGAAATTCAACAAGATAAATCTGTAATTCACCTGTAAATGTCTGACATTCATTTGGAAAGATCTGAAATCGATCTGGAAGGATTTAAAATATACATATACTTGGAAAGGGTATCTATGAAGATTTTGTTACTACCATCTGCCTACCTACATTGAAATTCATCGTACTATTGTTCCTTTTATTTGTCATGAAGAATATGATAAAATAATCTTCAATATTGAAATTTCAGGAGTTCAAATTGTCGAAAATTTGGGGTAATGAGTCAAATAATAATTCGAAGATTTTTTGATTTTTGTTTCATTCTCAGTCTCATTTCCGTGCTTTTTGTGAGGGAGTATAAGAAGATCACATGCTCGTCTGACTACATAGCAACTGGAATATGGCCACCAAACTGCTTTCTTGTTTCACATGGAGCCAGTAGCTCGACAAGCAACATTTGTGTTTGAATATGTTTAACATTTTGTGAACTGTCTGACTTACGACAACAACTGAATGGTACGCACTTCTGAAACTTCCTTGTAAAGTTAAATACACTGTTTTTTTCACTACATAACTTTTCATTTCGGAATTCATGTATCATGGTACGTGGGTCTTTTTTAAATTATTGCACGGATACTCTTACAAAATATTGGCTATTGATTTTTTGCCTCTCTTTGGGAACATGTTTACGGACAGAAAAGGATTTTATAAATAAGTCACATTAATGAAAATATTAACCAATGCTCAGTTTCAAAATCGAAATTATTTCCCAATCGTAGTAAAAAAATGTTTTTCACCTGAAGCTGATATTTCACTCATGATTTTACTATAAAAAGCATATTGTAGCGAATTGTACAGCTGTTAGAATATTAGCTTATTGATAATTGTTTCAAAATGTTTTCACTTTCACGAAATGAAACTTCTTTTCACGACACCGACACGGTGGAAAAAACCATAACACCGAACAAAAAGCATTAACTTTAAATGAAGTAATCTTTAAATTTTGGTACATAGATGAGTATTTAGACTATTTGAGCGGTCATAGAGTAATGAAAACATATGGGCAAATTCGAGAGTGGGTCATTTGTGAATGCTGCGTTGTTTATTTGAGCGAGCAAATTCGTTTTGCTAGCTGGTGGAAGTTAGCATTAACTTTAAGTGAAGTAATCTTTAAATTTTGGTACATAGATGAGTATTTAGCCTACTTGAGAGGTCATAGAGTAATGAAAACATGTGGGCAAATTTGGGAGTGGGTCATTTGTGAATGCTGCGTTGATTATTTGAGCGAGCAAATTCGTTTTGCTAGCTGGTGGAAGTTAGCATTAACTTGAGCATTAAGTTTTTCATTTTAGATGACCTTTTGACCTATCTTTCAGGCTTTGAGATCTCACATCTCACATCATCAGTGTCATTATGGTTACTTTTATGAAGATAAACAGCGTGCACTACCTATTAGGCTTAAGCAATAAATTTTAGTTAATGAACGATTCAGACGATTTATAAGAAGAGAATTAAAAAAGTAGGAAGATCATCCTGTACATAATAATGTACAGGATAATTCAAATACATACAAAAAATCAACAACGAAGTTTCAACAGGATTTGGTATGATAAGAGGGATGGATTACAGCAATGTAAATACATACGAATGGAACTTTTTCATAAGTAATTCTGTGATTTAATATTTCATTAAATTTTTTTTAATTACTATATTTTTTGATATTGGGATATAAGCTTTAAAAATGTTTCAGTTTTGAAATCTCGAAAGATGAGTAATATCAACTATGTGACTTGTGGAAATCCCAAACAATCATATTGTTTAACTTGCATTATGTAAATTATGTACAATGTAGGCCTACGAAATACTTAAGGCTGACAGCATCGGTAGCTCCGGAATTACTTTTCAGCAGGTGACGCCACTGGTAATAAGTAAAACAAAGACATTGAGATTTTCCCAATTTGAGAGAATGTCTTGACTGTATCCCCGAACTAATAAATTGTGCAAATAACTTTCGATTTTAGTACCAGTATTTTCTGTCATGAAGATTCCCACTTCTGTAGTAAATGTGATCTTTTGTCGCTGCATTATATTTGCCTACGAAATAATTTTTATAATCTATAATAATTCATCTTCAGTGATGTCGAAGAATTGTCGTTTCAATCGTCTGTGGTTATCGAATCCATTATGGAAGGATTGGCTTGAACCGCGTACTTCTCCAAATGAAGCATTTTGCAAATTATGCATTAAAACGATAATGCTAAGCAATATGGGTGTCTTGGCAATCAAAAGTCATGATAAAGGAAAAACACAAATCAGCACAAACAGTCCTGAAAAAGTTCCATCAGGCAGATCGGTTGGATGATTTCCTAATGGATCTATGTCGTTCTCAACAATCGAACGATGAATTTCTCAAGTTCGTTAGAATAATTCTGTGCCTCAGTCACGGTCAAGCGTCAGTGGAAAGAGGCTTTTCAATAAACAAGAGTCTCCCGGTTGAGAATTTGTTGGAGCAATCACTGATTGCGCAACGGATTATGAAAGACCATTTGAGAGTAAACTACGATGGGAGTTTTTCGAAGGTAGAGATCACCAAACCTCTCATCTTGTCAGCGAGGAATGAGACTGCAACTCTTAGAACTAGAAAAGGACATCACATATCTGCAGAAGTGATTACATGTGTCATTTTAGTTTTCTCTGGAACGAGTTATTGTTAAGAATTTTCGTTTTGTAATTTTGCGAGCGAGGAATTACCGTTATACTGTTTACGTTATTTTTACTGAGTCTTGAATAATATGCATTTCATAATATCGATATTTTCGACATTCTTTATCAATACAAACTTGTTTTACAGAATAAAAAATGTTTTCAATGCATTTCTCTAGTATGGAAACAGGGTGATATTTAGAATTCGGTTAATTTAGAAACGGTTCGTATATAAAGCTGTCTTAGTAAAATCACCAACCCTACCTACTGATCAGAATTTATCTTTAAATATCTGAACCATCAATCACCCAAGCATTAGCAAAGGAATATTAGTGGTTTGCAACACCTGGAAATTCTGGAGAATTTCTGGAAAAGTCAGTGAAAAGTCAGGGAAATTTATTCTTCGGAATCGTTCGCCACCCTGTATATATTTTTAAAGACCAACCTATACTTTCAAATTTCTGTAAAACATTGAACACATCTACAAAAAAAATCACGGAATGTCACATATTGGCAACATGTATGACCACTACAAATGAAACCTCAAGATTTTTAATTGGTCATGAAAGCATTGATGACACATGTATACATGTTTTGATGATAACAAAGTCTGTCAGCTTTTGCATCTTCCAACATCTCTGTTACACTAAGACTGGAGATTCGAACTCCAGATGCTTGAAGACCGACATGATGATGATAGATGGCAATTGATTATCTCATATAGCCCTAATTGTTGGAATAGTACGCCAAGGAGTGCTAAGTAAGATTTTGAAGAATTCTTTGTTTTCTCAGGAGAATCTAGGTCTAAATCAAATATTTTAGATCAAATAAAATTGAAAAAAATAATTTTTTAAATAAAATCGTAGGAATGACAACGTGGTAACGGGGGCCCCAACGTCGTTTTTGAGGCATAATTGTAGTTACTTCCTGTCTTGCTACTCACTCTGTTACTACTTTTGTTATCATCTGATCAACAAAGTGTGGAATAGGCCCTTATTATAAATTTACAAAGGAATAGAGATGCGAGAAAGTTGTTAAAAACAAATCCTATCTGCAATTCGCGCTTTAGGGTGAGTATGCACCTATTTAGACTTTTCGAAACGGCAGTCGCCACCGAACTGTGATCTGTACAGGGGTGCACCGAACTTACTTTGGCCGGCTTTGGTGCACTGGCGGGTGCTTGGTTTCTGAAATTCTAGAAATAGATCACACGTCTGCCGCGCAAGTAACGTTGTATCTGGCGCGCTCGGCTCTGACCTCGTCGCGCCTGGTCCTGGCTTCGGTGCGCCTTGCCTCGCATTCGGCGCAATTTTTTCAGGTATGCTATAAAACAACATACATCTGGCGCACTCGAAATTCGGAAATTCGAAATGCGGTCTATGTACAGATTGCAAATGGGAGTGGCCATTACTACGCCTGGTCTGATGCAATTTTGGTCTTGCGGCTAATGCACCGGCAGATCAGCTGAACCGTTGACATTGACTGCTGCATAGGCAGATAAGCAGGCAGGAAAAACAAATTATCTGCAAAAAATCGCTTAAAGATGGGAAATGCGTTTCACTTGCTACAAGAGTCACTAAGTTTTTCAAAACAACTTAGCAGACGAAGAAAAACAAATCAACTTTCAAGACACACGGATGCTCATTTCTTGCTATAGGCCTATTGAGTTATTTGAAGTCCTCTAAAGCTACGAAACATGAGGCGCGGCAATAGAAGAATGAAGAATAATGGACAGGCTCATCCGGTGAAATATCTACTGGCTTACTGACTTTACATGTGGAAACACAACATTTGCATGATGTCTGACTCATGTTTTTGACATATCTTTACAAACATGTCATTACCCATTGAGTATTTTGTCAGCCACTATGTTTGGTACCCCTCTCGTCTAGGTTTGAGTGTTCAAGTCAGTGGTCGAAACACAACTAGACGAGTACCTGCTCATGACTGACGGAGGAAGTATTATGCTTTATATACCTTAATCGGTAGGTGAAGTAGTGGTCGAAGCATTGTAATTCTAATCAAGTAATTGTAGATGTCGACAAATGAAGAAATCCTTGATTCCATGAAGTATTGTCGGCGGATTAAGAGACTGGCGATAACAAATTCAAGTGGATAAGTTGTATTTTAAATGTGTAGTCTTAGGTAGAGTGTGTATAGTTCGATTGTTCTCGGAGTAGTAGTGTGTACTAGAGAGTTATATTGCTTACCTCCATTATCCACTTTCCACTTGTCCACTACTAACATTAACCACCGCGTGTAGTATCAGTTATTATGTAGCATCAGTCCACTTGTAATCGATGTAGTCGTATGATTGAATTTCTATGCTCTACCTACACTTTTCCAATTTTTATCCATTGGTCTCCTGTTGTTTTTTAATATCCATTTCTAATTTCCTCAACACATGGTGACCATTGTCCTTTTTCGATTTCCAATACCAGCATCTGCAGTCGGTACAGCCGTCTGTTTAGAGCGTGTATGCGGCAGTATTTAGAATCCATGGTGGTACAGTATGCCAACAGTAAAATGAGTGGTGTCACAGGTCTTAAGATTTCAACTTTTACCAGTAATTGTGCCAAAGCTGATCAATTTCAATTCGTTGCCACCAGAAAGATCCATTGAGTTCTTTTTAGAACTGATTAATCCAATGGCTACAACATCACTGCATTTGTGCATTTGCTGATTAGAGAGCTACATCAGTCCTCATCAGGACTACTTCACTTAATAATTTAGATTAGCAAACATTTTATTATATTGTAAATGGCTGCTGTGTTGATTTTCATCATCGTATGAGAATAAGACGATTAACGACATGAATCTCTCAAGCCAGATCGACAAGAAATTTAATCTAATTTAAATTATAATAAGTAGACTGCACATATTTCGTTTCTTCGCTTACTCTGATATTCACCAATGTAAAGGACAAACCACGTGCTTTTGTGGAAACATATGGAAATTTCAAAACATTTCATGTAATAAAACAAGAAAAGTGGTCGACATAGTGAGGCTTTAATTGCCGTGACCTTGACCAGCTGTCCATTCTAGACCTTAATGATCAATGTTTGATGTCTATGGATGAAACGAAGCAATTGATTGACCTAGGAATCCACATGAGTCTACACTATACCAGATTTAATCGAGGACCAACCGAAGATGACTATTCAATTATATTCATGTGCACTCTAGCGATGGCAACGTGAGGATCATCTCCAACAAAACAGGGACTATGTAGATGCAGTCATCAACATATTTAATAATTTTGGTGTTACTTTATTGTGGTTTCAGTGAGCCTACAACCATGTTGAATAAAAAAGGTTCGAGTACTGATCCTTGTGGAACGCCTGACTTGACAGTTAATGGATTGCTGATGGAATTGAATATCTTCAGCACCTGTTGACAACCACTGAGGTAATTAGCGATCCATTTGCCAAAAGGAGGAAATCAATCATTGATGGTCGATTGATGGGAAAAGAATGTTGCATTAATTTCTTACACAGCAGGTGAAATGGACGGGAAGGCATTGACCAACGAATAAATCTCATTGTTTCTTGACGTTTTACAAGGTAAGATACGCAGGAATAAATCAAATAATAAGACGACATGCAAGTGCTGGAGTGTCCCGGTCACTCAACTGACCTCATTGTGATTGAGAATTTGCGGGCAATCGTCAATCGACGAATAGACAGGGACCCAGATACAACTCGGCATGACCTTCTGGCGAACATTCTTAAGATGTGGCTTTACGTCATCGCCAACGCAGACATTTTCTCAAATCTTTCATATTCCATGTGAAAAGGAATTGAGGCCGTCATCAAAGCCAAATGAGGCCCAAGGACTGCTAAAAGTTGGCATCGTATAACATTATTTCGTTCTTTTACTTACTTTAACTTCATTACTTGGTTTCTCAAGACCACGTAGATTTTGATTATTGTCTTAGAATACACAAATTTAATGAGGATGCGGAATATCTGATTGCTGGTATGACAACTGGAGCAAAACATGGAATAAAGTTGGTTCTTGTGAAAAAAGGGGTTGTCCCCAATAATTTGGGACGCACTGTGTATATATTGTATATCTTGACGATATCCATAAGCATCTTTATTGATACAACATTTGATACGAGATTCTCGTATGTTTACAGAGATCTGGTATGTTTTTCATGCGACATCTCACTTACTTTCCCTGTGCAAACGGAAAGTCGGCCAAAGTCTGGGCCGAAGTCGGCAAACAATTTCGGCCCGAACGCGACGTGTCCGGACGCCCCTAAGTCGGCCCGGGTTCGGCTGGTCGACTTCGGCCCGTAATGTATTGACCGTATGTAGTGGGTCGATTTGTGGTGGCCGAATCCAGTCCGCGAGATCTGCGTTTGGCTCGCCTTTACCCAACCGCATGTAATAAGCAATAACAACTACTCAGATGATGAAACTTACCTAGATTGAGTCCACTGAAGGTCAATTGTGTAATCGTAGACATCGGAATTCAGGTTGATTGTACCTCAAACAAGTTTAAATCTTGAATACAATGGATAATAACAATCATATCCAGTGGTATTCAAAACTATCGTAGATGAGGTTCATTAGGATATTCTGCTCCTAAATTTTGATGTCTGAAACCAACAAAAATACATTATAAGCGAATTAAGATAGTAAAACGCAGACAAACTGTGAACAATGATGTAAGACATAAACCATGTAGAGCTCTATAACGACACATAGAGTAGTATATGACACAGAAATTAGCATTAATTTATTTTAAGATGAAAGAAGGTGACAATTAATCTAAACTATTTTTCTATTTCATCATTCCAATAATTTACAGCAGCAACGAGTTAATCGACAACACATTTTCTCAGGGTGGACAACATGCCGTTAAAGCAGAAAGTCCGATAAATTTGATATTTAATTTAAAATGTTTCTCCTTTAGCTGAAATAAATAACAACGTACCGCAAGATGGTTTACTTACACATCCAAACCAACCATGTAGTGAAACATTCGAACCTGTGACTTATTTTCAAAGTTTGCGACTTGTTGCCAAACAGAGTTGAGAAGGGAAGAACGTGGTCCCGGAGGAAATTCACATTTCAAGGAGGCCCAAAAACGCCAACAAAATAATGCTTAAAGCCGAGCTTATTACTAATACAAATCCGCTAGAAAATTCCCATCCCTTAAATATTAGAAAAAATATTTTCAATCCCGATTCACGACCTTATATTTTAAATAAAGCTTCTTGTAATATGACACCCGACGTCCTGCATGCTGACTTCATCACGAGAATAGCTCAATGCTGATAAAATCAAAACATTCGGAGGCAGTGACAAGAATAGCCTTACAACATATTTACACATTACAAAAATACCATCGATCACGTCAGTCAGTTAAAGAATCGCAAAAACTTACTTGTCACAGTCGGCAGGCGATGAAACGTCAGGTGTCATTTCATGAAATTTTATTCAATATGTAAGGTCGTCAATTGTGAGTGAAATTCTGTTTTTTTCAACCAATGGCCAACCTCCCGTGAGACTATAAACTGAAACATTAGCATACACACGGAAATTAAATGGCATGAATAATTACAGTGGTATGGCATAATTTTCTCATTTTAATTTTTTTGTTTGTTTATACGAATGCTTTCAATTGCCTCAACTCTTTTTCATATACAATAGGTATAATTAAACAACCCACGGCCTAAGTATATTATATTACATGTAGGCCTGATAAAACGACAGACGGCATCGAAAAGCATCAATCAGCGAATTGAATTTTTTAAGATGGAGGACATTCATGCTTACTTAGCACTCCTGCTTTTAGGAAATATGCTTCAATATCAAGGATCGAACTTTCCATCTCCTATCAACGATCCTGATGAATCACGCGATTAATTCTTTAATCAAATACACATTTGATTTTGTAACTTCAGGACAATTAGAATGGTTGGCTTAGAATCTGTTACTATACAAGTTGCCTATTGATGCGGTTTATTCACCTGATTTACGAGCACGATTTATTTGCTACTCACATGTCTTAATATTGTTGACGTACCATATACACTCCATTTAGGTACTCATATATCCGCGGTAATAATCTTTAACAAAGGATGGCAACATATATACTATCTTCAATGAATAGAGAAAACTGCAACGTCAGCTGTTCGACGAGTTGATTCACACCCACACACCGCATGAGGAATCCGTGAACTAACTGATAGACGTAGCGCGCGGCGAAGAAATGCATTGCAATGTTCGAATTCGGGAGGCTCGCCATCATGAAGACATGATAATCCCTTTTAGAATAGGTCAGAAATATAAATTAGGCAATTACAGTGGTCGGGATGCATTAGAATGAAGTCATGCTTTATAAATAATCATGAAAACTGACTATCGTACATGCATACTCGTGAAACATCGGAAAATGATGGCATTTCCATCTGAGCGCCTTATACGGACTTCTAAATATAGTACTCAATATAGGATTCCCGTCACAGTGCGATTAATCGCTATGTTCCGAAGTCAGCTACGTTTTTCGTGTTGCCGAAGTTCTGCCGAAAGTCGATTGACTGAATTATGACGCACTTGTGCCGACATTCATAAAAATGCGTGGTTCTAAAAACTTTTTTATTTATTTCATATTAAAACATCTTTCGCAGTTCATATCATAACACAGATAATATAAATTACGATAAAAACTTCGTTTGAATTGAAACTGCTCAAGATGGCCGTAAAGTCGCACTTTGCTGTTGTCGGCCCGGACACGGTCCGACATTTACGTTTGCATAGGGTTCGCATGTGATTGGTATGTAGCGACACGAGTTATTCTATCTGTGATTTGCTGTTTTACACTGAAATACGAGTTGTTGGTATGTTTTATATACGAGACCCGAAGCAAATTCGTCCTCATTCGTATGCCTCATTTATGTAGAGCTTTAAGTCACATAGCAGAAAATGCATATGTTACATGCAACTGTCAAATACCTTTTTCAGTAATATATATTTTTCCATAGTTGTTGTCAAACTTTACATACCTGATGTCAATTTTCCATTCACGCAATGTCAGTGAAGGAAATAAAATAATCAATCTGACCACACGCTGTATTGCAATGTATTCTATCCACAACACTGTTATTTTGTTTTCCAATGTCTTTTTAGAAATAAACAACTTTTGACACCTGAATACATTGAATTGAAAATATATCTATTAATTGCTCCACAGTTGCTGATGGCAAGATTTGCATACTTGATGTCAATATGCAGATATATATTGTCATTTCTTACCAATAACATCAATGGCTAGCTTTGCATGATCACAAATTTTTGTTATTGTTTCGAATGTATTGCTAACTAACCCCAAAATTTTAACATTTCTGTATAATATACTTTTGCATCATTTTATATTTTTACATGCTTTCAAGTGGACAATTGTTAGCATGGCTTCATCAAGAATAGCCCTACTTTCTCTGTCTATAGTCATTGTCCATAAGAGAAAAACGAATTTAAAGGGATCCTTAGGAAAATCAAAGCATTTTATACATGGACCTGTCAGTCAGATCGTGTTACAAGTCTTGCACAAGAAGGCAACATTTCAAAAAAGAATTTGTTGTAATGAAAAAGTAGTTGTATCCAAAAATGCAAGAGAAGCATAATTCAACTCAAAATATCTTAGAATTCATGACATCGGTCCTTGCATTGATCTTTGGACGTCCATGAGAAATGGCATGAGATTGCATTAAATTGAGGCATGAAATGGCATTTTCAGTTTTCTACGGAATGGTCATCATTAGAAAGTGGCACATCTTTATGTAATGGGGCATTGTCTTGAATGATCACAATGCCCTCATCCTCCAATAATAGGGAAACTTCACTGGTGAAAGATGAGTATTTAATTACAATTAAGTTTATATTTGACATGTACCTGTGGATAATTATCTGCACATTAGCATCAGATATGCAAAGTTTGACAACAGCTATGGAAAAAGGTATACCAGTCGTTGATATGATGATAGTGATATGATATGATATCGATGATAGTGATATTTAGCTAGATTAGATTCATTGTGAATTTTATGCTCCACGAGTATGTCGTCGCTGCTACTTGTCTAGCAACTGTAACACGACGCTTAGTTAGCTCTACTTAATTAATCAAGTCGATTTACGTCAGGGTAAATCCAATTTATTCCGCAACATTTCTGTCTTTTCAACTTTGGGTCTCAGATTTCCCTGAAAATTTGCATATAAACTCATTTTTACGCTGAACACGAAAAACTCAGCAGCAACCACACCAAATAAAAACTTTCCATAGAAATCTAGCACTTTTAAAATGCCATTTTCTTCTACATCTCAGTCAGAGAACAAATTGATCTCGGTCAGATAGATGTCGAACAGGAAACTCTTAGGTTTCTGCATTTGGGTTGCTGATGAAACTGGGAACTTGGGATGAATGCTTGCATGCGTAAAGCGAAGACTAAAATGTAATGTATTGCACATAATGTCCTTGACCGTGACCCGCCATGTCCTCTGACCGAGATCTTCAATTTCAACATTGTCCTCTGACCGAGATTCTTGAGGTCTCGGTCAGAGGACAAATTGATGTCGAACAGGAAATTCTTCGGCTTCTGCATTTGGGTTCATGAGACTGGGAACTTAGAGCGAGTACTTGAATGCGTAAGACGAAGTGATCTAAATGTAATTACATACATTATGATGTCCTTTGACTGAGACCCGTGTATTCTGACTGAGATCTTCAATTTTAACGTTGTCCTCTGACCGAGATTTTTTAGGGTCTCGATCAGAGGACATTCTCGTGGTTTTTGGAGATTTGGAGAGGGTTAATTAATATAAATGAAAAATTTCTTTTGCATAGATGTTAAGAGCATGTATCCCTCCTATGTTGTGAAATTTCATCGATTCCTGACAAAATTTCTGGCTTCAGCATCCATATGAAATTTTTGGGAATATTCAAATACTCTGGTCGAAAAAACGGATACAAATATTTTTAAATCAATACTACTCAACCGAATAATCTCTCACTTCCAATTCAAGAGCACAATCATATGAAGAATTGGTCTGATGCTGCTGGTCTGTCCCTAAATTCCAGAAAGTGCAAAATGTTGTGGATGCCAAAATCACCTTCTCATCGTCCACCTGAACTCCAAGTGGTCGAGGAAATTAAAATCCTTGGTGTAATTTTCACTTCAGATCTCAAGTGGAATGTACATTTTGACGCAGTCAATACACGAGTGTCACAGAGATTGTATGCTTTGAGGATTTTGCGCCCTGTATTGAACTCTGAGGACTGAAGGCGAATGTATTTTGGGTTGACCGTGTCCCTTATAGAATATTGTTCTCCTTTGTTTGTTTCTCTTTCAAGTAATAATAGAAGACTACTCGATAATATTCAACGTCGTGCTCATAAGATAATCTGTCATAATGACTACAGTTGTTCAATTCTTTCGGACTTGAATTCTCGCCGCACTGACGCGGCTATTCGTCTACTCCGTGCGATTCAGTGCAATCAAAACCACCCATTACACTCTCTTTGCCCTCCTGTTTCTGGCCGCTCCGGCAGATTTCTTCTACCCAGTTTACGAACGACTCGCCGTCGAAACTCTTTTTTCCCTGCAACGTCGATCACAATTAACAATGTTTTTGTTGATTAATGAATCTGTTTTCTTGAATTCGGTTTGCACTGTCACTTTACGAGCTCCTTCACAACCGTTATACTCTGCCTGATTTTTTCTAAATCGCCGTATGACGTGCACCTTATGATTTTCAATGTAACATGGAAAATATACGATTACTTACTTACTTACTCACTTGTAACGACACCAACAGAATTCTTTTTTTAGGATTTATAAACTAGCACACCTGAGGATTCGTTTGGTGCAAAACGTTTGATGGAAAAATCAATATTCTTCGAGAAAAGGTACCTCGGTCAGAGGACAGAAAACGTCTCGGTCAGAGGACATTTTTTTCATTGGACAATGGAGACCCAGTAAAAATTCAATGATTAATATCAATTACAATATTTAAAATTAGACTGTCTTAAAGAGCTGATCTTCCTCTTTCAGATGATATAAATATTAGTGGGTGTATTTGAATGTAGCTGATAGAAAATCAGTGTTGAAGTGAGAATACTTAAACTTTGGCATGCTTTATTGGTCCCTTTTCAACAGAAAACGGCAACTTGTGAAGGTCTTGGCTTTGTGACTTTTAAAAACCATGCCATAATAGATGAGATCTTGACGGTTCGATTAAAAAATCCATTGAAATCGGTTCAGAAATATGGATTTTACAAATCAAAGACACATTTTCGTTAAATGTTGTGGATTAAATTGGATTTACCCATCAGTTTATTCAATCGCTATATATCTAAAACAACTATTTTTGCGTTCATGAATTATAATGTGTTTTTATTTCGGATTGATATTATGCCTAATTTCAAAATTACATAATGCACTATTGCTGATGGTCAAATACTTACTGATTTTTTATGAAATGCCTTAGAATTACATGTGTGATGGATTGTGTATGTTAACTTCTGTGACTTTAATTGACCTTGACTTTTGTTTGTCTGCTCTGTCTGAAGATACGTGTGTTTCACTTTAAATCTAAATTGGTTACTGTTGTTCACGTAAGAAATGTGAATAAATCAGCTGTTCGACAATCCAAGTCGATTTTAACGTCAGAAATCCGAACGGTACGACATCCGACGGGAAGCTAAGAGCCTCTTACCTCTTGATCGGGACTTAAGGTGCTATAGCCGCTATTTATTCCTCACAACATGTATTAAAATCGAATTCAGTTTTGAAAGCATGACTCTTAAAAGTCATTATCTCACTACTTACAAAGCAACTACAGTAGCAACTAGTGTTTAAAATTACCGGTAATTTATTCTAAGTTACATTACCGGTAATTTACTGGTAATTTATCGGTAAATTACCGGTAATATATATTCAAGTCTGCATAACTTCAAATCGAGCGCACCAATATGCTTTGATTTTAATAAAATACACACTTGGCTTAATCTGATTCTGATGAAGGCTTGAATTTTGCTCAACGTCTGATTCTTTGTCATAGATGTTGCAATTGAGAAATGAAAAATTGACATTTTTAAGAAGTTTGTTGGTATTTCACCCAAATAGACCATAATAATCAAAAGTTTGACGGCAAATAAACGTTGTTATAGGGAAAGGCCACACGCTCTATAATATTTTGCAAATTATGCACTGCAGATCCTTGGCTTTCTATAAATACAATCCAAACTACAGGGTGTTCAGTATAAAAGCAGGAAATTCCAAATTTATGCCTGCATAGTTTGTAATATCTGAGAATTCCAAGAATTGTAATTACGATTTTTAAGAATTGTGACTGGAAATCCCAAGAATTGTAATTGTTTATTATAGCTGTTATATAATTGGTTGATTTGTATTGTTTCGTAGTACGAAATAAGAAGAACATTCCAGTACCATCAATTTCATTATATTGTGCAAATGCCTCAGTTAACTGATTTCCAGCGTCAAGTGATCATGTTATTTAAAACTGAGCATCCCACTTGGGGCCTTGGTAAATGCGGCGAAATTCAGCCGAATTTCTTCAGCACAATTACAAAAAAATCAGTTCACCCTTGTGGCTAAATGAATAAAAGAAGAAGGCAATGCAGCTCATCGTAAGCGTGGAAAAGATACCGCCACAAAATTTGACAACAATACATGGACTGCTGTTTTGGATTTGGATGTTACGCCAGTTGGTTCATCACGAAGAGGTAATCGTCGTCAAAGGGAAATATCACACCAACTGAATATGTCATGAGGGACTGTGAATGACATTCTCAAAATGTCATCGCTGAAATGCTATCGAAGAATCAAGTGCAAAAACCTAAAAGATGCTCATAAAGAAAGAAGACTTGAAAAATCAATGCTTATGATCGATCAGTTTCAACCAGGAGATTCGTGGAAGTCGGTTTGGTTCTTTGACGAAGCAAGTTTCATGCTCAACGCCCCACTGAATTCGCAGAATGAGCGTATCTACAGAGCAGTGAACGTAAAGTCTGACATCGATGATAACGATATATTGGCAGAAATCGACACTCAGCAAAAGTCGATACTTTGTTATGCTGCGGTTTCCTGGTTTGGGAAGTCAAATCTTTACTTTATTGAAGGTTATGCAGCTGGCCAAGACCACATCCCAAATTCAAAAAAGAAGAAGACAGTAAATCAGGACGTTCATCGAGAAGAAATGTGCCCCCGGGTTTTCGAAAATATCAATCGCATAATGCAAAATGAACCATGGACGTGACAACAAGATGGCGCATAGCTCCACACAGCAGTCGCACCAATTAATTGGCTTAGAGAAAACACACCTGATTTTGAACCTGAAATGAACCGCAAGTGATTGGCCTTCAAAAAGCCTAGATTTAAACGTCATGGACTTCTGTATGTGGAGTATTTTATTGTCTCATCTTCAGTGACAGCGTGGACAGATAACTGACATTGAAATGCTTTAAGATGTTTTGACAGAAGCGTGGAATGGAATACCCGACAGAACCATTCACTCAGCCACTTCTGCATGGGTTTGAAGCGCTGTGTCAAGTAAAAGTCAGTGGTTCTCATTTTGAACATTATTGATATTTCCAAGTCTTCATTATTGTTTTTGTAATACACAAATCATACATTTGAAATTTCCTGGTTTTTTACTGCACACCCTGTAGTTGTCAATGTTAGAAGGAGTAGGAAATCTATGCGTGGTAAATTTAGATACATGGAGACAATATTGTTTCAAGAAATGTATTTTGATAGCTATGAGAAAGAGAGAGAGAGATCATTAATGGAAAGAATATACAGATATCGTCCCTATATTGTGGCCACATGGTAAAATTTGACAATACGCGCGCAGGCTGCAGTCATCATAAAGGCGCATAAAGGCATTGGAGAGCAATAGCGATCGTCTCAACAAATGAGAGACCAGAATTAGAAGATTTTAAATGCGTGTTGAAGAGATAGCAACTAGCGTGGAATTTGATAAATTCAGGCATTCTTTAGTACTGATAGAGGTTGGTGACGGCAAAGTGAATGGCATAATCACATAATTAGATTGTTTAAGCGCATCACTTTGCTAGAAGTGCAAACTGATTCGAAGCAATGGCACATGCAGGAACTTACTAAACGTGCAAAACGAAATTTCTAATACCTTGCAGAGATAGGAAAAATAGTCGTGCGCCGCTAGCGGATTGCTGTGAATTCCTTCAAAATGCTCCGATCGTCACGATTCCTTCAGCTTCGAAGAATTCAGATCATTGAGCAAAAGTTTTCTCGTAATGTTGGGTCCTCCGATCATTTTTTAAAATGTTAGCAGGCGCCCGAAAAAGCGCTTACAAACTTCTGTGTAGAACTTGACATCGACTGTGTCTCTTTGTTGTGTGATCCGGTTGATAACAACAGTCACTGAAGCTTCGCACAAAATGGCGTATTTAATATCGAAATGGCTGCTTATTGTTCGATTGGTATGGTAATATGTCAGCAGATTGTGCCATTTTATTAACGTTACATGTTCCTATGTTTCCTTCCTAGTCAAACAGAAGAAGAGACGACCTGTCTAATTCCGTGGGTGTAACTATTAACATCGAATTATTCATACACACCTGGTTGAATACATTTATAGGCTAGATGCATAAGCTATGACTTAGTAATTTTAAGAAACTCTCTAAAAGTTCTTTAAAGAAAGTTTTTTAGGCTACCTGAGAATTGTGAGTGTATTGGAAATTTTGTCATAGCAAAATATAATGAGGAAACCCCGAAAAATGATCAATTGTGTATCGGTAATTTACCGGTAATTTATTTCAATCTTACCGGTAATTTACCGGTAATTTACCACACTTCAAACACTAGTAGCAACATAAGTGTGATCTTTATTGACAAAAAGGCCTTAAATAAACATACTTAAGACATTATTGATTCTTTCTTTTAACATTGTGCTGGTATGGCTTTCGTATGTAAAGAATTCCACACTTGAAATAACATGCGAAAATAGTTTAGTATTCATCCTTCGTATGTGATCGGTATTGAGCGATTTACAGTGTAGATTCAGAAATAATGCTATTCTTAGACTGAATATAGACTTGACTTGACAATGTACTAGGAATATTCTTTGTTATAGAAGTTTTGGCTACATCGTTATCCATCATTTCGTCGCAATTGGATGCTGTATGTGAATCTAAGATTGATTTTCCTGCATACACAGGATTCGGTCTTACTTTTAATTCCACGGTCTGGGGAACGCTTGGGGATGTTGAAATTTCCAGCGCACATACAATCGACGTTTCCTCGCTGCCAGCTGAACTGACCTTCGCGGCCCGTGCGGTTATGCTATTGTCCTTTAGACACCGAATTTTCGGAGATTCATTAAATTGTCGTTGGAGGTCATTCAACATTGCGTCGTTAATTGTCTAGGATTCACGTCTGGGTGGTCAATGTAGAGGGCTTGTCTATCCGTCTACACTGTAAACAGTCACTTATCGGACAATTTGCGAGCCACATCAGTATTTTGGCACTTACTGCGTATTATCAGACAAATTTTCTGCTTGTCAAACAATTTTTGTCTCATCGCGCGAAGTAATTTTCATTATTGCGTTTACTGCCTATCATACTACTTATGACTAATATATACACTTTTATTGAAATTGGATGGCATCCTTGTAATTTTCGATTGTAGAATATACAATGTTGTAAATAAGTAGGGTTCTTTGTATACACCTTGAGGCATGGCAATAACAGGTGTGGATATCTGACGTATTGATGCCATCTTTTAATTCTGTTTTTACAATGTTTTTACAGCTTTTAAGGGTCTATATACTTCCCTGAAGTTGACATTGACATAGCGGACTTGTAAATAAATCAGAGTTGTTCATAATGCGAGTGTGAATGAGTGGATCAGAGTTAGAACGTATGTGATTAGGAGTGACTAGTTGCCATTAGCTGATGTTGAAAAGTTTGATCATATTTAAGCACTTTGAGTTTGAGAGACAATACTTTTAGAAAAGTAGACAGAATTGTCTAATATTTTGGCGAATAATTGTCTCATCTTGTCTGCTCCGAACAGCCACTTTTGGTTGTTCATTGTCTCATGTTATCTGTTGCAATTGTCTGATCATTTTGGCTGTTATTTTGTCTGATTTTTGGCTGTCTATAGTTTGTTTTTTCAACCATCAGTCTGACTCCCAGTCTGATGATTGTAGGTAAGTTTCATTTACCTATCATGTAGGTCAGGCATATCTATGTAAGTCCATGTACAGTAGTGCAATTATTTTGTTTGTTCATCGTCGTATACATTTACATGATTGTAAGCTTGGACTCTATGAATTCTTCTTATGTCAAATAATAATAATGCTGCCTGTGAGACAGCCACCATTAAGAGTTGTTGTTGGATACCTACCCCAGGTCACTTTCTTATCACTTCAGCTACCTGCATGTCAGTTTAAGTAATGCGTTGCTTATCTGATATTTTTTCATTTGTCTATTCGATGTCTTCATGTACATTTAAGTGTCAATAAAGTATTATAATTAACCAATCCCATTCGTTTGAAAATCAAGCATAGGTACTTTTTCAAAAATTAGAAAACTTTGAAAAATGTAGACTGTAGACTAGGACTTTCAATGGTATTGTTAATTTCTATGCTCGGAACAGTGTCGCTTCTTCTCACAACGCAGGTGATCCCAAAGACTATGAATGATTTAAAGACTGAAAGCTTCCTTATCTCTGCATGTTTAATTTTTGGAAACACTTTTATGCTATCAAATGGAGATATCGGACAATAATTTAAACATTGAGAGATAGGAGTTACCGTAGATAGTGAAGCTACTAATCATATATTGCAGGATTCCAATTTTTGCTCGAGTTTACAGTCTTTAGAACTTCACAGTCTTTGGGTGATCCTATATCCAGCTGTTATCAAGCTCTAATGAAATCTGCTGATTACACTGTGCAGAGGTTGGCACTCGGCATTGATTATTTCATCAGCATGAATGAGAAAAAGACAATAGACAGCTTTGTAAAGTACGCTGCCAGGTCAGGCCATGATTCAGGCGTTGTAGGGAAGAAAATAGAGATAGAGATGCATAGCGGTGATGTTCATGGTCGATGGAAAATTAATGCAGAAGTTGTGAACCATCCTATAATTTGATAATGCTGTTTTTGTATGCATGATTGTACACTGATTGTAGTTCTAAACAAGCTATGAAATGCAAGTGTTCAAATCACTTTTGCGAAAAGTATGTCCTGTCGACGTATCTTTTGCCATATAACATTAATTAAGTATACACATATACCAGCTTGCCAGCTATTCAATATGTAGGTTCACTTATTTAATTGAAGAACTTGACCGAGTTATGCAATTTTCCTTGTCAATGAATCAATACTAAAGTTACGCAATTTGACTTTCAGCTATGTAAATGCTAGTTACGCAATTTTACTTGTCAAAAAATTACGACGAAAAGATAGGTAATTTTTCTTTCTCATTTTTTTGGCACAATGAGGTTTCGGATCACTTCGAAACCGTGATCAATCGATCCGGGACCCCGATATTGACCAAGATATATCGAAATCTCAAAATCGACAATTTTCGAGTTACGCAATTTTTACACGTCACCGACGATATCTCACGAGTCTTTATATCTTCCAATTTGGTCACTCATGAATGCTGCGTGGACTGTGTGCTTATAGAATCTACTTCACATGTTCATAAACACATGCAGAATTTTCATCACTATGATCAACGCTGCATAATAAATCTTAACTTTGAAGCTAACAATTAGCAAACTCCAAAATAAAGTACATTATTTTTACTCCAGATCTTTCACATTGCATGAAATTATACCCCTATTGAAAAGCAAGATCCCAAACGGTGTCTGTGTAATAATTAAAAATGCTAACAATTTATAGTACAAGCCACTGGTGGCAAGGGAGTGTTCAAAAATCCGATGACGGAAATCGCATTGCTACGCTCGCTTTAATCGAAATAATGATGAAATCAAGAGTTTTAGACCCAATTTATTGGTACGCAGCTGTCTCTGCAGTTGAAGCGCTCAAATTATAGGGCCTATCAAAAAAATCAAATCTTTCAAAATTTTCCAAAATTTCCCATAATTTTCCAATATTTCCAAAATTTTCCAATTTTTCCACAATTTTCCAAAATTTTCATCACTAGAGACCGGACATGGGCCACACACCTCCTTTCTTCGAGCCTCCTCTTCTTCATTTTCCACTTTCTTAAGAGTTATAGGTTCTGACATTTAACACTCCGCAATATTCACTATCTTTCTGTCGTAAACCCTAGCTGACTTGTATACATTTTTTTGACTTGCCAAAAATTCAAATATTTTTCAAATTTACTGAAACTTTTGACCTTGGGGAAATTGTGAAATGAAAACGTCATATTTTCCCAACACGTGTGCAGTAAAAAAATATTAAACGACCAAGAGAGAGTTTGAGGATGCTACATTGAAATTGCCTCAAGGCACACCCATCCGTATTGTGTAAAGTTGTCATTGTTAAGATGATACCAAGGTTTTCTGATTTTGAATGCCAGTATTCTGAGATAATGCGCCTTCGTTTTCATCATGCTGAGAAAATACATTTACTACAATACTGTACTACATTTAGTAATACAGGTGACAATTTGTAGCTAGGTATAATAGGGTAAGCACTAAATATGATAACTAATACTTAACTCATATCAAGACTTGAGGTCAAAAGTCAGAAGAGCCTCGCCTCGCCCTGACCCGCAAATTGCGTTAGTCATAAGTATCATGATACTTTCAGAAGCGGAAGCGATCGTCGGGTATTCACTTTCGTTTCCGCCTCCACATCCTTGGCGCGAAGTACTGGTCTTTAATCGCTGGAGAGTCCGTTGGCTTTAATGACCTTTTACACCGTAAATTGCTGGATACGAAAATTACATACAAACATATACCAAAATCACATACAATTTGAAACTAACATCTTATACGAGATTCTCGCATGCTCACAGAGATCTGATATGTTTTTCATACGAAATTTCACTTACTTTCGTATGTGATTGGCATGTAGCGATACGAACTATTCTATCTGTGATTGGCTGTTTCACACTGAAATACGAGTTGTTGGTATGTTCTATATACGAGACCCGATGCAAATTCATCTTCATTCGTATGCCTCTGGTATGCATTTCGCATGTGCAGCTTCAAGTCACATAGCAAAAAATTATATGTGTTGCATACTACTGTCAAATAATTTATTCAGTAATACCAGTCGTGAATATTTTTTGTTTGATAGAGTGATATTTACCTAGATTAGATTTATTGTGAATTTCATGTTCCATGTGATTGTCGTCGTTGCTACTTATTTCGCAACGTTCACAGGACGTTTTGGTTAGCTCTATTTTATGAAACAAGTTGATAAACATCAAATCAATGAAACGATATCCTTCGTGCAACCATCTTGACTTATATGTCTTAAACTTATCTATTTTTGCGTTCATAAATTATAATGTGTTTTATTTCGGATTGAAAATAATGCTTTTTTTCAAAATTACATGATGCATAATTGTTGATGGTTGAAATCTTGAATATCGAAAGAGAATGACAGCTATTAAGTCAATACAAGACACCAACACCCTTGATTCCCCGACCGCACTCGCCTGACCTAGGAATCGAACCGAAGTCCGCGGTGGAGCTCGCACCTTCTTCACTAGGCCACGCTGACGGTTCATAAAGGAATGCGAGTGAAGGCAGAAGTCATCTCTAAGTGATATCGACAGCATATTGTCCTATTATTATTGACAGAACGCTAACAGCGTTCATATTGTAGCGAGACAGCATATCAGCATGTCATACGACTACGTCACAGTGTAGATTGACAACAAAGGTCTGTCGTAATTCATTGAATATCGAAAGAGAATGACAGCTATTAAGTCAATACAAGACACCAACACCCTTGATTCCCCGACCGCACTCGCCTGACCTAGGAATCGAACCGAAGTCCGCGGTGGAGCTCGCACCTTCTTCACTCGGCCACGCTGACGGTTCATAAAGGAATGCGAGTGAAGGCAGAAGTCATCTCTAAGTGATATCGACAGCATATTGTCCTATTATTATTGACCGCGGACTTCGGTTCGATTCCTAGGTCAGGCGAGTGCGGTCGGGGAATCAAGGGTGTTGGTGTCTTGTATTGACTTAATAGGTGTCATTCTCTTTCGATATTCAATGAATTACGACAGACCTTTGTTGTCAATCGGTTGAAATCTTATTGATTATTCATGAAATGCCTTAGACTTACGTGTATTAAAATCGAATTCAGTATTGAAAGCATGACTCTTGAATGTCATTATCTCACTGCCTACAGAATAGTAGTAGCATTAGTGTGATCTTTATTGACAAAAGGCTTTAAATCAACATACTTTGGACATGATTGATGCTTTCTTTTAACATTGTGCTGGTATGGCTTTAGTATGTAAAGCATACCACATTAAATAACATACGAAAAGAATACAAATATATACAGAAATATATAGTGATTGGTATTGAGCGATTTATAATGTACATGATGCATACTTTTTTTAGTCTTATTATCCGTCATTAAAGTGTAAAAGGAGCAATACTTGGTTTTTAACCATAAATGGTTATTGAATTTAAATGATTCTTCTGGACAGTTTGAATTTGCATTTACTTACATTAATGTGATTGTCTTTCAGGTGACATTTTCTCATTCCGCAAGCGCATGCACTCATCTTGTGCTGATCGATCTGCTGTGACTATTATAAATCAAAAATTGAATCCGAATCAATGCCCGAAGATGTTCGAACATAATCCACAAAAATGGGAAAATGATGTTTGTGCTCCGTCGTATGCATTTGACTGCATCATATAATCTGTAGAGTATGTATGAAATTTGTGAAATAAACACGAATATACGATTCTGACCTTGTTAGCTTTTATAGTTCTAATGTGGTTGTACTCCTGGATAGGATGATAACTTAAAACGTTGTGAAGTTATTTTATGTAGTAAATAAAGTGTTGGCTGATATTACATACTTTTATTATGATAGTAAGATAAAATGAATTAATAGTTAGACCACGCAAAAGTAACTAAATAACTATTGATATCATGAAAAGGTCTAAAGTTACAGACCCTCCAGTGAACAAGATTAAAACCTTTTTTAGGGGTCCTCGTGTCTAACATAGAGACCCTCAAGTGAACGATATTACATGTAGACCCTTGTCGCTCACCATACATACTGCAGTTCAGACCCCTATTTATAGGGCATGAAGACCCCTATAATGATATCTGTCAGACCTTTTTTCATTTGGAATTTACGATGTTACTTGCAACCACTTCTTTTGTTCGGACATCAACAGAAGAGCACACTGTGATCATGCTTGACCGAAGCGTGTGACATTGCACTTGTGAGATGCTCCTCGACGAATAACACTCTTACATGCTGTACACTGCTTCACAGCACTCCTTTCACTAAACACGATAGGATTACATCAGGATCGAGGACGTCCTCTTCGATGAATGTGAATCGCTTTCGCTTTGGCTCTCGCGGTTTCACAGATATATCAGCCACAATTAGGATTGGGATTTGATCTCAAAACGCGAACATGTGGTAGAATTTGGCTAAAATCGAACACATCTGGTAGAATATAAAGGGATTTAGAGCCTGCTGTAATGTTTTGCAGGTCGAAACTTCACTTAGCACAGATCGCAGCAGGACAGCATTCATCACTTCGATCGTAGCTTTCAATAAAATTCGATCGGCCAAGATTGGAGTTACTACTTAATAGTTTCCCTTATCAGAACATACAACGCAAACCTTATTTGATTTTCCATGTGATTCAAGGCTCACTGGTTATGAGACGTCATGATGTTTTCTCAACAGGAGAATTTTTAAGTGAGAAAAGGCATTCGCAGTCTATGCCAGAGTTGATCATAAAAAACGGACCACCTAAAATGTGCCAAACTTCTATTGATTCTCCTGCCATTCATCTCATTTTGCATTGACAAGCCATGCACCATTCAAGAGATTATGTTCTCAATTATTCAATGAGACACTATACATCTGCATCTGTCATTATTTAGAGTTGACAGAGGTCAAAATGTGAAATCTGCCACTTTTAGAAATTTCAAATTTTCAATGTGAAAACTTGTGAGCATGACAATGAATCAAACACGAGGTGAAAGGGCTTTCTCTGAACATTCTTTTGATGTATTCTGCGTCGAAATCGGTGCACTTTCAGAAAAGCTATGATGTTCCAAAATTATTGCATAATTTACTGTTTCTGAATGTTCTTGAAAAGTTGTTTACGTCTTTTGGCGATATCGAGATCATTTTCATGCTTTTAATATCTTTGTTGTCTAGACGTCTGCCATACACATCCAAATCAAAGTGTTGGTTGACCCACACCGTAAATCGCTCAATACCAGTCACATTCGAAAGATGCATACCAAAATATTTTTTTGGTATATTTCCGTATCTATTTGTATTCTTTTCGCATTGTCATTTCAAGTGTGACATGCTTTACATACTAAAGCCATACCAGCACAATGTTAAAAGAAAGCATCAATCATGTCCAAAGTATGTTGATTTAAGGCCTTTTGTCAATAAAGATCACATTAATGCTACTACTGTTCTGTAGGCAGTGAGATAATGACATTCAAGAGTCATGCTTTCAATACTGAATTCGATTTTAATACACGTAAGTCTGAGGCATTTCATGAATAATCAATAAGATTTCAACCATCAACAATTATGCATTATGTAATTTTGAAAAAAAGCATATTATCAATCCGTAATAAAAGCACATTATAATTCATGAACGCAAAAATAGTTATGTTTGAGATACATAAGTCATCAAGATTGCACTACAGAGATCGTTTAAATGAAATGATGTTTATCAACTTGGGCCAAAAAGTAGAGTTTATCTAAACGACCTGTTGATGTTGCTAGACAAGTAGCAACGAAGACATACTCGTGGAGCATAAAATTCACAATAAATCTAATCTATCTCAATATCACTCTATCTAAAAGAAATATTCGCGACTGGAATTACTGAATAAATTATTTGACAGTAGTATGCAATATACATATATATATATATTTGTTATGTGATTTAAAGCTCTACATACCAAAGGTATACCAGAGGCATACGAATAAGGATGAATTTGCATCGGGTCTCGTATTAAACATAGCAACAACTCGTATTTCAGTGTAAAACAGCCAATCACAGATAGAATAGTTCGTATCGCTGCACACCAATCACTTACGAAAGTAAGTTAGGCTTCGTATGAAAAACATACCAGATGTCTGTAAGCATGCGGGAATCTCGTATCAGATGTTAGTTTCAAATTGTATGTGATTTTGGTATATATAATGAATAACACCAATGTATTCATGATGACCCGATATATTTCGCCGGTTCTAGACGTGGGACACACCGGAATGAATGCTGACAGAAGCGTAGTGAACATCGTTATAGGTTAACACGTGACAAGAAGTAAAATTGAATTCTAAGGTAGAAAATAAAGTCAATGCGGATAATACTGATAGACAGAGTGCAGAGTAATACATATAAAAGCACAAAAAAGGAGGACGAAGCTAAAGAAGACACCAGAGAAGTCACCAAGGCAGCAGTAAGCTAATGACAGTTTCTTTTTGAATGCACAAGTCAGGTTGTTTTACACTGATAAAAGGTGCTTTCAAGACACACAAATGCAGTCTTCCGCGACATCTCCTCAACACAGTAAAGCATGACTTGGCTGGCTCTGATGGGGTACATCGCTGTAAATGACGAGTGATGGCGCCTGCAGCTTTGGAACGTCGGTCCCCGTTCAGCAACCATCGTGGCACATGCTCAAAAATCCTTTGAGATAGTCTCCTCTCTGTCCGACCGACATACTTGCTACCGCAAGTACAGTTGAACTGGTACAGTACGTTAGATTCGGCGTCCAATGGGATTCTATCTTTGGGATTCTGGCACAAGAGTGGCTTAGTCACTGGAACCACCCGCAGCTCCACGGTAGAGTAAACAGCGCTTACGTCCTGTCTTAGTTGCCGTTTGATGTAGTTGTTCAACACATCTCCTTTGAATGGGACCCGAAGTGTGATGATCTTCTTCTTCGGTCCAAACTGTGGATCATGGGAGCGTAAAATACTATGCCTGTCGATTAGGCTCTGAGGATAACCGTTGAGAAGAAGCGTACGGCATATAAATTCTTTCTCGCGAGGTAAAGCTGTTGGTGAACAGATACGGTTCGCACGGCAAAACAGAGTCTTGATAACACCAATCTTATACGACAGGGGAGCGAAACTTTTGAAGTGCACGTAGAGACCACCCGATTGACTCTTTTCTATGGGTTTTTAACCCTTTCACTGCTGATGGTAAGTATACTAGGCATGGGTGCATTCTCTCCTGTGCTTGATACTTCCCTGCAAAATCCACCGACAGATAATGACAGTTTCAATCAACAAACATATGTTTTGGTCCCGCTTACAATACAGCTCATTAAAGGCGTGGAATGACGACAAGTTTCGACATAATGGCTTTGACATCCAAATATATTGGAATATCGGAATACAAGTGTGAATGTCAGACTCACATTTTTGGCACGGCATCACAAGCCTCAAGCATCTGATGACCGTCTACAAAGCAAGCGTGATAGAAGGACATTAGGGCAAAGGTGCGACGAAGCAGGAGAATGAAACTGTCTCTGCAAATGCTTGTCTGGATGTAAGAAAACTCAGGAAGAAAATGACGGAAATTGTTCATTTGTCATGACTCATGATGTGTGTACATGTAGCTTCACCACCAAGACCGCCCTCTCTTCGAAACATCTTGGCGACGTCCCTGAAATACATGTACCTTTGCATGAAAGTTTGATCCCACAGAAGGTTCACTAATGCAGCCTACTGATATATATGCATTTTCCATCAAAGTGTTGCCGAATGTGCATTCATTATTCACCATCTTATTTATCTTACATGTATAATAAATAGGAAAGTTTTATGTACGCTTTTGCGCAAATGCAACGAAATTTTTAGAAACTTTCCGATGCACTAGATATTTTGTCTCTTCGAATTTCGATTCTTTGGTTGTTTAATAAATTTTGCGTACGTGTGTGCCTAAAACATTCTGAGGAGTAGTAATTCACTCATCACAGGTGCTAATCGAAAATAACTCAAAAAATATACCAAGCTTGAAACTTTGGGGATAGTGCACTTATGATGAGTATTTGATGGTTAAAATATGAGCAAATTCTGTCGTGTATTTTTAGAAAAAAATGCAAAAAACCGGTTTTTTACATACTATTCATTAAAGTCATAACGTCATTATAATGCAAAAAATATACCACGCTTGAATCAAATTTTCTTTTTATTGGCATGCTTCACACACGCCATATATTTAAAATTTCATTGAAATCTGTCGTGTAGTTGCTCCGCAATTCCCCTTTTTGATTGAATTTTTAATAATATAGATGATAGTAGTATATCTAGAATTTCATCAACTTAAAAAAATATACCCGACACTAGATTCATGAAGTACATTCATGAAACTCTAAATAGGCCACATCTAAAAATTTGTTCATTGCTATCGTGTCGTTTATGAGAAAATTAAGATTTTGTATTTTCAGTAGTAGTATGAGTAGTACATTCCCGCCCAATAATGCATTAGTTCAAGAGAATATACCAGACTTGAAACTTCAGGATTTGGATGCTAGAAGTCTCTATGATAAAATACCGGGGTACTTAAATTACAAGAAATTCGATCGTTGACTTTTGTAGCAAGATGCAAAACTTCTTAGTGTGTTTTCAAGTATGTAGTCTATATTACACAAGTAGTATATCATTATTCAAGCAGTAGTGTTCAAGTAGTCTACATGCATATTACACTGTGCATAGAATATCTGAAAGCACGCAATAAAAACAAAGGAAGCAGAAGAGTTATTCACTCAGAGAAAGCGGTGAGGAAGCGAACATAGTTAAAGTCTTTGACCGCTAGCAGCAACGCGCTCATTGACTTTGGCGTTGACTTGAAACGGTTCCACGTGTCTTTGAAGTGGTGATGACACGACTCTATTGCTTGCTCACTAAGCCATGCCAAACCGGGATTTTCATATTTGCAGAAACTGTCCAAGATGGTGAAGTATTGCATGATTTAAGCAAAGTAAGCATATAAGAGAAGTATGCAATCAAAGCATGATTTGTGGGGACATCTATGATATTACTTTTTTGCCAGCTCTTATAAGCAACTTTATTTGATATCTCAATTGATTATAGAAGAGTATTGAAATATTGAATGAAGTTGACTGAATGGCTATGTCAGAACTATGGAACTAAGATTAAGGTCATAGCTATACACAGTTGTAGATCTAATAGAATCTAGAAATGACACAGAAATCAGTCGAATTTCGCATTACTGGAAAGAAGGCAGGTCATATTGATACATAAATGTTCTCGATACTTTAATCACGATGAAGTGTTGAATAATACGATTTATTGTTTTTGATTGACAAGAAACATCAAATTACCTTTTTTCTGAGATAATGAATTCATACGATCGCACCTTCATTATAGCGATTGTCGATGAAATTAAACTGAAAAGAAAAATAGCATGTTAAGGAATACGTAAGGTTTGAGAAGTTCAAAAGCATGGCACTGGGTCCCCCTGAAAATCATTCAGTATTATCCACTCATTGGTGGGGGTGTCACCAGGTTCCAACCGGCTCATTGTTGCCCAGTTTTGCTTCACATTAATCAAAATGATGTGATGAACAGAACTGCACGACACAAATTCAATAAAACTTAATGATAACATCACGAAATAAAAACAGATCTAATGTCACTTCAATAAGAAAGATTTTAAATTGGAAAACATAACAAAGATATGAATTATTTTAGTTTAAGAAAGACTCGTAATGTGGCATATATGTCAGTACAAATAAGTAATTGAACAAAAGCGCAATGCATTAAAGGTAAACGCATATAGGAAGCATATTCTGAATGATGAACTTATAATAATACATGTAACTAATACATAGGGAATTATGAAATTATAAAAAAATGTGCATAGCAATTATTTTCTGGAAATGTCATGTGCATGAAAGATATAAATATAATTTTTTTGCATATGTTTTTGTAGAAATGTGACAGATGAACAAGTGATAAACAGGTGGAATTCACAAATTAGAATGAAATTATATATCATGTTGGAGACAGTAAAATTACTTATGATCGTCTCATTTTATTATTTTCATATGACTTAGACAAAATTTTTCTCTTTCTTTGATCTCTTCTTTTTTTGGCTTCATTTATCTCATATAATTGACAATAAAATCGAATCGACTTTCTTATCCATATTCTGCGTAGACCAAAGACTATGTATTCCACTGTCTTTGGCGTAGACTTTCATCAAAAATTCTTAAATGTGTTTCACAAGCATTTACGGTGTGATTATGAACTTCATTAGCTGTTGCTGTTAATATTTCCTGAACAATATTTCTTTTGGTTATGTGAAATCTCAATTATCTATGTAAGAAATTTTCTAGTTTTATAAAAAACGATAATAATGCCTCATTTGGATATAGAAGATGGGAATTTACGTCAAACTTACGGAATTGAGTAAAAGAGTCTAATGGAGAATTAGAGCATAATGATTTTTCACACTCCATACAATTATTGACCTTATTCAAGTAGGCTGAAATGGCTGAACCCGCACAATAAATGAGTTCATCCTGCTGTGATGTTGTCCTATTCACGATGGGAATGCTTAACATGTCACGCGTAGCCAATATTTTCTCTTTCCTCTCTATGCAAGGTCTGGTAGGTTCGTACTCATGTTTTGACAAAAGAGAAGACGCCTCATCAACTTCATTATGGATACCTCCTGAATGTATATATCAATAATTTACCCTATTGCAAATATTCAATGCATGCAATTAGAACTGGTTAATAATGAAGAATTATTACATGAGATTACTAATTAATTAAAATTAAAATTAATCGCTTAGGCTTTCAGCTTACTTAATGTGTCCATCAATGAGAAAAAGTTATTTTCCTCAGGCTCGACAACATTTCCTTTGCCAACAGAGCAAATCATAAGACAAGCTGATGCCAATCCCAATGTTGCCCGAAATGTCCCAGCGTTTGGACAGTAGTTATGACCATTGTGTCCTCGGATAATACTGAAGAGATTCTGGAAATTCAATGATACATTTTACGAAAGAGACAGGGATTTGATCATGCATCATATATATAATTCAATTATGCAATCGCATCTACACTGTAAATCGCTGGATACGAAAATTACATACAAACACATACCAAGTTTACATACAATTTGAAACCAACATTTGATACGAGATTCTGGTATATATAAAGAAATCTGGTATGTTTTTCATACGAATGGCCATTTACTTTCGTATGTGATTGGTATGTAAACGATACGAACTATGCTAACTGTGATTGGCTGTTTTACGTTGAAATACGAATTCTTGGTATGTTTTATATACGAGACCCGATGCAAATTGGTATGTGTTTCGTATGTCTTTCGTATGAATAGCTTTATGTCATATGCCAAAAAATATGTTATACTACATACTACTTACAAATAACTTTTTTCCAGTAATACCAGCCGTGAACATTTCTTTGTGAAAGTGTGGTATTTAACTAGATTAGATTTATTGTGGAATTAAAGCCGCATGTCATCTTTGCAACTTGTCTTGTAGCATTTACAAGACACATATTTAGCTCAATTCCTTGAACTAAATTGATAAACATCATTTCAATAAAACGTTAACTTTACAGCAACCATGTTGACTTATATATCTCAAACATAACTATTTTTGCGTTCATGAATTATAATGTGTCTTTATTTTGGATTGATAATATGCTTAGTTCCAAAATTACATAATGCATAATTGTTGATGGTCAAATACTTATTGATTATTTATGAAATGCCTCAGACTTACATGTATTAAAATCGAATTCAGTATTGTTAGTTTGACTATAAAATGTCATTATCTCACTACTAACAAAGCAGTAGTAGCATTAGTGTGATCTTTATTGACAAAAAGCCTTAAATCAACATACTTTGGACATGATTGATGCTTTCTTTTAACATTGTGATGGTATGGCTTTAGTATGTAAAGCATACCACACTTGAAATAACATGCGAAAAGCATACAAATATATACCAAGATCATACAGAAATATACCAAAAAAATATTTTGGTATGCATCCTTCGTATGTGATTAGTATTGAGCGATTTACAGTGTATATTATATGCACATGTAGGTACACGCTATCCAATTATAGTCGAAGCTCGTTAATTCGGACACTAATCATTAAGACTTCGGTTAATTAAGATCATGCGGGCGTGGGATTTCTTGTAAGTTCAGCATGTATAAGTTGCTTTTAATTAAGACTTTCGATAATTAAGACATTCAAAGCCTGGCATTTGTGGTCTTAATTACCGAACTTTGACTGTATATTTCAATTGTACAATCTAAACACAAAACGCATGCATGCACATTAATTACATATATGCATGAATTACCTCTAAGGCATTTTGATTAAATCGACCAGTAAGAACAAATACAAAACGATAATTCGTGAAAGCTGTTTGCAAAATTCCTTTAAGACCAGCAATACACTATAACCAACCTAGTTGGACCGGTAAATTTTTCCTTGCATCAGCAATTACCCATGAATGCACCCACTCCAAGAAGCTATCCAGTTTCTGTGGAACAAAGGGACATTAATTTTAGTAGAAATTGGTCGATTATCAATATATCTACATTATGAAAAGCATTACTATGAAAATCTGAAGTAATATAATCGCAAGTTTGTGACTTACAGCCAATACAGATGGAAGATTGTCTGCATATACAGGGCGTTTCCGGGGATCAGAAGAACCACCAAAACAGTTGAATAAATCGAGTAAATCATTTATTGTCTCGACAAAGTCTGCAGTTCCATTAGCCTTGTCAGGTAAATTTCCAAGTTGGACATGCCGACGTAATGCTGTAACGTTTATAGTGATTTTCAATTTTAAGGTAGGCTTACATATTAATTCTGTATAACCAAAGAGAGGTTCGAGAGCATGGTACATGATTCGTGAAAATAAGCTTCATTAAAAGATGCAGAAATGAGATTCTTATCTTACCTACAGCGCATCTTCTACTCATGACGTGAGCTGCTAGGGAAACTGACATTTAGGAGGAAGACGAAAGGAATACATACACAGCACATATTTTCCACGCCAGTTTAAACTTTGACATTGACTCTAGCCGATGAAGTTGTACGATATGCTTCCACTTGAAAGTTCCGGTAGAAGTCTACATGAAACGTGTATGAAAATTTTACACAGAATTTTTGAATAATAAATTATATATATATATATATATATATATATATAAGTAACCCAAAAAGCACTCAAGGAAAAAAGTCAAAGTACCAAAAACCAAAAATTCCCGACCGGTTTCGACCTGATCTACGCAGGCTAGTCATGGGAATGAAATAATTTATTCAAACTCAAATATACATAACAGGAAATAAAACATAGAAATTATTCTATATTTAACTGAGGCTTTAACAAAGAAATGAAATCTGCCTCCTTCTTTTCGCGTTCTATGCGGCTGGCGTTGGCATTAAAAAGATAGATGGGAGCCGCTTCAAACTTCGAAGTGAGATTCCTAGCACACCTAGCTATGTGTTTGCTCATATTTAGAATGGTATACTCTTCATGATCAATCTGCTGCCTATGGATTTGACAAGGTGTCAAACATGAGAACATGTGCTATCACACCCCGTCATAATTTATCCAGAGCTGAAAAAAATAGTTTAAAAGAATTAAAAAATGACGAATCTATCATTATTACTAAATCCGACAAAGGTGGCTCCCTGATTATTTTGGATTACAACTTTTATAAATCACGCATGCTAAAGGAACATTTGCTAGATAAGAATACTTATATATTAATCCCTTCATACACAATGACCACCACTGTAAATAAGATAAAACGCCTACTTCAACAATACAAGGGTTTGTGCACTATTACTAAGAACGAAGAAAATTATCTTACGAAGTTTGATTATCGCATGCCGTATCTATATGGGTTACCTAAGATCCATAAACATAGTGATCACTTTTCTCATGATAAACCTGACGAGTACGGGTGTTTGACTAAAGAACCCCCATTAAATCTTAAGTTCAGACCAATCATCTCTTGCGTTAATTCTCCAACTAGCCATCTTAGCTCTCTGGTTGATGATATACTGAAACCTATAGTTCCGAGGATTCGTAGTTATTGTAGGGATACTTTTCATTTTTTAGAAAGGATTTCTGATCTCGATTTGAACACAGATGATATTATCCTGGTCTCTTTTGATGTGGTTTCATTATATACAAATATCCCCCAATCTTTAGGAATGGATTCGATTAAGCACTGGCTGCGAGAGTATGAAGACTTGCTACCTAGCAGATTTGATAAAGATTTTGTATTAGATTCACTGAGTCTTGTTCTGCAAAATAATTATTTCACTTTCGAAAATGAGACATATCTACAAATATCTGGCACAGCGATGGGTGCGAAAGTTGCGCCATCTTATGCGATTCTTATTATGGGTTATCTTGAAGAAAAACTATATAAGCGGTTACTTGATTTTTACGATGCCATGACGGTAGAAAATATTAAGAAAAGATGGATAAGATACATTGATGATTGTTTCATATGCTGGGATAGGAGCTTTGGTAGTTTAGACTGCTTTCATAATATTCTTAACAGCCTTGACAGTAGCATTCAATTTACGATAGAGTATAGTTATGATGAAATTAATTTCCTTGATGTCCGTCTATATGTAAACAAGAACTCTAATACATTGGAAACAGATATACATAGAAAAATAACTGATAGTCAGAGCTACGTACCTTTTGATTCAGGGCATCCTAGGCATATTTTGAAAAACATACCGTATTGTTTGGCTAAACGGATTCATAGCATTGTATCTAATGATGATAATAAGATGCTACAACTAAATCAATTAAAGTCAATTCTCTTAAAATTGAAATATCCTCCAAGCTTAATCGATAACTCGTTCGCCAGGGCTCGTAATAGTTCTGAGGAGAGTAGGTCTACAGTGGTCAACAAGAAGGAAGTTGAAAATGCTGTGCCGTTTATTTGTACTTTTAATCGCAACAACCCTAATGTATATACAGAGGTGATAAAACCTGTTGCTCAAAGTTTGTGCTTAGTTGATCCGTTCCAGGAAATTCGTTTTTTCAGGTCTTACAAACAACCACCATCTCTGCTTAGAATCCTTAATAGCAATAATAGAAAGACAATTGAAGGTATTTCTCCATGCGGGGAACCGCATATATATATATATATATATATATATATATATATATATATATATATATATATATATATATATATATACAGGTACATATGACACCAGATTTTCTGTGAGTTGAAATGTAAAACGCGAATAACAATGAACATGAAATAAATGCATGTAAAAGTAAACAAAAGTATGAGCACAATGATTCAATAACTTCAACTAGCAGTCAAACAATAATATCGTATTTACCATTATGTAATGCCTGATAACATTATTTCTGGTATTTTTCAATAGATGAGGAGGGTCAGGAATTACGTAGACTACATTACCAGTGCTTGGATGAGCAATATACGGTCGATCCGTAGAAACCCCTAACTCTCTCCAAAGTCTTGTCTGGCTTGTCTCCTGATCACATATAATTGACATTACCGTCAAACCTGCATCATGGCAATACCTTAAAGCAGAGGTTACAAGCCCATTCAATTTTGCCCATGAAACGGTGCCTCTATATAATTCCGCTATTATTTCAATGGACGCATGTGCATTAAGTCTTGTTCACACTTAGCAGATCACTTGATCAATCAAATTTAATGATGAAGTATTAGCATGTGGTTGTAGTCAATGAGAAACAAATCGTACGTGGACAATGTTTCATACCATTTGATAAATTGGTTGACCTCCATAAAATGAATGAGCAAGTAGTTCGACCTCTAACTTCATTTTTTTCACAAATTGCGATATGTTACTAAAATTCTGGTTCTTCCTCTACAGTATAAACGAAAAATTAAGGTTGTAGTGCAAATACTTACTGAGAAATCTTGACTTGAAACCCGATTAAGACTTTTGAGTCACCCTGTATATTTATTCATATTTTTAGAAAAACAACATAAAAGATTGCTCACATACTCTTACAAATATTTGCAAGAGATATCTCCTTAACATTGTCGTAGATGGCATGAAGAAAATTCTACGCAAAGTGACATAGCATGATCTCGAATAATGAAAAATCCAGAGACATATGTTATAAAATGCCATCGGAAAACATCGACGTTTCGGCTCTTTATCCAAATTAGACAGCTGACTCTCTAAAAAAATTTTTAAATTTCCTCTCAAATTATCCGGTAAGCCACTTGACACAGCTAAAAAGTATGGCATTGTAGATTGAAATAGGCCTACTTATATGCTTCATTTAAAAATTGCTTACCTTTATCCTTCTTGTCATGAAGCTTCAATTTACTCCTTCAGTTTCTAGATAAACGCATTTTCAATTTACTTATGACCTTCTGTTGGCGTCTTATCAGTTTCCTCAGATCACCTGGGCAGGGCTTCGACTTAGTTTGATTTCCTTTACTTTGATATAACAAAGTCGTTTGAGTGGAACATTCAGTACTTAGAATCATTGGAATGGTTTCCTCTGAATCACTTCGTTGAATAACTTGTGCCGCAAAAGGAGTGGCTGATAACATCAATCGACTATCTACCAACCTTCTATCAGGGCAGTTGTGCATATTCTCTTCAAAGTGGTCAGAACATACAAGCAATTTGGAGTATTCCCGGGACGAGCAAACCGAATGATTTTGTTAGAAACTTGCTAACTGTTTGGTAATTTTGTGAAAAATAGAAATTTTGATAAATTCCTACTATGTTTGCTAATTTTGTTAGAGGTCTACCAGTTTCTAAGCAAAATAATAAAATTATAAAAAACTTTTTAATTTTGTTAAATATTTATGAAATATTAGTCAAATTATCCTAAATGTCAGAACAAAACATTAATTAAATACATGTTTTCAGATAAGATCTGATATGCCATCCAAAACGCAGTGTGTTGTCAGGAGCATTAAACTTTTGATTGACAAGTATCGATGAGAAATTGTCTCAAAAGGCATTGATTCACTAATATCTCTCATTGAAGACCTGTGATTCGATGCTTGGTCAAATGAGCTTGAAAACAAGTTTCAGCACGAATGTAGCAATCAGATCTTGTGTTCGAAATTGTATGTTTTACTTCCATATTGCTTGTATGAATCTTGTGTATTATCTTCGTGAAAACTACTCGATACGTCATGATATGAGCCTTAAATCGAAGAAACAGTTTAAGTTGTGTGAAATTTCACCGACTCTGAGATCCTATCGAACTGTAGTAATCGCTTCGAACTTGCTCTAATCGTTCTCAGGAAACGATAGGAATTCCCGTGACGGGAATCCTATATTGGGTGCTATATTTAGAAGTCTGTGTAAGGCGCTCAGAGAGTTGCTATCATTTCCCGATGTTTCACGAGTGTGTCACGAGCATGTTGCACGAGTAATCAGTTTTCATGATAATTTCTAAAGCATTACTTTATTCTAATGCATCCCAACCTCTGCAATTATCTAATTTATATTTCTGACCTATTCTGAGAAGGGATTATCATGTCTTCAAGATGGCGAGCCTCCCGACTTCGAACATTGCAAAGGATTTCATCGCCGCGCTCTACGTCTGTCAGTCAGTTCACGGATTCCTCATGTAGTGTGTGGGTGTGATTCCGCTCGTCGAAGTGAAGACTGACGGCGCAGTTTTCTCTATTCATTGAAGATACTGTAATATGCATGTTGTCATCCTTTGTTTAAGATCATTAGCGTCGAGTGTCCAGATGGAGTGTATATGGTGCGTCACTATTATTCAGACATGTGAGTAGCAAATAAATTGTATTTGTAAATCAGGTGTAAAAACAGATGACTTGAAAAAACATTCTAAGCCAACCATTCAAATTATAATGTCCTTCAATTACCAAATAAAATGTACATTCAGTTAAAGAATTAATCTTGTGATTCATCATGATCGTTGATAGGAGATGGAGACTTCGATCCTTGATGATGAGGCATATTTCCCAAAAATAGGGGTGGTAAATTTCCTCCATTTAAAAAAATTGCAAGCGTTCTCCGGATTCTCGAATAGAATCCGAAGCGTATGCGGCTGCCTTCCAGTGGGTGTTTCATTCGGGAGCTGGTCGCGGTACGATGATGATAGTGTGGTCCCTCATCAAATCGTATCAAATCATAAGAAAGTTAACTTCCTCTGAAATTCATCAGCATCGAGTATAGAGAGAGAATCCATATTCTATGGACAATCCTCACCATGACAGCGCGCACCGCTTAGCAATGTGCACAGCAGTCGTCCCATGCGTCATTGAATCTACTGAAAATCTGTTCTTGAGAGAGAAAGGATATAAAAAGTAGTCCACCAATGTGGCATTGAAACAGTCCAAGATACATGACTGAAGTGAAGTGGTCGTGCTAAACATCAGGATCACAGGGCTTCTTTGGGACCACACTATTATCACTGTACCAGCTGGTCGTATGGAAAAAGTTTGAATCTTCTTTTAATTCGCTGATTGATACTGTCGATAATGTAGCCTGCGTGTAAACCGTCGTTTGTCAGGCCTACATGCAGGGTTGGCATATTTTTTTTAAATACGAATTTTTGTGGTTTTTTAAATAGGTCAAATGCTTCACTGTATGATTTGGATTTGTGCAAGACATTTGAGGGTACGTTATTGTTACTGATTTCAGTTAATGGGGAAATTATTTGACATCAAATATCAAATCGGATTTTCTGCTTAACCTGCATATGTTGTCCACCGTGGGAAAATGTGTTATGGATTAATTCGTGCTGTTGTAAATTATTGGAATGATAAAAGATACTAAGATAGTTAAAAATATCACCTGATTGATTCTTATAATAGAAGCTCGATCAAAACCTGTGTCATCTTACTATTTTTCAATTATGCTACATTCTGTATGGCCTATTCCTTCTCTTATGTGCGTCAAATACATTCAATACTTTTTGCATCAAAAACTCTATTGTGCATTTCAGACCGCAATATCATTGTCTATTAAAGAGATATCATAAATGGGAACTGATTGAAACTGACCAAACCAGCACAATTGATAGTAGAGGAACAATTACGACAGTTCTGTAGGCTGACATCTGCTGATGAGGTGAGTCTTTAAATTATGTGATTCTTTGCCACTGCCTCAGAATGTTTTGGTTTTAGCAGCATTGAGTTTTTCTGCTGTTAATCCTTGGAGCGATTCGTAGCAGGATGACTTCAATCAACAGTTATAATGTATAAATATGTAGGGCTATTCTTGTCACTGCCTCCGAATGTTTTGGCTTTAGCAGCATTGAATTTTTCTGCTGTTAATCCTTGGAGCATTTCGTAGCAGGATGACTTCGATCAACAATATATTCAATTAATATCAACGGTAAATTTCATCAATGTTTTGCTACGGCGTAGGTTAACTGTAATTTTATCAATAGAATGTGAGCGGTCTGCGAACCCACTTTATGCGTCAAGATCAAACCCACAAGTTTTATGATAAGTAAATTATACATGTTATAATTATAATGCAATATATTTACACATCGTTAAACTTAATTTCATCTTGACTCATTAAGTGGATTCGCAAGATGCTCACATTTTATTGATAAAACTACAGTTCATCTACGATATATGTTGTGGCAAAATATTGGAGCATGTCTAGAAAACATTCTAAAAATGTTTTAAGATAACATTTTCATAATATTCTCATGTATTGTCATTTGAACATATAACATTTTTTGGAATGTTTTTATAGCAAATTCACGACATTTTCTGAACAGTTTTAGAATGTTTTTGTTGGGAATTCACGTAAGAGTTGTGTAAGATAATATCAGAGAGAAATTTGAGACATTTTGTTAGAATTTTACCAAATAAATTGCTATTTGCTAAAAATTGGCAAATCATCAGCTATGTTAGATAAATATTTGATAAAATTTTAGTAGAAGTTTAGTAAAATGTTGTCAAGTATTTGCCAAATATTTAACAAAAGCATCTGGTGTGTTCGTCCCGGGTTTATGCAAATTATCCAGATACATCAAATTATGTCTGTTGATGTTCATTGCTCATTGCATTGCCCTGAAAAAAGAATTACAGTATCTTGACTAACCTACATTTTCTCAATATGCATCAATTACTTGAATGGATGAAGTTTGACCTAATTGACTCAGTTTTAAATATATATATATATATATGTATATATATGACTCGGTTTTATATATATCAAGACTCTATGTTTCATCCTAGCACACACGCATGCTTTATTCTATGAATGTATACTGTACACAAAATAGGATGTATGGTGGTTATTTTGTAAACTTGCAGTTCATATAGCATATTTTTTGGTTGAAGGAAGACGTTTTCTAAATTGATAATAAGTTGATTATTAAGCTTCGGCTATAAGCTTAGATAAAAAATAAAATAACAAGCAATAGCGAACAACGTCATTACAAGGGTGTTAGATTCGCTATGATAGGTGGACGATTAACTTGACGATCGATATAGTACAATAAATTATGATGAAGTCAACTAGATATGTAAGTCTGCAATTTTTTTGGTGTGTTGTGAAACTTTACGTTGTCTATGTGTAGGCCTACATTAATACCCACTAGCCTATGATGCAAGTTCATATACATATGTATAGACCTACATTAATAATCACTGACATAAATCATCATGTTGTAGTGCCCATCATTGAGCAGATAAATAGATTTCGCACCATCAGTGTCTGATTCGTTCTATTTTACCTGATGTCAAAAAGCATCACCCGAACTACGAAGCAAGGTAATCAATGCCCGCTTGAAATTTTTGAATATGCCTACTCACGGAGATTATATAAGGTCATCAATTTGTATCTTCTGATATGCCAAAAAAATGTTCTCAAACATACCGATTTTATTTAAAATTGAAAGCTGTATAATTGCTTAAGAGACAGATTCATCAGATAATGATGTGCAAAATACATAACTCTGAAATTTCCGGTGAATTCGATTAGGGCAAGCTGTACTATATGAATAAGATAGCCCTACTGTGAATGAATCATGGGTAACTTGTTCAACAGATATCCATTTATAAGAAGTAGGTGCTTCTAGCGATCATTACTAAAAAATATTTTGCAGAATATTTGGCAGTAATCATGATGTCATACAAAAATTTAACCATTCAAAATAATTCGTATTTCGACGAATTGTCTCGTCTAAATAACCTCACTGCATAGTTTCGGCTGTTGGCACACACTTTCACGGGGGGGGGGAATAACTGGGCCTCAGTTATCCGGTTATTTACACGTAACATTGCGTGCGAATAATGTGTCATTTAGTGTCTGATCAGTCATCATCAAATCAGGTCATGAGGTGGTAATACAAAATCAACTTTATATTAGCTGATTGAATTGGCTGCAGAACCGCTTATTTTCTTAAAATGAAATTACTAACTCCCATAATGCACCACCTTTCGTCAGCTGCCATTCCTTTTTCTTAAATAGGCCTGCTGAAACTGTTCTTAAAGAACGCTCACTATTCAACGTCGCAACTTGGAGGAAGCTATTCTTATGACATTCATGTGGTAAACTGGGTTGAACCGGATCATTTTTGCGAAATTTATTTAGTTGCTCATGTATAGTTCACGTGGTGAAAATTAACGCACTGTCTGCATTTATGGCGATTGCCTTTAGTTTCATTATATGCCAAAAATTTGACCGACTTACTGATCCAGTTGAATGCGTCATAATTTTTTATACTAGATCAACCAAATGGATGATCAACTAACTAGATGAATGGGATGTACGTCAACAATGAACCTTGTCATAAATGAGTTTTAGTGGACTATGTAGTTGAACATAAATGAATTGGCACTGAAAAGTTATATTCTTGCTAAATGAGATGTAGAACCGTGTTCATGAGACATCAACTGTATTATATGTAGTGACCTTTGACTAGGTGTTGCGCAAATTTGACGATTTAAGTTGAATGAACCTACTATCATTGACAACAACTTACCAGACGCCCTTTTACGCGGTCAGAATGATTCTTCCACAGCAAAATTTATAACACCATGCGCCATTCAGCCTGTCGTTCACACAGTCTCACTGAGTCATTGTCTGTCGCTGTCTGCTATACTCTTTAATAACAACAGTCAGACAACGATTCAGTATGACGTCACAAGTGTAAACGTCGAGTTATTTGTGTGGGAGCATCTCGTTCAATTCTCATGATGACGGTGGAATTTCCAACAGCTGGTTACTCTGGGCACAGTGACTTAAGACATCGCTAAAATAAGGGCATGCTGTGTTGTTTTAGGACACACACAAGGGTCACGTGCTTCAACCACGCAGAGTTGACCTTCACTGTGATGGGAAACGTAGCATTTCCATCATACACTGTAAATCGCTGGATACGAAAATTACATACAAACACATACCAAGTTTACATACAATTTGAAACCAACATTTGATACGAGATTCTGGTATATATAAAGAAATCTGGTATGTTTTTTATACGAATGGCCATTTACTTTCGTATGTGATTGGTATGTAAACGATACGAACTAAGCTAACTGTGATTGGCTGTTTTACGTTGAAATACGAATTCTTGGTATGTTTTATATACGAGACCCGATGCAAATTGGTATGTGTTTCGTATGTCTTTCGTATGAATAGCTTTATGTCATATGGCAAAAAATATGTTATACTACATACTACTTACAAATAACTTTTTTCCAGTAATACCAGCCGTGAACATTTCTTTGTGAAAGTGTGGTATTTAACTAGATTAGATTTATTGTGGAATTAAAGCCGTATGTCATCTTTGCAACTTGTCTTATAGCATTCACAAGACTCATAATTAGCTCATTTCTTTGAACTAAATTGATAAACATCATTTCAATATAACGATAACTTTTCAGCAACCATGTTAACTTATATATCTCAAACATAACTATGTTTGCATTTAATGAATTATAATGTGTTTTTACTTCGGATTGATAATATGCCTTATTTCAAAATTACATGATACATAATTGTTGATGGTCAAATACTTATTGATTATTTATGAAATGCCTCAGACTTACATGTATTAAAATCGAATTCAGCATTTAAGGTATCACTCTTGAATGTCATTATCTAACTACTTACAGAACAGTAGTAACATTAATGTGATCTTTATTGACAAAAGTCATTATCAACATACTTTGGACATGACTGATGCTTTCTTTTAACATTGTGCTGGTATGGCTTTAGTATGTAAAGCATACCACACTTGAAATAACATGCGAAAAGCATACAAATATATACCAAGATCATACAGAAATATACCAAAAAAATATCTTGGTATGCATCCTTCGTATGTGATTCGTATTGAGCGATTTACAGTGTAGGCAAAAAATGTTACTAAAAAAGCAAGCAAGGATTTCTTTCTTCTCTTTCCAGGAAATATTTGTATTAGATGCAATCTTAAATATGTAGATAAACAATATCTAAGCGCAAAATGTAGCAATTTCTCCACTGTTTCATCTGTAAAACCATACCATTCAGAAATGACACGTCCATCAGCAAAATTGACATGAAATATGAGAATCCTGATGAATTTTGGGTAGGAATCAATTGGAAAATTGAGTTATTGCCAAAAATTTTAGCCACAGTAATTTTTGAAATTGGTAAATGTGAAATTCTGAAAATCATATTGGCGAAAAAAGATGGCGGACATGTCGCCAAAAAAATACATTAGAGCAATGAGTTGATTGCACACTTAACATATTTAAACACTTTGGATTTAACCCTTTGAGGACTGGTGGTCCAAAAATGGACCACCTCTTATATGATCTGTATATTTTCATCTAACTGCACTAGTGCTAGTTATACCACATGGATATATTCAAGACGATGTATAAATTAAATCCGAACTCTTCAATTTTGTTTTAAGTTGAAACATTTTGATTCAATCGTCAATACAATCATCTGGCGACAAGAAAATATTTTTTCAAGTCAGTGTTTCGGTAAGTGACGAATATCTTCCTTTCAAAACAAGCTTTTGTATGTTTATCACAAACTATTATCACTTCTGACCATCCCCAACACTCTCCAACCGTTGGTATAGCAAAATTTACAATTTTTCAATATTCAGTATTACTTTGTAGTGGTGGTTCATATTTGGACCACCAGGCGTAAAAGGAGTCTAAAACAGGCTATTTTATGATGTATTTACATATGTATTATATGTATTATTTGATACCAAATCTAGCAGGATATAATGACTTCATGTACGTATATGTAAAGAAATAACATTTAGCTAAAATTGACATCAGATGGTAGAGCTGAAATGATTAGTGACTTGCATCAATAACAATGAAGTAGGCATACAGGTTGTAGGCCTAAATGATATTTTGCGCCTAGTTTGCAGTATGAAATAGAAGTAGGCGCACTACGTATATAAGTGGCCACTTGACTGCAAAACAAAGATGATGTGACAGTAAAGAAAAATCATGACTGAAGTAGAGGCCTGCTTGACGTCCGTCAAAAGAGGGATTCGAACTCTCCCTCGCTAGAGCTAGGCTCGCCACTCTACTCCTGAGCTATTTCAGTTGACGAGAAGACATGTGCTGTAGCGATGCTTTATCATTTTCAGGTGATGTCTGAACGCGTACGCCATTTCATTCGACGGAGAAGAGCAGCTGAGGCGGCTATCGGACTGTTATTCGGGAATACGTCTGATGAGGAGCCAGAGATTTCTACATGGGTGGGGTTGACTTGGCCGATCAGTTGAAAGAGGGTTACGAAATTGATATTCGTGCAAAGTACAAATACTACCTTCGTTTGTTTTTCGACATGCTGGATATGTCAATCTGCAATTCATACATTGTTTTCAAAGATTGTGCGCATTCAGAATCAAAACTGTCTTCGAAGGAATTCAGACAAGTTGTTGTTCGATCACTCGTGGCATCGTTTTCATCTCGCAAGAGATCGTCTTCGGAAATGGTTGGCAGCAAGAAACGTCGTCTGGACGTTCGGCCTGTCTGTCAGCATTTGCCGATTCATTCAAGCCAAAGAGGCCGTTGTCATCATTGCTCGACAAAGAAGACGAACTTTCGCTGAATATAAAATGCAGTGTATGCAATGCTCATGTTTGCTTGAATTCAGAACGAAATTGCTACTATCGATTTCATGAGTAGTACAGCATAGGACTCCTTTGACGTCTAGTGGTCCATTTATGGACCACCTACAGAAAATGCACTGAATTCATGTAAATAGATATTTTTAGAGTCGAAACATGTTGTTTTGCTTCTTTAGGCATAAAAAACACAAGAAACATTGACACAAAATATTTAGTTTGATTGTCGTCCTTAAAGGGTTAAGTAATAGGAAGGAGATATGTATCATGCATTTTGAGGAAAAATATTTTACCATATCATGATAATTACAGATTGAGGTACAAATACATCAGTTCAGTGGTTAATGAAGGTCATCAATTAATTGACATTAAATTGCGAGTGAAAACATTCCGTCATTAATAGTATGTTTGAGTTTGAATTTTCCTGGTGCTCTCATCTTACATTTTTTGAGAAAAACTTAAGAATTGTACAAATAGGAACCGGCTACCCAGTTCTAATTACAGTAATTCTTATTCATAGTAACGCTATGGTAACGTCAGTAATGGGCAAAAGACCGTTCCAGGACACCGAAAAATTCAGAAAAATCAGTATTTTTAAAAACGACTAAATTCATGAATTTTGGTCATTTTTTCAGGTTATGAAGACCTGAATTCATAAATTTAGGCGTTTTAAAAATACCCAATTTTTCAAATTTCTCAAAATCTCAAATTTGAGATTAAGATCATTTTTTCTCTCTCTTAAATCATGACCGTTCCAGGACACCGAAAATCATAAAAGTTAAGAATCTCAAATTTGTGATTATGACATTTTTCTTGCTCAAATCATGACCGTTCCAGGACACCGAAAATCATAAAAGTCAAGAATCTCAAATTTGTGATTATGACATTTTTCTTGCTCAAATCATGACCGTTCCAGGACACCGAAAATCATAAAAGTTGAGAATTTCAAATTTGAGATTAGGATCATTTTTTACTTTGAAAATCATGACCGTTCCAGGACACAACATCAGAAAAATTGGTATTTTTAAAAACGTCTAAATTTATGAATTTTATCCATCTTTCAGGTTCTTAAAATATGAGATAACTAAAATTATGTGACAAAAAATATTTCTTAAAAAATGGAAGAAACAAAAGTGGAAGAAACCGCAAGAATATATCTTTCGTTATCATATGAACGTAGTTCTACTTTAATGAACATTGAAAAAATGAACAAAGAAAAACACAAAGATAGAGTTAGGTATATGAAAGATAAGGAATCTCAATTATTATTAAGATTAGAGCATTATAAAACATTAAGAAAGAGATGGACTAAAGCTAAGAATGTAACACAAGGAATTGGCATATTCTTAACAATAAGTTTAGGAGTATTTACAATTGTTATATCTTCAGGTGTTTTACTAATTCCAGTAGTTGCTACAGCTTTAACAGGTACGGGTGTTTTTACAACTTCATTTATTACAATGTTAGAAAAATCTTTAATATCAAAGAAACGAAAAACATTAAAACTAAGCATTTACGTATTAAAGAAGTTTATGACAAATTACACTACTACTTTCAAAGAGTATGTGATGATAATGTTATTACGTTAGATGAGATTGAAAAATTTGATCAAATAGCTAATGAAACTAATAAAATATCATTTCAATTACAGTCAGAAAAAGTTGGTGATAAAAATAAAAAGGATGATAAAACTTTTAGTGATGGTAAAATTTCTAATGAAGAAAATGATAAATTTTTTTAGAAGAACTAAAAACTTTATTAGACAAAACTTTATTACACAAATCTTTAGACGAATAGATGTTAGACAACAAAGAAATAAAAAAATAATTTGTTCAGTAAAATGCTTTTGTTGTATTCCAATGTTACCACAAAATTCGAATATTATATTTTGAAAATGGATAAAATTAAAGCTGATAATAATAACAAAAAAATATTATAATACTATATTTGTATATTTTTATCACTCGGTAAACAAATCTTCTATAACTCTATCATGAATTTTTTTATCAATATTAATTGTAATGAAGCCATAATCTTTTGACCAAGCATTATTACACGAATGCTTATATTCATCTTTATCTCTTATACATAAATCTCTTAGCAAATCACATAAGTTTCTTGCATTTATTTCAAATAGTATAAATATATTTGCATTCTTTCTAATAACACTTCCATCTAATGAATACATACTTTGTGTTAAATAAAACACACTACAGTTATTATGTCTACCTCTTGAGAAATAATTTCTCTGAACTGACTGATTTCTATCATTAACGCAATCATCAAAAATTACACAATGTTTCATTGTTTTATCTAGTTTACTAGGATCTTGCATATTACCACTATCATCTATTAATTGTATCTTTATGTGTTTATTTTTATCAGATTCTACTAATTGATTATTTTTTGCTGCTTCTTCGCACCACGAACTTATTTCTTCTTCAAATTCAGATTTTTCATATTCTTTGAATAATGAAGCAATTGCTGTTTTTGTAAGATTATTTTCAAATCCACATTTTAGAAATTGATAGATGGGTTGTTCTGCTGTTGTTGTATAAATTATAAGATTGTTATAATCCAAAAAATTTGGAGTCGTTAAAATTTTAAATAATAGATACGTTTTTCCACAACCTGATCTTCTACAAATAACTGACAAAACTTTATTAGATAAATTTGGATGATGATTAAATTTAAGTTTTTTATATTTAATGGTAGTACTTCACTCATTTTTAATAAAAAAAATTTATTTTATTTTTTTTTGGTTTTAAACAAGAAGAACAAGAAGAAGAATAATAAGAAGAAGAAAATTAAGCTTCTCTAGCTTCGCGTGGGAGTTTATACTCTTCACCTCCAAAATATATTTCGTGTCCTTTCTCATCAGTGATTCTAATGTTAATGTTGTTAATAGTTTTTCTTGTAATAGGGAAATATATTAATGTTTGGGGAAATAAATTTAATCTATAACCAATGGGTATAGTAAAAGCTGGAAAAATGAATATTAAATTTGACAATTTACCATTTATATATCCTCCTTCAATAATGTCACAATGTACAACAATTGAATTTATTTCAGTTATTTTTGGAATCTTCTCACTTAAATGATAACATTGACTATAGGTTTGCTTATTAAATCCTAAAAGCTTTGACAATGATCTATCATGATTAAAATCAACTTGATGATTTTCATCTAAAGTAAGAGAAAATTTATTAACTGCCGGTTCAACTGCAAAATGTAATTGTTTCTTATCTTTGAATGGTATACCTAAATGTCTCTTAATTTCATTTGATATTGATTCAACTTCGTAAGAACCAGGAAGAAAAGTTAGTATTTTCCATGTTTTACCTTTATCAGTAGAATATCTAAATTGGTCATTCACATCTTTGATAACGTTTTGAATAATGTTAATGTGGAGAAACTAGTCAATGCAATTTGATAATTTTTATTTTGTTCCAAATGTAAAATGGGTTCTAAATTAAAAGTGTGTGATGAAGTAGTTGTTATAATTTTTAACGTCGTACTAAATTTTGATGAACCTAAAATCTCTGTTAGATTTTCTAAATGATTATTAATTTTGTCAAAATCTACTGATGATAATGCTCTCGAAGACATTTTTTAGTTAAAATTTTAAATAAACATTTTTTATAAAAAATTAAAAACAACATATTTCAGCTATACTTTTATAATCCTCTTCATTTAGAATCTTCATTTCTAACAGTCCTTTCAATATAGCATGAATTTCATTGAAACTAGAATTATGTCCTTCTTTTATTGCCGATATTAAAATATTTAATCTATTTAATAATTCTTGTGGATCATCTGGTAAAAATACAGTTGTTTCTGTTTTAAAACCTTTCCCTACTTTAACTCCCTTTGATAATAAATTTTCTAATTGTTTATAACGTCTAAGAGATTTTGCTGCACCAACTCTATCTAACATAGCTTTATATTTTATAAGATTTTCTACAGCATAATTATTTAAAGCTGCTCCTCTTAAAAGATTAACAAAATTTCTATCTAAATTAAAAGGAGATTTATCTGGTGAAAAAATTAAACCTCGAAAAGGTTGTGGAAATATTTCTTTTCCGCCAAGATAAAATCTTGCAAATAATTTTTTATCTAAAAAGAAAGTAGAATGTTCAAATAGCATAGATTTTGGTAATTTTTTATCTATGTTTGCTTCTAACAAACCATAATCATCTAATAGTTTTTTAAGTACTGGATCCGCTATATTAATTTGTTTTTCAAGAGCTTTAAATGGTTCGACAGTTTTTTCATAATCAGTTTTTATTTCTTCAGTTAATTTTAATTGGTGAAACATATCAGATTGTATACCAGCTTTTTTTATTCTATGTTGAAGATGATTTTCTTTCATAATATTTTTTTGTTTTATTAACTTGTCTAATTGTTGAATTCTTTCAAAATTATCAGCTCTAATTTTATCTATTTTTTATATTATATTTTTATATTTTTTATATTATTTTATATTAAATTTTGATTTATATTACTTTATATTTTATTAAATTTAACTATCTTAGAAATTAGAAAATAAAAAGGTAAAGTAGTTATTCCATCAGGTAAAATTTTTCTTTTATCATCAGATGGATCTAATGCTAATTTATGTTCTTCTTTTAAATACATTTTTTGTTTTTTTGAATGAAGTCTATAATTACATGCTGTTTTTATTTCATTATTAAATAATGCAATCTTATAATCTTGAAATGCTATTTGGTTAGCCATTGATGCCTTTGAAATTCCTTTTAATGTTTTATGTGTTTTAATATTATTAATTGTATTATAACAATAACATTTAGATTTTAAAAATATAGCTTCTGTTATGAAATCTTCATTTCCTTCTAGTTCATCTTTTACTTTACATAAATCAGAAGGATGAATGATATCTTTTATTTTATTAATTTCTTTATCAAGTGAAGAATTATACGGTAGTGTCATTTCTAAGAAAACGGAATCCGTATCTGTAAAGTGTAATTTATAGTTTTTGCCACAAGCAGATGCTAAATAATCATATATAAATTTATACATAGATAGTTTAGCTAATTCTAATATAGTGAATCCAATAAAATTAAACTTATCATGTTTTACGCTAATTCGACGTAAATTTACAGCACATAGTTCATCACTGAATCTAGTAGTTCTTTTATATGTAGGTTTCCTTGTTAAATTTTGAAACCTATCTTTATCATAAACTACTGTATTTCAATATTTTGTCTATTACGCACATTTTCTAAAGTCTTGCCATAAAATACATTATTCATTAATTTAAAGAATACCTTTCCAAAATCATCTTTATTTCTTTTAGCTATTTTACGTTTTTCAATATTGAACTCTATATAATTTTTAACCATTTAGATTTTCTATACTCTAGTTTTCTATGTATTTTAGTGAGAATCATTCCATGTTCTAACTACCAATCTAGCATTCTTCCTTCAACAACATACTTTCTTTTATTACTTTGTGTTAACATAAGTTTTTTTGTTGGTCTGTATTTTTTAGGCATTATAGATTTTTGATAATCTGAAAAATCTTCTATATTGGGAATTTTGTTTTCGGGACAGAAAGGATAATATTTTGTTGCGCCTTTTATATAATCAGGGTACACTAAATCAACTTCATATATATAACCAAAATTATAATTTCCATCATGTGTTTTTTGATAATCAAGAATATTAAACCATGTCATTTCACCTGTTGGTAATTCTTGTATCATGCAAGAAGAATATAAGCTATTAAAATCATAATATAACAAATAGTTTTCTCTCATGATTTCATCAACGGCTGCTTGACTATCTTCATTTGATATAAGTCCTTCTATATTTTGATTAAACAATTTTATTAACTGATCGCTTCCTTCTGGAGATAGAGGTTTCATTATTCCATAATCATCAGGATTTACTTTTTTATTATAACACTTAACATATCTATTACCTAAAACTGATGAAACTCCACCTCTAATACCAGATTCAAAAAATAATAATTTATCATATGTATTTTCTTTATAATGTTCACGTTTAACATCAGTATGTTTTAATCCTGCTAACCATGTTAAACCTGGTGTAGAATAACAATAACATGGATCTATTCCATAATATTCTAAACACATGTCACGAAAGTTTTCAAATAGATCAGCTAGTATTAACATATCTATCTGTAGATATTTCATTGTATAATCATACATTGTTTTGCAATTTAACTCTCTCCAATTTTTTTCAGCTTCTGCATAATCTTCTTCAGATAATTGTGATTGTTTTAATGTTGATTTAAATTTATTTATTGGAGGAAGTCGTCTTTCTTCCATACTTTTATTCACAGAATTAAAATCTCAAGTTAAATCAGTCTTCGACTGTGAACCGCAGGTTATATATTCATACGGAAATATTCCTTTTAAAGGTTTTGAATTATATTCATTTAATATTTTACATTGTTCAGGTTTCAAAGTTTTTCCCATAACATCTAATGAATAAGGAGGAAAAAATCTAAATGTATCTAAAATTGTAATACAACCTAATTGCATTGAAAAATATTCTTCTTCTTGTTTACATAGTACTTTTATTTGTTGTTGTTCTAATTTTTCATATGAAAATAAATCTTTCATTATTAAATGGAAATCATATTTAGAACCATTATAGAAATATAAAGGAACAAATTTATATCTAAATTTATTTGCATTAAGATTACAAGAATTATGTGCTGCACCTCTATATAATCCATTTAGATGATCATGATCTTTTACTTTATCAAGATATCTACCTCTGCCAGTTTTATAATTATTTGTAAATTCTTTTCCACAGTAAAACATTTTATTTCATCATTAAAATTATATTTTTCTTCATCCGTTAATGGAAGCATTGGTATATTTGTTTCAAGCAATTGTGAAAAGCGACCTTGTAATTCTTGTACTTTCTTTGTAAACATTTCTGAACTATCTTCACCATAGTATTGTTAATATTCTGATTTAGATAATTCAGGATAATTTGAATGAATGTACATTCCCCAACATAATGGTTTTAGTTCAAATAAATATTTTTCTTTACTTTGTTCAGATGCACTTTTTTCATATTTACAAACCGAAGGTTCTAGGGCTTGGCCCGTACCATTATCAGAATTTTGTGTCATGTTAACATTATATGCTTCGAAATCACAATAAATAGTAAAGGGTACTTTAGTTTTGTAATAATGTCTATTATAAATTAAATAATCATCTTTAGGAAAAGTATTTTCAACTGGTTCGTTTTGTTGACAATTCTCCAAATGTCTATTCATTTCATCTTTAGTTCTAAAGCTCGTCATACATTGGAGACAGGGAAAATCAGCACTATCTGAAGTTTTTGTAAATATAGAAACATCTTTACACAATATAAAATGACCCTGATAATATAATATATTCGCTTGTGCTGGTTGTTTTGTTTGTTTTAATTTTTCAAATTTATCTTGATATATTACATGTGTTAAGTCGAAATATCTTTGTAAATCTTTTTCATACTGTTGATAATTTTGATTTAATATTTGTAACTGATAACTATATTCTTTATCATATTGTTCTTTATATTGTTGTAGACATTTTTTTAAAGATTCATTTATTTTTTGATTGTTTTCATTTTCTGCATTATTTAATTCTTTATTGTCTTCATTATTTTCTTCATTTAATTTTTGAGTCGTTTCTATCTTATCTTGATATTTATGACCATATTCTTGTACTAATATTTTTGTTTTTTGTTGATAATCTGTTTTACATTTTTGTAAAATTTCATTTAAATTTTGTAATTTTTGTTGATATTCTAAAGATAAAGATAAATAATCGGTATCATAATCATAATTATAATTACGTCCTTTATAATTATTATGATTAATCATTATTGGTGATAGTGTTTTAACAATTTCAAATTTTTCAGTAAATATTATATTTCCTTGGTAAAAAATATTATGATGCATGTAATTTCCTCTATCATTATATACTATTTCTGATTGACATAAATTTTCATTATTCAAATAAAATTTTTTTGAATCTGAGTAAAGTGGAATAATTTTACCAATAGAAACATAATTCACATTTAATTCAAAAACATTTACTTCTATTAAATTTTTATTCTTTTTATGAAACTTTATTAACCTATTATAATCATACGGAAATTCATCTAAACCATCAGAAAGATCAAATTCCTTTATATATTCTTCTTTATTATAATGACTTAGTCTCTCTTTGTGATATTCTACAGGATGTAAATGTGCTATAATACTCCACAGAAAACAATAATCATCTTCATTTTTTATGTTGATTATTTGTGGTGAACTGAAAGGCAAAGGAACGTAACTACCACCAGTATTATTTTTATGTTTCTCAATTACTATTTTCTTAGATAGTATTTTGACAAATCACCAACCAGATTCACGTAACTGGGCTTTAATTATGCAATTTTCTAATTTAAGTATCATTTGTTCAAATATGGGTTGTATATCATTTACATTATGAATTTCTTGTGAATTTGTAAAATGTCCTTGTATTATTTCTTCAGGAATTCCATCAGGTCCATTTTTGTATAAAGTACTTCTACATTCATATGACATTTGAAAGATTTCTTAAATATTTTGAAAAAGTTTGTTAATGCATCATAAAAAGTTTTATCGGTTTCATTATATTCAACAGACTGATTAAATAAATATTTTATATTTGCTACGGCTTCATCGGTTCGTTCAGCTTCATCAAATTCATCTATTTCGTTTAATTCATCAGTATCGCTAAATAAATATCTCCCATCTGGTACATGTTCATCTTCACTATTAAAACCTTTTTTATATTCCGAATGTGAATAATCATCAAACATTTTTTTAATTTTTATATCAGTAGGTAATGTTTCCAGATAGCTTTCATAATTATTTAATTTCAATATATTTCCTTCATCAGCTCGTTCTACATTTTGTAAATGCATTTTACTTTGTAAATGAGATTGATAACTTCTTTTTGTTTGTAACTTTTTTTCACATAAGACACAACAAAACTTTTCAATTTTTTTATTTTTCAAAGAAAAATTTGTGTTTTAATTTTTAAAGAAAAAATTCTAAAATATTTTTTTTAATAAATTTTTTTAGTAAAATTTTTTTAATAATTTTTTTATAAAAAATTAAAAAAATGTTTGAAGAGTATAAAATAGAACATGTGCCAGTTTTAAAACATTATAGACCTCCAACAAATCCACTTACTCCCAAGCAAGAAGTTAAATTCTATCATCATCATAAATATATGCAATTTTTAAGAGATTACAAAATAAAACATGGTATACCCAAATATACTAAAACAAAAGACTTTCCACTTTGTCTTCGAAGTTTTCGAGTATTCTTGGCTTCTAATAATTTATGGTGGTTAATTAATAAAGATAACTTAACAGTATATGATTTAAAAACATTAAATAAATTAAATCTTCATCTCTTTATTTACAATTTTGAAACAAAATATTATAAAAGAAATTAAAAGATAAATTAGAAATTGTTTTTAGTTCATTATAAAAAATATATATAAGGAAACTATTATAAATATATAAATATATATATATATGTAAAATTATGATAAATTTGTTGAATTATTAAATATTTCACTAACACCATTTACTAATGGCTTTATATCATTATATGTTTATTTGGCTTCATCAAATGTAGATTTGGCATCGGATGATGTAGATTTAACATCAGATATTATTGGTGTTGCTTTTCTTAAACCGTTTCTAACATCATCTATTGCAGTTTTCAAGTAGTTTAATGTTTCATTATCTTGTAATCTGTTAGGTATTGGTATATCAAATTTTTTATTTAGATAATGATCATAATAAAAATAAAATGTATCAGGAATAATTTTTAGTGGTACTTTTGCTTCAGATTCTAAAAAGATAATTATTTGTTCTATAACTTGATTTGATAAATGTTTTGTATTTGCATATATTCTAATATCAAAATCTTGAGAGTTATTATAGATTTCATGTTCGGTATCTACTAATATATTCAAATCTTTATCATATACTTGCATATGTTCACTTATGGTATCAACACGTATTTTTCCATATTTATGTTGTATATAATATGATAAAGGCATATTTATTTTATAATTTTTATTAACATCATTAAAGAATGCTGCATTATTTTGTGTAGTTGTAAAAAATGTTTGAATGTTTTCTCTAATCTTATTATCTACATTACAAGCTTTATGAGCTAATACAACTATTTGAATATTTTGATGTCTTCCTTTTGTAAATATTTCTGACATACTTTTTTGTTTTGATAAACTTGCAACATCATCTAAAATTAATAAAGATTTTTTTCAGGTGTACCAGCAAAATTTTCCATATCTTGTAACTCATCTAATTGTTTATCATTATAAACGTTTGTAAAAGTTGGCCATTCAGAAGTATGCATACAAAAAATAGATACTTGTGTTTCATCCTTATAATGTTCGTTTATATATTTTTTAATAAACGTAGTCTTACCACTTCCAGTTTTACCGTAAACAATGAAATGTAAATTTTCTTGATATATTCTTCCTTGTGTAATATTTTTATTATTAGTTTTATCCTTTATCTTATCCTCATCAGTCTTCCAACCTTTAAAATTTTTCATTTCTTGTTTATAAAAATTTATCCTCTTTTGTTCCTCTGTTGGAAAGTAACCCCATTGATTTCCAATACATATAACAAGATGATAAATAAAAAATATTAAAATACATGCAAACAATATTTTTATACAATGAAATTTTAAAAAATTCCAAAGACGTGCAAGATCTCATTGTGCTATTCTTTTATTAGGAGATGAATTAGGGGAAAAAAATTGTTGGTGGTGTTGCTAAATATGTTTTATTATGTATATTATTACCTATAGTATTATATCTAGGATTATCTACAATATTATTAATATTTTTTACATATTCTACTTCGTCTTTATTTAAATTTGGATCTTGAGGGGATAGTGTATCTTGAAATTTAGTGTTTTCTACAAAATCATGTATAATATCATATAATGCATTAAGAGATTTATGACGACTTAGATTACTTTTATTACTTTTACTACTTTTGTCACTTTAATTACTTTTGGCTATAACCGGTGAATATAAATCTTCCAAATTTTCGCTTTTATCCATTTAATATTTTTTAAATAAAAAATTTAGGAATTATTATTTGTTGATTCTGGACTATCATTCTTACACTCTTATGAGTGTTTCTACCTCTGTAGGACCTCCGGAATGTATAGGAAATAAATCGTAATTTTGTTCCTATACTCAAAAGAGGTATTTTCTGGACCTCTCCTCTCTTCATGAATGCTTAAGAGTATTTTAATAAAATAATATTTTATTCTTTATAAAAAATAATATTTTAATATATAGAAGACTATTTTAGTAGAAATACAACTATTTTAATATATATATATCAGTCTATTTTAATAATTTAATCCTAAATCAAAATTATTCATTTTATTATGTTGATTAAGATTTGGATTAATATGCTGATTAAGATTTGTATTATTATGCTGATTAAAATTTTGATTAAGATCTTGATTAAGTTTTGGAAAAAGTGTTACATGTCTTGGAAATTTTTTCTTCAATATAATTTTTTGGCAACTTCTACATTTTACTTTTTCTTTTAAACAATCCATACACTGATATTTACTATCATAAAATTCTGTCTTAGGTTTAGTAATTTGACAACTTGTACATTGTCTTGTAGAATTTATAGAAGAATTATAATGATTAGTAATCCCTTGACTTGTAAAATATTTATTACAATTACGACACAGCTGATCTTTCATTTTATCTTTTTTATCTTTTTGACCTCCTCTGGTTGTTCACATAATTTTAAATGACGTGCAAAATTTTTGGACGTTTTATTTTTATTACATCCGGAATATATTTTTTTGTTATTACATTCTACAAATTGATTTTTATCAACACAATTATTTTGTGCTACATTATTATTTTTTGCTACATTGTTATTTTGTGCTAAATAATTATTATTATTTTGTCTAGGTGTATTTTTTCTAGAAGTATAAAGATTTTGTACTTGATCTGAAATAAATGAGCGCTTCAATCTTCGTAATGGTTCCTCCGGTTGAATATTATTATATTGAATATTATTATTATTATTCTGAATATTGTTTTGAAATGTATTCATATGCATACCACATGGTGTGTTTTTCATATGAGAATATAATAGCGTTTGATTTAAAAAACGCATCTTACAATTTTGACAAATTTGAGACATTTCCATTTTTTATTTTTATTTGAGAAAAATTACTTTTTTATTGTTAAAAATTGATGTTGCCAAATGTTGTTGGAGGTGCATATATCCCGAATAATCGTGAATCAGAAATAGAAATAGAAAATTATATCATGAAAACTGGAGACGTTTTATCTGGTCCATTACATCTTTCTATTCTTCCGCAACAAAATACAGAGTTAACAAATAAGCAATATGTTGATACACAAATCAATGACTTAAAAGAAAAATATATAAACGATGTTTTGGTTCCACTGATGAATGAATTAAAGTTGCTAAAACTTAATGACAAATAATTAAACGAAAAATTATTAAAACTTGATATAAAGGATAGAGAGCTAGAAGCAGATATAGCAAAACTTTTTAAAAAGATTTCAGAACAATCAAAAATTTTAATATTTTTGAATATACTATACTTTGAATATAATATACTTTCTATAAATTTAAAATCTGCTGTAATTAGAAATAAACATCAGATAAAATTATTGAAAGAACAATTAGAAGATGAATTAGAAAACTTCCTAAATAATTTTTAAAGAATTTAAATAAGTTACAAACTACACGTACATTCCAAAAAAGTGTTGATGAATTAAGTTCCAAAATTCTAAATGAATCTAAATGAAAATAAGTTCTAAAAGCACTTTATCAAAAAGTTGATAAAATGAAAACTCTTAAAATCAATTTAGAAAATGAATTAAAGAAAAATTTGCAAGAAAAATCTAAAGAAAATAAAGAACAGTTAGATGCTGTTAAAAAACAGTTAGATGTTCTAAAAGTTCAATTGAATGCTTTAAAAAATGAATTAAAGAAAAGTGAGAAAAAATTAGAAGTGACTGAAAAAGAAATTAAAGTACATCACACGCTGCTTGACGCAATAGATGACGCACAACGGAAAATTAATAAAGTTATCACGAGGTTGTTGGACATTCACACACGTAAATCCTAACGTAAATCTGTTTCCCAAAGGTCAAATTTATTCCTAAAAAATGCCTATAATTTATAAACACAATCTTAAACATTTTGCTTCAAATCAAAAAATAGCACATGAACCATCTATGAAATCTGTTTACCATTATAACAATGTAGAAACAGTTCAAAAAGAAGGAGATGGCATCTTTTCTGACATAGAAAGTATCGTTAACTTAATTAAAAATAATAAAGATTTGATTCCATCTGCTGCTAAAGGAGCAGCTGTATTGGTAGTACAGCTAGTGCCATATCAAATGCTGTTAAGTCTGAAAACGAATTAAAACAACTAGAAACTATTCGTAAACTTAAGAATGATTCTGAAGAACTAAAAAAATTAAAAAAACTTTCAGAGGAAACAAAAAACAAAATAGCTAACATAGTTGTGGGGTCTGATAGTAAACAGGAGAAGAAATCAGACGTAGCCATAGAACCTACGGTTCTTTCAATTGAAGAAATAAGAGGCAATGGCGTGAGCAGCAACCTTCGGTCTAACCAGCAAAGCTGTAGGGGAGCTGGTCTAGCAAAATTCTAAAATTATATTTTAGTAAAATTTTTTTAGTAAAATTCTAAAATTATATTTTAGTAAAAATTTTTCTGTGTGTGAGAAAATCAAAAATTCAAATTATTTTTTATAAAAATGTCTTCGCTTATCGAAAATAAATTTAGATTAGACGATCCTCCGTTCGTCAGTTACAATAAAAAAAAGAATGACTATATAAGAATTGCTATGAATCCCGGATCTTCTAGTAGAGTGAATACTGGAGGTGATTTAATTTTTGAAGTTGATAATCAGCAGAGTTATTTATATTTACCTGATTCCTTTTTACACTGTGAATATTCTTTATATAGTGATGCCGATTTTACAACACCATTACCAGATACCGATAATATTGCATTAGAGAATAATTTTTTCCAAGATTATTTACACAAATGCGTTTAGATGTTGCAACTCAAAATATAGAAACAATAAGTGATTCTCCAGGTCGGCCGTCATAATGCAAATCCACGTATTTTGAAAAACTATGTTTTGAGAAATCATTGTCTAAACATTGTTAAATATCTACACCAACAGTGTTTCAAAATACGTGCCTTTGGCTTGTTGAAGTCGAACGAAAATTTCTATGTCGTTGGCATTTTTTAAAATACGTAGTTTTGCCTTGTTGATGTCGAAAAATTTTCAGTATATTCTAAAATACGTGGTTTTGGCTTGTTGATGATGAGACGAAAATTTCTATGTCGATAGCTTTCTTAAAATGCGTGATTTTGGCTTGTTGATGTTGAATACTTTTAGTAGTCTACAAAATTCTCAGACCACGGGCCGTTTTCTACAACAATTCCTAAGATCTTTTTCCTATTATCTTTACGTAGGGGTTCACTGGGGGAAATCCTAGTTGGTATGCTTGAACGATTCCTAGCGTTCACCTAAGTTAGGTGAAATTCCCCAAGTTAGTTTGACCATGGTTTGACTGGCACTTCGTGTGGATTCAGATTGTGTTATTTTTCGCACGATAGCAGCAATAGCAAAACTGCCGGCATTGACCGAGTTGATTGGCAGGTGAGAAATCAGTTTAGGAAAAAAGTTGTAAGATATCGAAGAAGTGAAACTGAAGTTGTATTTATCACTTCATGACCATCAAAACAAAGTTTTGTCTCTCGAAATCGCACCAGTAATTCCGAAGTTATGTCGAATAATTCGTTTAGCCTCAAAGTTCAACTGTCTTAATTACACCATTAATGACCGGCTCGATTGTTGAGGAGAAAGTCTCAACAGGAACAGGTACTGGACGATCACGATCAGTTGAGAGCACAGCCTGAGCAGGAACACGCACCTGTGGATCAGAGGGAAAAGTCTCAACAGGAACAGACGTAAGACGATCACGATCGGTTGAGAGCACAGCCTGAGCAGGAACACACACTTGTGGATCAGTGGAGAAAGTCTCAACGGGAACAGGCACTGGACGATCACGATCAGGGGAGAGCACAGCCTGAGCAGGAACACACACTTGTGGATCAGAGGAGAAAGTCTCAATAGGAACACGGACTTCTGAATCAAGGTCACAAGTAGACTTCCAGGTTATCAGTCAATAAATTGGATAATCTATAATCATTACAAGTTTTACGACTCAAGAAATCTGGTGAGCATTCATCGTCGGACTTCACGGATGGGCTGATGTTTATCGGAGTTGTTGACGTATTTCTTGTTGAAATATCGGGATGAAGCAAATAATATAGGCTGGTAGAATCTTTCGGATGTTGCTTTTTATCATCAATATTTGGATTTAAAGCGGCTAAAACCATCCTTCCGGACCGTGAGTTCCAATTTATACCAGACATGCCGTTAATCAAAATTAACGCGCCGCGTTCCGCTTTCGTACGAGAGAGAATCTATACTGATATTATAATTTTTGTCAGCACTAGTCATGTAGTCTAATTACTAGGCATTGTTCATCATTCACACACGCATGCGATATTCCACAGCATGCCGATGCGTGGGAAGAATGATATGAAAACATAGCAATCGCCTCGATATCTTTGCTCAAAGAATTTTTCAAATTACTATGGTTTTGCTGTCAATTTAGACAAATCATGAGAATTGCATGCATAGAAATTGCCGTGTCTCTTAAATACGTGGTTCTGCCTTGTTGAATTAATAGTTTTTAAAATACGTGAATCTGCCTTGTTGCGGATAACGATGTTATATAGATATCTTTCAAATACGTGGTTTTGGCTTGAGGAATGTATAATAATGTTCTCCAGAGAAAAAGCAAAAATTAGCCCAAGATACTCTTTTATGATCAAGTCTAGAAGATTGACTATTAAAGTATGAGTCATTTCATACCTACAGATCAAAAATATATATTCCAAACTTCATGTATTTGTTAAATAAGCCAAAAACACGTATTTTAAAATACGTGGATTTGCCTTGTGACGGCCGAGGTGTAATTGATACAATGCTTAGATTTGTAACAATTGGTGAAAATAATAAAAAGCATGAAATCGAAGGTTGGTTTCCTGATACTAATGATGGTATAATTGTTGATGATTTAACTCACGCTGGAACAGATGCCGCAGGAATTTCGAAAGGTGTAGAGAATATTGCAAATCATTTTAAAAAAACAAACAATAGTGCACATAAAGAAAGACGTGAATTTAACAAGAAAAGTAAACAGACGGTTAATTGGTCATTGTCTCCATTATTCGGTTATTTAGATTATGATAAAATATCATATCAATTAAAATTTAAATTAATAATTCATCGCACAGCAAATAATGAATTAATCTTTTTTGGTAAGACTGGAAAAAAAGCATATTTAAAAATTGATAGACTTGAATGGTGGATAAAGCATATTACTCCTAGTTTAGAGGTTGAAACAGCTATTGCAAAAAGATTAAATACTAACAAACCAATTCCAGTAAATTTTCTAAAGCGTACTGCTAGTTCAGTAACTTTTTCCGAACAAAGATTTAACTGGCATTTTACTAGAACTTCGAATACTCCAAGATATTAATTACTAACTTTTCAAAGAAATAATTCTCCAAGTTTTGATAAGAACAATAATCTTTTTCATATTAATACAATTTGAAGTTTACAAGTTGCTTTAAATCAAACCCGATATCCAATTGATCCATTAAGATTCGATGATACCAATAATCAATTTATGGAAGGATATGATGTTTATAGAAATCTTTGTATAGAATTTGGAGTTGAACCACAATTAACTCCTGGAGATTCGAGACATTTATATCCAATTTTCTGTTTCGATTTAAGTGCACAATCAGAAGATATTATTAAAAATTGTTGTGATGTAACAATTAATATTGAAAAGAAAGATTCCACAACTTCATTGATGGCTTATGGTTTATTGCTAGAAGATGTAAAATATTCTATTGAAATTCTTAATGGAAAGATGGCTAGGATCGGCTGAAGCCAGAGGAGCTTCGCTCCGATAGGTTAATAACCTGAGGAGCTTTGGACCGATCGGCTGAAGCCTCCGAACAAAGTTCTATAGGCTAATTAAAATTTTAGGTAACTTAAAATTTTTTAGTAACTTAAAATTTGTTCTTAAGTTAAAAATTCTTCATAACTAGAATAGATTAAAATTTTTCATAACTAGAATAGATTAAATTTTTTCGTAACTTAAAATTTTTCATAACTAGAATAGATTAAAATTTTTGATAACTTAAAAATTTTTAACTTAAAATCAATAGACTACAATAGATTAAAAATTTTCGTAGCTTAAAATTTTTTTATTAAAAATGTCGGAAGCGAGAAGTTATAATAATAATAATAAAATTGTTAAATGAAAATTACGTAATATTGTTGACAAAAATACCCCTACAACTATTACTGTTAATAAAAAGAAATATTACATAAGTAAACCAATGATAGAGAATATTCAATTTCAAGAAGAAAAGAATGGCGGGATTCTCCCATTAATTCCTCTAATAATAGGTGGCATTGCAGCTGCGGGAAGTGTCGCAGGTGGGACAGTTGGTATTGTCCAAGCAGTAAATAAGAATAAATCAGAGAAGGCAGCATTAGAAGAACAAAAACGTCATAATAGAGAGTTAGAGAAAGTTGCTAGGGGTGAAGGAAGAGTAGATAATTTTATTAGTAAACTAAATTTAGTTGATGAAGGAAAACAATTTCTTAGAAACATTCTACATAATATTGATGATTTAATTGAAATTTAAAAAACAAAAGATGGTTCTGGAATATATCTAAGTCCTAGTATGATTCGATACGAACCTCAGGACCTTTGGTCCGATAAGGTAAAACATTGATTTTATCTTTTAAAATGAATTCTACAAACTCCTAAAATTTAATTAAATTAAAAATTACTAATTTAGATTTATTGAATTACCTCTTAAAAGTACATGAAACCTCAAATTGTCAGCATAACGGAGGTGATTCAACTGCATCTTCGATGCCGAGACGCGAAGCGTCGACTTCGTTGCATTCCGGAGGTGACATACAAAAAACATTAGAAAACTTTCCTGGATTAATTTGGAGTAAATATTCAAAAGAAAAACATCTTCCTGGTCATTCATATACCGGCCCAAGAACTCGATTAGATATAAGACTAGATGAGAATAATATTCCAAAACCAGGTGAAGAACCAATAAATAGAGTAGATGAAGCAGCTTATAGACATGATTTAGCTTATCGAAATCATGACCTAAGTTCTCGACATGAAGCTGATAAGAAGATGATACAAGAATTAGATAGTATTCAAAATCCTACATTTAGAGAAAGAATTAAAAGAATGTTTGTTAAGAAAGCTTTGCAAGCTAAAATATTATTCGGTCAGGGTTTAAATGAAACCTACGCGTCTCAAATTCATAAAGAATATAGAAGGCCTAAATATTTATTGAAAGTAAAAGTATTTAATAAAGATGATATTTGGAGTGCTGATCTTCTTCATATGCCGAATGAAAAAGATTATAAATACGCATTGACCGTTATAGATTTATATACACGATACGCTTGGGTAAAGCCTTTACAAAACAAAAGTGGTTTGTCAGTTAAATATGCGTTTGAAGAAATCTTTAAAGAAAGTAATAGAACACAAAAGAAGCAATTCGTTGATAATGGATCGGAGTTTTATAACAGAAATGTTCAGCCACTATTTGAAACTGTTTATTCAACTGAAAATGCAGGAATGGCTGTAGTAATAGAGAGGTTCAATAGAAATTTTCAAGAAATTTTCAGAACAGGGAAATAAGAAATGGTTGAAGATATTACCAGGAATTGTAGAAGAGTACAATAATAAAGTTCATTCAGGTATTGAAGAAACTCCAAAGAATGCTTCTGACGATCCTGATTTGATACGAAAGAATATATTCGACAATAATTATTCGAATGAGAGAAATCCGAATTTACAGGAACGTAAGCCGAAATTTGAAATTGGAGATAGGGTACGAATATTTAGGTATAAGAATAAATTTGAAAAAGGTATTGTTGGTTATTGGACTAAAGAAATATTTGAAGTTTGTAAAATAAATCAAACTTATCCGATTACCTACGAAATCAGAGATTTAGATGATGAAGATATCAGAGGTCGATTTTATCAAAACGAATTACAAATAAGTGAGCTTGAGCCATTGGAACTAACGTTTTTCGGGAATTAAATTCCCTTTTTCAGTTCTACCATAATATCAAGAAATGGTACTCCTTCCTGTAATTTGTACAAAACATATGGACATAATTGTCCACAATAAGTAATTCCTGGTGTTTGAATTTGAAATGTACTGTATGTTCCATTTCCACGTAATTCTTTGACTTCATTTGTTGGAGGCAATCCATAAGAGTCGAACCAATCGTTTTCAGCCTCCGGGCGGTCAAAATAATAATTATCTCTATTTTTATTTCTTTGTCCCGCTGACCAATGCACTCCTTTTTGATCTGACGTGTGAAGATTTGTTATGAAATCTACAGTAGGCTTATTTTTGATCAATTGTAATTCGTCTCTCATCAATATGTGAAAATTCTTTATTCCCAGTTGATTAGCGATTTTCTTTAGATCAAAATTCGTTGTTGTTTGCGTTCCATATAATTTTAAGAACTCATTTATGTTGATCATTTTTATAGAAGATAAAATGTTTCTATTATATTCCCGTAAATGTGAAATTAAAAACAACACATGGATATTTCAATTTGGTTACATCCACTTTACATACATTCACTTTAGATTCATTAAAATACATGTAAATTTGTCCACGCGTGGACACGCTTTAATTGGTTGAAGCACTGTATTGTATTTACATGTGCAACAGGAAATAACATTGCATATAAAACAGAGGGGTTTCAAGAATGATAAGTTTTCTTAACAATGCGATTTTGTGTCCACGGCGTGGACGCGTTCTGCTTGGTTGAAGCGCAGTATTTTAGCTGAAAGGCGCACCATTCTTTATTCCCAATTGGTTAGCGATTTTCTTTAGATCAAAATTCGTTGTTGTTTGCGTTCCATATAATTATAAGAAATCGATAATGCTAGACGTTTTATAATTAAAAAAATTTCTTATAGGGACCCCTAGAAGTCAGAAGGGGGTATTGAGGTAAAAAACTGTCGCTTAATGATGACGTTCCTTACTACATATTCGATTTTGAATTGATTTAATTTTATCTAAATTATAAAGTGACATTGTAAGGAATCGGTCTATTATCAGAGCTAGTGCTTCGCACATCTTTAATAAACTGTAATTCATTTCTCATCAATACGTGAAAAATCTTTATTCCCAATTGATTTGCGATCTCATTTAAATTGAAATTTGACGTGGTTTGTTTGCTTCCCATATCATTTTAAGAACTCGGTTAGGCCAGTCATTTTACATGAGATAAATTGTTTCTATTATATTCCCGTAAATGCGAAATTAAAAACAACACATCGATATTTCAATTTGGGTATATGTATATTTACAAAAATGCAATCGCACAAGTCTACAAATATTGATGTTCACACCGTGGACAACGAATTTTCGTTCTCCAGTAAAAGTAAATATAATCAGCTACTACCATTCAACTTCTTTACAATAATCGTCTACTATATATAATATTACAAATTGCATGAACAATATGTCCACACCGTGGACAACGAACCTTCGTTCTCCTATAAAATAAAATAAAATCAGCTACTACTACTTTTAAGTTTCTTTTAAGCTTCTTTCAAAAAGCTTTCATATTTCCTAAGACAATCTTCTAACAATGATAACTTCGATTTCAAAAAACGTAGGGGTCCATTGAGTCTACAAATCTTTGGAAAAATAGATACCATCTTATCTAATTTAATTGCAAATGCAATTTCAGTCCTTGAATAAGAAATGTTATTAGTTTGCAATAAATGTTGAAAGTATGCCTCATCCTTTTCACACAGATCTAGTAAATGATTCGAGTGTTTTCCCACGTAGATTTTCATCATTATGTTAATAAATTTATTTTGGTTCTCTATCACATAAAGAGTATTTAAATTTGCAATGCCTTTATCAGTATCTCCTGAAGGCTCAACAAAGCCTTCTAAGGAATCCAAAAATTCAAATCGGGTAGATAAACACGTCGATAATTGATGATGAAGGTTGTCAATCTTTTCGCCCCTTTCTCTTTCTTTCTTTTCTTTCACGAGTAAGCGTTTTGCCTTTCTTCTCCGCTTTCTCTCCTTATCAAAAAATGTAGGGTAAAAAATAATACGAAATTTCTCCATTTTGTTCAATGATGAAAGTGTTATATTCGTCCTTCTTATCATTGGAAATATATCGTTTTGATATTTCTGCAAATAACTCCGGAAACGTAGCAATAATGTTTGACTGCTCTTCGATAACTTCTTGTGTCATGACTGATCGCAGCGCAGCACACGATGGAATGGCAGACGAGAGAGAGAACTGAAACAGTGCACCTGGCAGATGTCTTCACGTCATGCGGGTGTGCTGACGCGTTGGCAACAATTAAAACAACTTGCCCAACGTACAATAAAAATCTAATTATTTCACAAAGCAGTAGCAACTACTTGACTTACTAAAACACCTGAAGATATAGCAATTGTAAGAGCACCTAAACTTATTGTTAAGAAAATGCCAATTCCTTTAGAATCTCTTTCTTAATTTATCATAATGCTCTAATCTTAATAATAATTGAGATTGCTTATCTTTCATATAACGTACTCTCTCTTTGTGTTTTTATTTATTCATGTCGTACGATAAAGAAGGATATATTCTCGAGGTTCCTTCCAATTCTTCATTCATTTTTTTAATAAATATTTTATAAATATATATTTTGAATACAATCTTCTGGTTTACGTGATATTTTGAGACAACTTAAATTTTCGACTACGTGACATTTTCGACCACGTGATATTTTTTTGATTGCGTGATATTTTGTGACAAATTAAATTTTCGTCCATGTGATATTTTTCGACTGCCTAAATTTTCGAAATCTTGATCTTTTGAAAATTTGTCACTACCTAAACTTTCGGCCACGTGAAATTTGGAGTCTACCTAAATTTTTTAAAATTTATAGACCACATAAATTTTTGAAAAAACTCCCAAAGAGTGACATCCGGTGCGAGTGAAGCGACGCGAAGCGAAGCGAAGCGCCGGATGTCATACCTATTACTACTGACATCTGCAGAAAATTATTTCTCGGATGGACAACTTTCATGGTTACGCCAATCATTTGCTTCTGAATAAAATAAACCATATTGTAATTGCTATTAGTAATGTGGGTTTCAATGATGTAAAATCAAAGACCAAATAAAGTATTTTTTCATGACGACTTTTTGCTAGCTATACTTTAGAGGTAACGAATCTCTACTGATACCATGTAGTTGATTTCTATAAACGGTAGACCTTTTTCTCTTTGTGGTAGTATTATTCATCAATGGTTTATCATGTTGAGTTCAATCTTCGAAATAAGTATATTTGGAACATCACATCTCTCCCTATGTTTTCCTGCTGATTTTATTAACTTACGTTTTCTTCAATACTTGTATAGCAATCGACTGCGATACAATAAAGTAACTTATGCGTTCAGAGCTTGTTCACTACCGAGGAGAGAAGTCTGTAATGTGTTGCATATGGTGCAAAGGTGGCCTCCCATTTCATTCCATTTCATCATTTATCTTCCCCTCTGCATTCCATATCCGAAGATATGTGGCGTGCTTGGGACTCCTTTTGCTCCATTAGAAGGTAGACCTTAAGAGGGCTCATGGGGCGTTCTCAATCCACCGACACTACTCTCACTTCAACGACTACTTCAAGAACTCTGAAAGGAAAAAACAATGAATGGGAGACGATTTAGAGTCGATGACTTTAGAGAGACTTACTCGCCTTTTTCTTTGCAACTCCTCGTACGACAAAGTCTTTCAAATCGCCATTTACTTTAATAGATAAATGAAGACATCTCACACCTTCGCCTTCATAACAACATTGAGTCGAGTCGCATTTGAATCGTCCGTGAGGGTCGGCACATAACAAATGTTGTTTTCAAAGAGGGGAAGGTGGACCTCATACACTCTCTTCCTCTTCACTCTTCTCTCAACCTCTCGCAACTTTTCCACCTCACTCCCCAACTGTCTGTTAATCACCTTCGTCTCTTCCACTTCCTTCACCACGCCTCGCATCCGCTCTATCTCATTCTTCTCACACATCAACTCCGACTCTAAGCGCTCAACTGCCTTCACTCGCTTCATCATTCCACTCCTTTCTTTCAACCACTCCTGCTCCTTCACTCGCATCTTCTCCAACTCCTCTCTCATCACCTTCATACTCTCAACCTTAGCCTTCAGCTCTTCATTCTCCTTCAAAACTTTTCTATTCACACTCTCCATAACCATCATGCGATCCTTCAACCTCACAAACGCCTCTGCATCATGCGCCCCTTTCCTAAGCGATGATGTAGCTACAGGCTCACCCATCTCACCATCCAACTCGTCAGACAACTCACTCCCAAACAATGAGACCATCAATTTCCTAGTCTCATCACTCGCCCGCTGAATCACTCTTTCTACCTCTATTTCCTCTTCACTCACCACTGCCTCATGTTCCTTCGCTACAGCACCCTCAATACTTTTAACTGCCACATCCAACTCCTCCTTCGCCTCAATCAATTCACTCATCCACATACAAAACGACAGCGCACCAATGTTTCCGGATGGGCAAGATTCATGCGCCTTCCGGAAACCCTCAACATCATCCTCATCACACACCACCTTATGATGAACACAGACCTCAAAAACATGCACTCTCTCATGTTGGTCCAGCGTCCCCTCTTTGATGTGTTTTCGGTATTCGCTGCCCCTAGTCAATCTGCCGTAGGAGCATTGTGTGTTGATAAAACGCGGAGTTTTAGTCATTGTAAAGATTCTGTAAAGATAGAGTAAAATTTGATAGCAAGTGTTTATAGGATACTACTTGCTGATATGCATTGAAAGACTAAGTCACCAAACATTCGATAGCAAACGTTGGAATAAAATCGTCAACCAAATTTTGAGTATGATTCCTAGCTTTATCCTAAAACCCAAAGTTTGATAGCAGACCTTGTCAGAGCACTCACCGTTCGTCTTGCAACTTGAAACAGGAATGAAGTTGGGAGAGAAGACGCGTTTTATATAACCAGTGGTAGCAGGCCTGGTAGCAGAAGCCATAGTGACTTGATAGCAAGCGTTTAGGTGTTAAACTCTTGAATCCGTTACAGGCATTACTCAGAGGGGATCTTATCCCAGCTCCAAGGCCTCGACCCGCAAATCCAACCTCAGGTGGACAGAGCGTGCGTCATGTCACTGTGTTGGTATCTGGGCCCCGATTTTGACATAAAAACCGGTGGAGTTATTTACAAGAGGAAGCATCCCAAGTGGTTGCCTTGATCAGCTTGATAGCAAGCCGTGATTCACAAGCGTTTGCAATGGAGATGTTTAGGTGCCACCCCTGACAAGATAGCTAAGACTCAACCGATTGGCGTTCAAAGTGCTACATTGAGAACTGTGTCAAATGCCCAACATGAGTTGCCCCAGTTCGGTCTAAAATATGACACACTCCCTTGCCACACTTATCACTACGGCATCATCCGCCGTCCCGAAGGAACAGCCTGTCATTGGAATATTACAGCAAAACTCTCTGTGCCATGCTCGCATTCAGTGAAAAGCCGCTTGTATCGTGGAAAGACTGGCTCAGACATCATGACACATCCTTTCGTTGACTTCAGCAGGGTCGAAAACCCCAGAAAACCTCCAAAAATAATGAATTTAAATTTTTCAGCATTTAGTACTACTTGTGAAATTTTATAAGTACTCTGTAAATATAAGTCTGATCAATAGGTATCGAGTCTTTTTTGAATCAAGTCAAAAGGACTTGTAGAAGCAAAGTTTTTACAAAGCCTTTACAGTTTTGGAGTCTTTTATGGCCTGGAGACGAAGGCCATCTCCTGGCTAACCTTTAAGTCTGACCTTAGCTGATATCAGTAATGAAATTTTCTAAGTCGGTTACCTACGGAAACCTGAAATTTGGAATGTCCAATGCTATCATCGGAGCTTCAGAGAGACGACCCACCTTTGACAATCGCTCTCGTCTTAGTGAAATGTCTCATTCGTTATGATTTAAAATTGTTGGCCATACCCAAAGTAGCTTATAATTTCAATGAAACTTAATTCAGTCTGCCTCACGGCCTAATGGGTGTAGAGAAAACACACTGAGTTTCGGAACGTTTCGAGTATTCTTCTTCAGCCCAGAATGAATCAAAATCAGCTCAAGCAAGTTAATGTACATGGGTCGTTATCACAAACATATTATGTCCGCCCGCTGTTAAGAAAATAACAAGTGCACGTGTGCGCCGGCGGAATGTCCCATCCTTGTAGCTGGCGTGAGTGGGAGGAGAGTATCAGGTGTGAAGAAATTGTAAAGTTCTCTTCCCCTCACAGCCATTCATTAGGTTGCGGTGTCCATTGATGTGAAGCGTTTCCGTTGCTAAGCGTGTTCGCCAATCTTGAATTGTAGTTAAGACCCTCCATTTGATGGGATGTGTTCCTAAAGGGAGATGATGCCGGCTGATATGCATGTAAACATGCGATGACGTAGAATGAAGGTGCTCGAGAATTCGTAACCTCTTTGTCCTACAAGACTGTCCAATGTACATTGTTTGGCAAGATGGAACAGTGCATGTAATCTTGTAAACAGCATGCTTGGTGAAAAATTAATTTTTGAAATCTGCTGTAGCACAAGCCGCACATGTTGTTGGGAATTTCTGCTGTTTCCTTGCGGGTTGTAGATGACGCGAACGAGGTTTTTGGGTGTCGAAGATCACTCTTGTGTCCTTATGAAGCCCAGTGGTGGTCAACAGGTCAATTATGCGGCGATGATGAACTTCTCCGAGATAAGGCAGTTTCAGGAAAGCGACAGATTCACTTTTGTCATTGTTGTTAGGAGTAGCTGTGCTTGCTTCGTTCATAAGGTTTTCTACTAGTGCATCAGGGTAGCCGTTCATTTTAAAAGTTCACTTTAGCTTAGTCAAGGCCATAGGAAGGCAAGTTTTGGAGGAATTGCAGTGGGCTCGTAATGTCTCAGAACGTATCAGATTTCTTTTCTGCGACATAGGAATGGCAGAATCAAATACCAGGCAGGCTCCGCTGTGAGAGGGTTTCACATAGAGTTCGAATTTTACAGTGCCGTTGGTGATGTGGACGGATGTGTCGAGGAAGGGAATTCGATCGTTGATCGGTTGCTCAAACGTGAAATTAATCGCCACACATATCGTATTGATCCTTTGTATGAATAAGTCGATGTTGAAAGAAGGCGGTGCAACGAGGAAGATGTCATCAATATATCGATTCCACAAGATGATATCTGGAAACAACTGTAAGATTTGAGTCTCCATAGGGTTCTTAAAGATAAGGCCGGTGCAGCGCAGTTGCCCATAGCTATACCGTGGGTTAGTGTTCGAAATTCACCGTTTCGAAGATATCTGTCTTCAAGAAGACAAAGTTTGAGGAGTTCGGTGAAGTCGGATGGACTGACAGCTGTGAAAGCAGTGCTCACTGAAAGCCTTCCTCTCTTCAAAAGATTGATAGAGAGTTTGCAACCTCAAGATGTAGAGGGTAGACTCGTTGCTTATATAGAATTGAAAGATTTGCATGAACCACTTCGTTTTGGATCCTATCGCACAGAATGGATTACTCTTAGTAATCAATTTTATGTACGACATATGCAAAAAAATTATGGAGAGAATAGTAGAGACGATGGAAGGAAATGCATGCGTTGTTGAACATATCATGATTCAACTGAGTGTGTTTACATCCACGACTTTGTTTGATGGTCGACATGTTGTGTAGATGCAATAAAGATTTCTTTTATCTGAGTATTTTGTAATGGTGTATGGAGCAACATGAGTCATTGCGCTTTGTTAAATAAGTGATTGCGTCTTTGTTCGAGAAAAAGGGCGTATCAGAAAATGAGTCATTGCGCATTTTGCATTACTATCGGGCTCTTAGTTAGATAAATAAATGCGTCTTTGTTCAAGAAAAGGGGCGTGTCACAAAATGAATCATTGCGCTTTGTGCATTACTATCAGGCTCCTTGTTAGATAGATGAATGCGTCTTTGCTCGTTAGAAGAGGTGTGTCACTAAAGTCTTTGTGAGGACTAGAAGGACTTTGTATATAAATGGGGAAGGTTTCTACCCACGCAGTCAAAATTTCACGTGTCATAACTCTTTGTCACGTAACAAAGACAGGGAAAACATGAAAAGGGAAACGCATGTGATTGGAGCTAGGTCTGGTTATAAAACGGACGACTGAGCTCATGACAATCATTTCCATCCTTGCGATAACCATGCAGTTGCTCGAAGCCATCAGCTCATCTGCTCTCGCACTGGGTACACTGAACTCCCTTACTTAAGCATCGGGTAAAAATGATTTAAATCAAAAGATAACTCATCATGGAGAAGTCGTGACCATAGAAACTCCAAGTCATCGGATGGATTATCTTAATGTTATGTCAACAAAGCATGGACTCGCTGTGTGTGTACTGTTAGACTATTGGACACGGTTACAATTCAATACTCTTGAAACATTCCTCAAAGAAAATCTCACCATTCCCAAAGAAATTGTTCGACACAATGGGAAGCGGCCACAAGTTCCCATCATGGAAAGAAGATACATGTATGTTCATATGGATAGACACTGTCTCATCATGCATGAAAAGGAGGGCAGCGAATTCGACTTACTCAACTGCAAACTTCTTGCCATTTTGGGAAAGGGAAATTAAAATTTCCCTTGAATACTCTTTTGAAATTAAAATTCAAATCATCTACATGGATCCGCGCAGGGACGGAAGGTTGTTTACGTTGAATCCCTATCTTGTCTCCATAACCTTTAAAAATGATGTCCATGTTGATGATGATGATCAACTACAGTAACACTCTCCACACACACTGAGAACGCACCATCGGTCTTTATGAGCCCAAGGCCTAACGGCCACCTTATCAAAAAAAGAAAATGTACACTCACCATGCCACGCATGAACATTACTCTCTCCTTCTTTCTTAGGCATTACATTCTTCACTCAGATTTGAACCATGATCATGTGGAAAGTATCAGCATGCCTCTATGTATCATGGAATCGTGATTTGTATCGTGATTCCAAAACCCTCATGGGAAAAGTATAAAAGGGAATGTCACTCAACCCTCATGTCTTTTGTGAATCTTGCTGCCCATCCGCATCATCAACGCCATGCGCGAAATGAATCTCAGAAGAGACATCGATTTAGAACAGTTGCATACCCATCTTTCCAATTCAGTATATCATCGCGGTCGTCCACAAGTGTTGGTCATTCGCATGAGCAACAGTCGAAATCTTCAAATTTTTTGCTGCGGCAAAATCCAAGTCCTAGGAAACCTTTCTCATTTCGTGATGCAGTCCATGTGTCACGAAGTCGTCAAGAAAATACGAACACTCATGCCTCATCTAAGCCTCAGTCCCCTGACATTGAAGAATATAGTAATGTCTGTTCAATTGAAGATGTTAGTGAATCTAGCAAACATTAAAACCTGCAATCACTGTATATTTTTTGAAACTGAACTCTTTCCTGCTGCTCTGATTCGGAAGTGGCATACTGTACATATTGCAGTGTTTCACAACGGACATTGTATCATGACTGGTTGATGTCAGTGGAGTAGCTGACATTATTAAATATTTTATGCGTTAATGTGTTAATTAGTCACAGTTAATAGAATCGTGTAAATCACATGTTGTGTTTTGAATGAGTCATCGCAATGAACTATCGCCCACACTTGTCGGTGAAAAAGTCACGCTGTCTGACGTGAGGCGCCATCGATGTTGAATGACACGCCGACACACATGTCGGTGAAAAGGTTGAACAAGACTGATTAGAATCTTATCTAACTGACTGGTGCTTTCCCACTTCATGAGTCAGAGCTATTTATAAACATGAGTCAGCAAAGTAGTTGATGCTACCTAAGCCGAAGAAATTTTCATGATGTTACATTCGTTGGAAACTTGAGGATGTTAACTTACAAAGTCTGACATGGTTGTGACTTTATTTTATACTTAACCTATCTTGCAAACAGTGAAATGCTTGTCACTATATTTTATACTTTACCTATAAATTGCTATAGTCCATAATCTATGGGGATAGGGTTACCTACGGTTGGATTTAGGGATTTAGGGTTTTATATAACACAAGTGAATGTTAATCATTAGTGTATAGTACATTTATTAACTTATCCATTTGTGAATGACATTATTCCTGACATTACAAACAACTACTTTGTTTCTAACTTTACAAACAGTGAGATGATTCTAACTTTATTATTCTTCACCTATCTTACAAACATTAAAATGCTTGTCACTTTATTTTATACTTTGCCTATGTTGCAAACTCTGAAATGATTCTAACATTAATTCAAAATTTACAATCATCAACTCTATTTCCAACCCTACCCATCTTACAAAATGATCAAAACTTTTACTTCTGTCTCTTGAGTGAGAATCCCATCTTTATGTCAAAAAGGAAAACGAGACAGTCGGTACATGATATGTTATTGAATGAAAGACAGTCACACATAATTAATGCTATACACGGAGAAAACAAAGTCACTGATGTGCAGGAAGAAAACAAATTCAGCAAAAGCACTGAATATCCCATCAATGATATGTTGTGGTCAGGAGTTGGACGCATGTTACAAGGCACTCACTTACAACATCCCATAGAAAACGCTATGGAGAGTAATAACAAAACATCAACCACAACAGAGAGGAAGCATACATCATTATACATCGTCGGACGGAGGAAGAGAGAGTTTCTGTCTCTTGGTAGGAGGTAGATGTGTGTCTGGATGGCCATATGGTAATGAGTGGTTAGGACTCATCCAGCATCGTTTCTGTTCCCAAAAAGAGAGCGCCCGTTTACTAAACGTTGTTGTCGTGACTTCGTGTACCTTTGATTTTCAAATCATCATATTGACTGAACTTATTTTAGTTGAATTTATAGCATCTCGATAGTCTCTATGTGTCATTTTCATAACGATGGACTTCGAGATGCCTTTCGCCCGTTTATGGAAGGCTCTGATGATTTTAATTTCATAGAGTACATCTTGGGGCGATGCAAGATCATCTCTTCTATCCTATTGCCGGTGCACTCATCTTTGAAGCAACCGAGCTTTGCTTATTTTAAGGTCGAGTAAAACGGATTCTCTGTGGGATAGTTGGAGCTATCAAAGTGTGGCTTTAGCTGGTGCAGAATATCTTCCTTACTGACTCCTTTCCTAGTGGTGAGTGAGAGGAAAAAGCTATCAGTATCCCCGCCTACCAATTTTGCATGATGGATGAGTGGGCATGATTTTATCGTGTGGTAGTAGAGGTTGTACATCTCAAGCTTGGAGTGATCTAAAACGGCTTCACCTATGTAGATGGGTTTGCACAAGTCTACCTTGGGTTTTATCATCTTAACGCCGGCAAGATCTTCGGTAATGACATCAGCATATACAAAGAGTGGCGAACGATGCATTTTTCTAGCTACCTCAGGATCAGTCACCAAATTATGATTGATGCGTTTTCTTGCATCCTCCATGGTTTTACCAAAGAGGGAATTGTTCTTAAATTTGAAGAAATCCTTTTTGAAAAGGATTCTTGGAGGCAGCACGTTTCTGGCTATTAAAATCTGTGTAAGGCTTCGAAAAGGTGAAAAAAAGTGAAATTGAACACCCCTATGCACTTTTTGTAACTGCATGCCGATCCTTAAATAAAATTTGAGAATTTTGTAATGAACAATGTAATGTTATTTATTATACTGGGTGAGCAGCAGCTTTCTAGCAGGATGATATTTCATTTTATTTTCTCCTTCATACTTAGATTTTAGTTGCTCAATGAAGGGAGAATACATATCTTCAGTCACTATACCAGACTCCGGAGCAAGAGGGAAGTCTGATGTCTTATTCTTAATGCAGTCTGGATAGGTGAGTTCGACTTCAGACAAATAACCTATGTTGGCCTCATCTTCCAGTCCTAAAATGTGCTGGGGGTTGGAAAAGTGTTCAACCTCATTGGGTTCAACCCAAGCAAAGTGGATTGTGGCAAAGGTTTCGACAGTGCACTTCCATATAAATTATTTAGGTCGATGTACATCAGGTGGGTGTCAAATTTACCATCGACTGTTTCATTGACAACATGCTTGTTGACAAATGTCAGCCCACCTCGGATCCCGTGTTCAAACATGGTGTACATTTCGGGATCGTCTGATAAATGTATTTTTCCCCTAGTCATTTTAAAAGCTGACTGGTAGGACAACCCCGGTAGACCAATGTAATGGACGGGGTCCAACGCGTCCTGGTCCAGTGTAACTTTCCTAAAGCCTCAAAGACATCGGCTAAGAGCAAAACATCTAATTTTAAGTAGGCAAGCATATAGTTGCTAAACGAGTGACAACCTAATTCTTGCCATGCCTGCTGCGCATGCCTATGGTCATCCAGCGAACAGTCCTCACCCGTCAAATCTTTCTTAAATTTATCGATGGACGGAGGGGATGTCTCTTTCAATGTGTCCATTGAACTAAAATAACTGTAAGGAAACACCCTTTTCTGTCGCATGAGACTGTCACAAATAGTAGGATTGTCTTTTCTTAAATTTTGTGTGAGGGGAAGAGAGTCTAAAATATTAGCCAAAGTGGCTAAGGAAGAAGACATAAACTGGAACTGTCCATAAACTTAACATCATAAAAGACAGGTTTCCCCCCCTTCGTCTTGTCAACGTGGACTTTGGCCGACAGAGACATGAATTTTTCCTTACTTTGCGCTATGACATTCATCGACCATGACTTCATATGTCCTAGACCATGGCGAAGAAGAATATGCGCATCATAACATCTAAAGTTATGAAAGATGACGGGGAGCGTTCGCCGTTTGAACCTAGGTGAGATATTACACTTACTGCACAAGGCAGACCTAAATTTGCCAGTGAGATGGCGATGGTCCCTAACTTTCTCATGCTGCTTCTCATCAAAGGATGAACAGCAGCGGGGACATTCTGCGATCCTATCAAATTTTAATTTATCGACTTCTGTGAAACACATGGATTTCCTAGTGAGCTCCGTTTCATAGCGTTGATGAAAACGGGCTTTTTTATCGAAAAATTTTTAAAATTCTAAGATGCAGTCTTCACCATGCCACACATGCATTTTATTTTGGTTCCTATAGTAAGAATGCAAAAACTTCATAACAGGCAATCGCTGCAGGTTGATGAGTCTGATCTTCACTATCAATATAGCATTCAATGTCTGCATAAATGACATAAATGGGACTCAGCTCAATGCCGTTTTCTTCATACCTATAAAATTTATCTTTGGGCATCATTTCCATTTGAAGCTTACCACGACAGCACCAATCGTAATGCCGTTCAGAATATGGTTTTGACCTAAAGCGCAGTGTGCAGCGATCAAAGTAAAAATACTTGTTATCACAACTTTGTTGGTGGCGATATAACTTCGAAATTTTAAGAATGCCACAATAATGCCATTCTGGGTAGTTGACGGTATACACTAGGAGGAAATTGACAACCGGGTCAAAGTTACTTTGGCGGTTGTTATACCTAACGCCCTTCAGACCTTTTCCGAGAGATGGACGACTATCTTAATTTCATTCAATTTTTTTTCAAATTGGGCGATGTCTTTAAAATCTAATGTGTTGACATCTAGCCCGTCAAACTGAAGCTCATCCTCCCATTCACGATATTTAGTGATTCGTTCACGATTTATACCTACATCATTATAGTGAAGAATTGAGAGAACGACGTACTTGAAACACTGGGACTGACACTACATTGATGACAGCCTTTTTGTCAGCCAGTGCTTTGGGGAGGGTGAAACAACCGCTCCCTTGCAAATTCTCTAAGAGATTGATTTTAATGTCTACTTTCTCGATCCCATCAAAGACCAGTCCGCTGTCTCTTTCCAGGAACGTTTTCAGGTTGTTGGAGAGATAGGTCGCATGTCTCTCTATCCACTCGTTGGCATCACCTATGAGATCAGCAGCACAGGAGACTTTCCTAATCGTCACAGTGGACTCTACTTCTCTCGTGCAGCTATCTATTTTATTGAAATGAGCAGAGAAGTAAAACATGCCTTTGAGCAAAAACCTATCTAAACCCGTCAACATTTGATGAATTAAACCTATATTATTTGACAGGAATGGATGAATATCCTGTATAGGTTCAGAGCTTTCCATCTCATAGTCACGAACGAGTCTCTCAAGGGAGAACTTGCTCAGCCTTAGAGTGACGTTGTTGTCAGTGTAAAGCTCAGTGGAATGTGTGTGACAGGGTGTGTGCGATAAGAGAACAAACTCTGTGGGAAAGGTCTTCCGACACGAAGAACAGGAAAAGCGGACGGGTGGTAAGGGATGCTTCCTACCTGTTGTTGTCGGTGGTTGCCTCACACTGTCACAGGATCCGCCTTCGATGTGGACTCGCAAGTTCGTGCTGTTGTAGAACGTGCGTCCACAACCTTCACACTTGGTTCGTTGAGGGATCGGTCGGCGCTTTCCTCCTGTGCATGCATTGCCAGCGATGTGACGTCTCAAGCTGTAGACTGAGGCGAAGACCCTGTCACACCGGTGGCATCGAAAGTCCTTCTCCACTTCGACATCAATCTTCCTCTCCTCTCCGACTATCTCCAACTCCTCTTGCTCCAGCAGTCTCTCCACCGACTCGACGGAGAGAAGAGGGAGGTCGTTCGCTGCTGCAGCAGGTGGTGGCGATGCTGGGATGATGATGGGACGGAGGAAACGTCTCCGTCCAGGAGGTAGACCGCCAGATCTGCTGAGAAAAAGAGAAAAGCGATTAGTAACATGATCATAATTTCAAGTTTGAAGTCTTATCCCCTTTTTCCCAATCACGGTTACCTACCATCTAAGGAATTGATCTCCGGCAACACCAATGGTCGAGGAGGAGGCAGGAGTGGGACACGAGACGAGGGTGGAAGGGTCCTGGGCTCTGGTGTTGGAGGGGCGTGGTGACGGGGAGCAGGGATTGGTGTAGAGAGCGGAGCAGGCGGTGGAGGTGGGGCGATGACGATGCCCGAGAAATGAGTCGGACCTTGAGCGGAGGTAGATGGACGGGAAGGAATGGCCGGAAATTCCTCGCGGTATTTCCGCCTCGCGGCTTTTTCCCATTTCTTCATCTTTGCCATATCTGTAGAGAGGAAAGAGAGGTTAGAGATTGAGGCAAGGATGATGCAGAGGATCTGAAATACCCTGAACATAAGATGTTAAAGATACTTACACTTGCCAAGCCGCTCATAGGCTTCCCCGATTGCTCCTTGGGGGATGGGTTCCCCATTACGGGATTATGGGATCACCATTCATGCACTGAAAAAGAATGACAGCAAAGATAAGCAGAGCAGAAATTTGGATTCGGTTTAAACATGAGCAAAATAAGGGAGGAGCTCTTGACTTTAATTAGGATGTCTATCCTAATGATGTTAGTATAGAGTGAGTCAACCTTGATACAAATACTTATATTGCTCGATGGTGGTCTTCTCCATCTCATCAGCAATGCGGTAATTTTCAATTTTTGCAAATTCTATTTTTGCTCGGTTACAGACAGCCGATTACACGGCAGTACGTCAGTAGATTTCAATCACTGAAAAGGAAAGTTGAGAATCGTTTCATTTGCCTAGTCAACGTTTATCATGGGAACAATCATTGAAGTGACATCTAATGAATTACATTTCCCTCTACTCCATATCATAAAGACTAACCTTTGTCGAATGGTTGAAGTACTCTGACCTGGCGAGAGAAAGCGTCACGTTGAGTATGAAGTCGAACGCCCAACATGAGCAACGGCTCAGAGGTTTCGGTCTAACAAACGACGAACAACCCGTGCAACTCAATCCCTCTACGGCAGTACCCGCCGTCCCGAAGGAACGCTCGAGCAAATGAGGTATTACAGCGATGATACGTTTTATCAGCAGAAGTGAATCTCTTGATAGCAAGAGACTATTCAACTTGATAGCAAGTCAAAACAACTTGATAGCAGAAGCTCACCGACACTCTCCTTGTGAAAGATAAATGTGAAGAGCAGAGCTGGTATACTGCCTTTTATGAGATTTTCCTAAGCGGTGAATGGAGGTTGATGGTGGTTCCTCTCGTCCAATCACAGACGAGCTAGAGTTCTCGATGTGTGCACGCACATTTGTAACGCGTTATTGAAATCGTCTTAGGCAAATATGATGTTTAGCAATAGACTCAACCATGGCACCTGAAGTCAATAAATTGAAACATGATGATTGCACGATTCGTTTTCATCAAGAGAGCTTCGGAGGCTTAATACAAGATTAGATCCTTGAGTTTCAAAGGGAGGAGATAGAATTGGAAGCATGTTTAGACTATATACGAGAAATATTTACGGAATTGATATATTATTTCAAAGACAGTCTCATCAAGGCTCACTTAATTGTACATGTCAATTACATTCATTTTCCACAAGGTGAAGAAGCGGAAAGTGTTGACATACAATTTCGTTCCTACGGACAAGAATATGTTACTGATGCTTCTGAGTTTTATACACGACATCTGCAGAAAATTATTTCTCGGATGGACAACTTTCATGGTTACGCCAATCATTTGCTTCTGAATAAAACAAACCATATTGTAATTGCTATTAGTAAAGTGGGTTTCAATGATGTTAAATCAAAGACCAAATAAAGTATTTTTTCATGACGACTTTTTGATAACTATACTTTAGAGGTAACGAATCTCTACTGATACCATGTAGTTGATTTCTATAAACGGTAGACCTTTTTCCCTTTGTGGTAGTATTATTCATCAATGGTTTATCATGTTGAGTTCAATCTTCGAAATAAGTATATTTGGAACATCACATCTCTCCCTATGTTTTTCTGCTGATTTTAGTAACTTACGTTTTCTTCAATACTTGTATAGCAATCGACAGCGATACAATAAAGTAACTTATGCGTTCAGAGCTTGTTCCCATTTCATCATTTATACTTCCCCTCTGCATTCCATATCCGAATATATGTGGCGTGCTTGGGACCGCTTTTGTTCCATTAGAAGGTAGCCCTTAAGAGGGCTCATGGGGCGTTCTCAATCCACCGACACTACTCTCACTTCAACGACTACTTCAAGAAGGCATTCAAGAAAAACAATGAATGAGAGACGATTTAGAGTAGATGACTTTAGAGAGACTTACTCGGCTTTTTCTTTGCAACTTTTCGTACGACAAAGTCTTCCAAATGACCATTTATTTTAATAGATAAATGAAGACATCTCACACCTTCGCCTTCATAACAACATTGAGTCGCATTTGGATCGTCCGTGAGGGTCGGCACATCACAAATGTTGTTTTCAAAGAGGGGAAGGTGGACCTCATACACTCTCTTCCTCTTCACTCTTCTCTCAACCTCTCGCAACTTTTCCACCTCACTCCCCAACTGTCTGTTAATCACCTTCGTCTCTTCCACTTCCTTCACCACGCCTCGCATCCGCTCTATCTCATTCTTCTCACACATCAACTCTGACTCTAAGCGCTCAACTGCCTTCACTTGCTTCATCATTCCACTCCTTTCCTTCAACCACTCCTGCTCCTTCACTCACATCTCCTCCAACTCCTCTCTCATCACCTTCATACTCTCAACCTTAGCCTTCAGCTCTTCATTCTCCTTCAAAACTTTTCTATTCACACTCTCCATACCCATCATGCGATCCTTCAACCTCACAAACGCCTTTGTATCATGCGCCTCTTTCCTAAGCGATGATGTAGCTACAGGCTCACCCATCTCACCATCCAACTCGTCAGACAACTCACTCCCAAAAAATGAGACCATCAGCTTCCTAGTCTCATCACTCGCCCGCTGAATCACTCTTTCTACCTCTATTTCCTCTTCACTCACCACTGCCTCATGTTCCTTCGCTACAGCACCCTCAATACTTTTAACTGCCACATCCAACTCCTCCTTCGCCTCAATCAATTCACTCATCCACATACAAAACGACAGCGCACCAATGTTTCCGGATGGGCAAGATTCATGCGCCTTCCGGAAACCCTCAACATCATCCTCATCACACACCACCTTATGATGAACACAGACATCAAAAACATGCACTCTCTCATGTTGGTCCAGCGTCCCCTCTTTGATGTGTTTTCGGTATTCGCTGCCCCTAGTCAATCTGCCGCAGGAGCATTGTGTGATGATAAAACGCGGAGTTTTAGTCATTGTAAAGATTCTGTAAAGATAGAGTAAAATTTGATAGCAAGTGTTTATAGGATACTACTTGCTGATATGCATTGAAAGACTAAGTCACCAAACATTTGATAGCAAACGTTGGAATAAAATCGTCAACCAAATTTTGAGTATGATTCCTAGCTTTGTCCTAAAACCCAAAGTTTGATAGCAGACCTTGTCAGAGCACTCACCGTTCGTCTTGCAACTTGAAACAGGAATGAAGTTGGGAGAGAAGATGCGGTTTATATAACCAGTGGTAGCAGGCCTGGTAGCAGAAGCCATAGTGACTTGATAGCAAGCGTTTTGGTGTTAAGCTCTTGAATCCGTTACAGGCATTACTCAGAGGGGATCTTATCCCAGCTCCAAGACCGCGACCCACAAATCCAACCTCAGGTGGACAGAGCGTACGTCATGTCACTGTGTTGGTATCCGGGCCCCGATTTTGACATAAAAACCGGTGGAGTTATTTACAAGAGGAAACATCCCAAGTGGTTGCCTTGATCAGCTTGATAGCAAGCCGTGATTCACAAGCGTTTGCAATGGAGATGTTTAGGTGCCACCCCTGACAAGATAGCTAAGACTCAACCGATTGGCGTTCAAAGTGCTACATTGAGAACTGTGTCAAATGCCCAACATGAGTTGCCCCAGTTCGGTCTAAAATATGACACACTCCCTTGCCACACTTATCACTACGGCATCATCCGCCGTCCCGAAGGAACAGCCTGTCATTGGAATATTACAGCAAAACTCTCTGTGCCATGCTCGCATTCAGTGAAAAGCCGCTTGTATCATGGAAAGACTGGCTCAGATATCATGACACATCCTTTCGTTGACTTCAGCAGGGTCGAAAACCCCAGAAAACCTCCAAAAATAATGAATTTAAATTTTTCAGCATTTAGTACTACTTGTGAAATTTTATAAGTACTCTGTAAATATAAGTCTGATCAATAGGTATCGAGTCTTTCTTGAATCAAGTCAAAAGGACTTGTAGAAGCAAAGTTTTTACAAAGCCTTTACAGTTTTGGAGTCTTTTATGGCCTGGAGACGAAGGCCATCTCCTGGCTAACCTTTAAGTCTGACCTTAGCTGATATCAGTAATGAAATTTTCTAAGTCGGTTACCTACGGAAACCTGAAATTTGGAATGTCCAATACTATCATCGGAGCTTCAGAGAGACGACCCACCTTTGACAATCGCTCTCGTCTTAGTGAAATGTCTCATTCGTTATGATTTAAAATTGTTGGCCATACCCAAAGTAGCTTATAATTTCAATGAAACTTAATTCAGTCTGCCTCACGGCCTAATGGGTGTAGAGAAAACACACTGAGTTTCGGAACGTTTCGAGTATTCTTCTTCAGCCCAGAATGAATCAAAATCAGCTCAAGCAAGTTAATGTACATGGGTCGTTATCACAAACATATTATGTCCGCCCGCTGTTAAGAAAATAACAAGTGCACGTGTGCGCCGGCGGAATGTCCCATCCTTGTAGCTGGCGTGAGTGGGAGGAGAGTATCAGGTGTGAAGAAATTGTAAAGTTCTCTTCCCCTCACAGCCATTCATTAGGTTGCGGTGTCCATTGATGTGAAGCGTTTCCGTTGCTAAGCGTGTTCGCCAATCTTGAATTGTAGTTAAGACCCTCCATTTGATGGGATGTGTTCCTAAACGGAGCTGATGCCGGCTGATATGCATGTAAACATGCGATGACGTAGAATGAAGGTGCTCGAGAATTCGTGACCTCTTTGTCCCACAAGACTGTCCAATGTACATTGTTTGGCAAGATGGAACAGTGCATGTAATCTTGTAAACAGCATGCTTGGTGAAACATTAATTTTTGAAATCTGCTGTAGCACAAGCCGCACATGTTGTTGGGAATTTCTGCTGTTTCCTTGCGGGTTGTAGATGACGCGAACGAGGTTTTTGGGTGTCGAAGATCACTCTTGTGTCCTTATGAAGCCCAGTGGTGGTCAACAGGTCAATTATGCGGCGATGATGAACTTCTCCGAGATAAGGCAGTTTCAGGAAAGCGACAGATTCACTTTTGTCATTGTTGTTAGGAGTAGCTGTGCTTGCTTCGTTCATAAGGTTTTCTACTAGTGCATCAGGGTAGCCGTTCATTTTAAAAGTTCGCTTTAGCTTAGTCAAGGCCATAGGAAGGCAAGTTTTGGAGGAATTGCAGTGGGCTCGTAATGTCTCAGAACGTATCAGATTTCTTTTCCGCGACATAGGAATGGCAGAATCAAATACCAGGCAGGCTCCGCTGTGAGAGGGTTTCACATAGAGTTCGAATTTTACAGTGCCGTTGGTGATGTGGACGGATGTGTCGAGGAAGGGAATTCGATCGTTGATCGGTTGCTCAAACGTGAAATTAATCGCCACACATATCGTATTGATCCTTTGTATGAATAAGTCGATGTTGAAAGAAGGCGGTGCAACTAGGAAGATGTCATGAATATATCGATTCCACAAGATGATATCTGGGAACAACTGTAAGATTTGAGTCTCAATGGGGTTCATAAAGATAAGGCCGGTGCAGCGCAGTTGCCGATAGCTATACCGTGAGTTTGTGTTCGACATTCACCGTTTCGAAGACATCTGTCTTCAAGAAGACAAAGTTTGAGGAGTTCGGTGAAGTCGGATGGACTGACAGCTGAAAGGATACAATTGGCACCGTATGTTTCCAAGAAGTGTGAGGTGATGTTTATCAGACCCGTTTCGTTAGAGTCGTCATCGAAGGGAATGTTTCCATACAGATTTGTGATGTTCATAGAACCGAAGAAACAATTCGGCGGCACTGTGGTTTGATAGAGCGTGGATTTGAAGTCTGAGGTAGATGAGAGATAGCTGGCAACATGACGTTTAATGAGAGGGAGAAGAGTTTTCGACAACAATTGAAAGAGTGGACGAACAATGGATTCTTTGCTGGAGATAATTGGCCTGCCCTTGAGTTACCCCTTTTTTGTGGTCTTTCGGCAGAGCATAAGGAGTGCTTGGAAGAGGCTCTGATACTTTGCACTGTTCGATGAGGTCAGCACAACTGAGATTGACATATTTTCCCTTGATGGTGTTAAGGCGGTCGTTAAAACGAATCTGTCTTGCCGTTAGGAGAATGATCCTGGACTTGGGGTCATCGGAACACAATGCTTCACACACCATTTTATCATACTCATTGGGCTCCAAGGCCACCAGTCTCTTGTTTTTGTCGGATGGCATTATCACAACGGTCTTTTGTTTGATGTTGTCGATGATGACTTGTTCTTGGGGCTTCTTTCGTGGAAACCGTGATGCGGTTGTGGAACTCGTGATGCGATCTGCTCCATTGATGAATTCAAAGAAATTTAATGTAGCAGCCAGCTGAGGAGCTTTTGATTGAGTTCTCTCGAAGCAAGCTTGGAGTTGGGCTTTTAAGTTTATCTCGCGGTTGACGCTGGGCTTCATTGGAGGAGGGACATAAGACGGACCTTTGAAGAGAAGCTTAACTTCCTCACTCTCGAAGCTGGTCTCAGAAAAGTTCACAAATCCGATGATCGATTTGGAATCATTGGAGGTCGAAGATAGGTGGCGTAGAGAAGAGAGTTTCTTCTTTTTATGCAGTCTGAAGTTGCACGAATAGCTGTTCAGGCGTCTGCAATCAGATGGTGTGAGAGGGAATGTCGCCCATGCTGACATGGTCTGGAGTCTGCGATATAAATGATCGATCGCTAGCTGCAACCATTGGCGCGATTGTCTCTGTACCAGACGTTGGGCCGCTTCTCTGCACTCGTGAATGGTGTTGGACAGTTTATTTTGGACCATCAATCCATTTGGAATGAGATTTTCCTTGCGACAGGTTCGTAGAAAATGTAAGTGGCTATAGACCTTTTCGCGTTTAAATGCTCGAATCAGATCATAATTCCTTTCAACAAAGTTTGATGACAGCAGTGATTTAAAATTGTTGGCCATACCCAACGTGGGTTCCCAGCTTATATAGTTTGTGGCGATCAGCTGATGACGTAATCTCCATCATCCAAACCTTTAAACACATCTATCTCCTGTTCTAGTGCTCCGATTTACTTGAAACTCACCCTCTAGATGCAGAATTGCACGCTGATTCCAAATCTGGTCTCAGTTTTTCCATCCAAGACTTCGTTCACCCGCTAGAGCGATTTTCATAAAAATTCTAAATCTGTCGTTTTTTCTGTGATGGGCAAAAATCTTTAAGTCACTCTCACACATCAACGAACAAGCATAGAGACACGCCTTTTCTTTCACTGAACTTGTCTCACTCTTAGCTTTCAAATGAGCCATTGCACGACTTTCTACCACCTCTAGAACCATAGTAGGAAGTCTGACAAGAGGGGGACCGTCCCAAAATTTTTTTTCTCAGTTTGAGCTGGAAACAACCTCCCTAACCTAAAATGTCACGTAGAATCCGAATCTGCCCTCCGTTTTCCCATCCGAGCACACCTTCATGCCGAAAAACGGCCTTTCTCATTCCATAACGTCCAAAACCCACCTTTTTCTAACTCTGGCGTTTTTCAGAGATTCCTGCCATTTTCCTCTCTAAGTCCAGGAAAACCTGGACATAGGATGCTTTCCACTGCATTTTTCTCACTCTTACCTTTCAAACGCTCTATCACACGACTTTCTACCATCTCTAGAACCAAAGTTGGAAGTCTCGTCCTGAGAGGGGGGACGTCCCAAAATTTGTTTCTCTCCGATTGAGCTGGAAACAACCTCCCTAACCTAAAATTTCACGTATAATCCGAATCTGCCCTCCGTTTTCCTATCCGAGGCCTCCTTCATGCCGAAAAAAAACGGCCTTTCTCATCCAAAAACGACCAAAACCCGCCTTTTCTAACTCTGGCGGTTTTCAGAGATTCCTACCCTTGCCTCACAGGAGAACTCCTCCTTCCTTCCTTCCAGAGGGGGGTAGGGAACGGTTTCTTCCTCACGGAACCATTCCTCCATCACATCAGTAGTAATCCCATCCCAGGCGCAAGTCCAAAATGCGCGACGATGATCCCCCTTCTGGAGAGAGGAAGGAAGTGGCCAAGGATGTGCTGGAAGGATGGGTCCGAGAGGAGAAAACTGTTCCCTACCCCCCCCCTGGAAGGAAGGAAGGAGTTTTCCGGTAAGGGATGAGAAGGAAGGTGATAGGAATGTGGGAAGGATAGAGTGAGAAAAGGGTGGGTTTTGGTGGTTTTGGGATGAGAAAAGTTTGAAAACGTCATGAAGAAGGGTTCGGATGTGAAAACGGAGGTCAGATTTGGAATCTACGTGAAATTTTGGGTGAAGAAGAAAGGCACGGAGGAGTTTTCCTGAGGGGCAAGGGGTGGAGCGGCAGAGTTGGAAAAAGGCAGGTGTTGGATGTTTTGGGGTGAGAAAGTCGTTTTTCGACATGAAGGAGTGCTCGGATGTGAGATTGGGGTGCCAGATTCGGAATCTACGTGAAATGTTGGGTCTAGAAACTTCTTTCCAACTCAATCGGAGAGAAAAAGTTCTGACCCCCCCTCGGAACAATCTTCCAACTTTGGTATTAGAGATCGTAGAAAGTCGTGCAATAGCTCGTTTGAAAGCTAAGAGTGAGAAAATTGCAGTGGAAAGCTCAGTTTGATCCTATTTTCCTGGGTTTAGGGAAGAAAATGGCAGGAAAACGTCAGAGTTGGAAAAGTCTGGTTTTGGATGTTTTGGGATGAGAAAAGTCATTTTTCGACATGAAGGAGGGTTCGGATTGGAAAACGGAGTGCAAACTCGGACGTTTTGGCCAATGTTGGGTCTAGGAATTTCTTTCCAGCTCAATCGGAGAGAAAAAGTTCTGACCCCCCCCCCTCGGCAACGATCTTCCAACTTTGGTATTAGAGATCGTAGAAGGTCGTGCAATAGCTCATTTGAAAGCTAAGAATAAGAAAGATTCAGTGAAAAGCTCAGTTTGATCCCATTTTCCTGGGTTTAGGGAGGAAAATGGCAGGAAAACGTCAGAGTTGGAAAAGTCAGGTTTTGGATGTCTTGGGATGAGAAAAGTCATTTTTCGACATGAAGGAGGGTTCGGATGGGAAAAGGTAGTGCAAATTCGGACGTTTTGGCCAATGTTGGGTCTAGGAATTTCTTTCCAGCTCAATCGGAGAGAAAAAGTTCTGACCCACCCCTCGGCAACGATCTTCCAACTTTGGTATTAGACATGGTAGAAAGTCGTGCAGTAGCTCGTTTGAAAACTAAGAATGAGACAAATTCAGTGGAAGACACGGCTTGTTCCTATTTGCCTTCGTATAGATGTGAGACGTCATTGAAACTTTGGGACATTGGCGAAAAAACGACAGTTAGAATTTTTACGAAAATCGCTCTAGCGGGTGAACGATGCCTCGGACGGGAAATCAGAAACCAGATTTGTAATCAGCGAGCCATTCTACATCTAGAGGGTGAGTTTCAAGTTAATCGGAGAGAAAAAGTTGAAAAGTTGAAATGTAAAATTATAACCACCTTTGTTGGTCAATAGCGGAGGATTGGAAGTGAATGAAGAGCTCGGGTTTCTTTTAGGGGCAAGACCGCACTTTGTTCTCTAGGATCCTATCTATTCAGATCCGTGGAAGGTTTCCTTTTCAAATGACAGCCTGTTGAAATTCGAGTTTCTGCGCATTTTCCAAGATTTTGGAACTTTTTGAAAAAACGACCGAGTTTTTTCAGCTCGGCTCCTGGTCATCGTAGAGAGTAGAGAGATGTCTTAAATGAAAGGGGAGAGCGAGAAAACATGGCACTCAAAATTTGAAGTCAATTGGAGCAGTAGAACCGGAGATAGACGGGTTTAAAGTTTTTGGATGATGGATATTACGTCATCAGCTGATCGCCACAAACTATATAAGTGGAAACTCTGCTTGTGGAAATCAGTTCTCCTCCAGACTGGGTTGGGGTAGGTGAACTCCGGAACTCTCATGATAGCATTGGAAATCTGAAAAACCGGGTTTCTGTAAGACACCGACTTAGAAAATTTCATTGCTGATATCAGCTAAGGCGTCAGACTTAATGCCTCGCCAGGAGATGGCCTTCGTCTCCAGGCCATAAAAGACTCCAAAATTTTAAAGGCTTGTAACTTTGCTTCTACAAGTTTGTTTGACTTGATTCAAAAAAGGTTCGGTCACTATTGACCTGCCCTAAGTGATAGACTACCTATAAAATTTCATAAGTAGTGCTAAAAGTTGAAAAATTTAAATTCACTAGTTTTAGAGGTTTTCTGGGGTTTTCGACCCTGCTGAACTCAATGAAGGCATGGATGGGTGTGTACGAGCCAGTCTTCTCATGTCTCTACATTATACAAGCGGCTTTTCACTGAAAGCGAGCAAGACACGGAGAGTTTTGCTGTAATATTCCAATGACAGGGTGTTCCTTCGGGACGGCGGACGATGCCGTAGTGATAAGTGTGGCAAGAAAGTGTGTCATATTTTAGACCGAACTGGGGCAACTCATGTTGGGCATTTGACATAGTTCTCAACGTAGCACTTTGAACGCCAATCGGTTGAGTCTTAGCTATCTTGTCATGGGTGGCACCTAAACATCTCCATTGCAAAACGCTTGTGAATCACGGCTTGCTATCAAGTTGATCAAAGCAACGACTTGGGATGTTTCCTCTTGTAAATAACTCCACCGGTTTCATGTCTGGCTATTAAGTCATGAACGGTGCAAGTCACGGAGATTTTCGGTGTCATACTTCCCGTTGGTGGGCGTTCTTTCGAGACAGCGGTGAAGTCCGTAGCGATGAGTACTGCACAAGACGTGGGCAATGGTAATCCTTGTGAAACCTCTCTGCGTCATGTTTCCAGGTGGTTGCCTTTCGTCTCAACGTTGTACTCTGACCGCCAGGGCGACATTTAGCTATCTGCCATAGGTTTCCTCAAAAAATCTCTATTGCACTTGTCTCCTAATGGTTGGCCAACCATGAGAGAATGAACCATGCGTTCTGCTCGCCTCTGTCACCGAGGCTAAATGATGAAGGGATGAAACGGGAGGCCACCCTTTCGCCACACGCAACCACACGCTCATTTCTCTCTTCGCTAGTGAACAAGCTCTTGTCAGTGTAGTCATAAACTTTCTCATGTTGTACAAAGGTTTTATTGCAACACAGGGTGATGTATAGTTAGAGAGTTTGATCATCGAAGTTTCATGAAATACAAATGTCATAAAATGCAAGCGCTAGTGTAGTCAAATAGTTTTTACCACAACACACGTTTGAGAAAGTAAAGTTTGATTATCGAAGTTTATTCGTAAGTGTCGTCAGAAAGTGTATCATGGTTTCAAAAAGCAAAGTTAGTGTAGTCAAATAGTTTTACCGCGACACACGTTTGTAGAAGTAAAGTATTATATTGCACTGAGTAATCAATACTGTCAAAGGTGTGCAAGTCATATGAAGCATATTCAACTGAGTGTCCATTCCTGCCACTCATCATTTCAAATTATTTGAAGATGAAAAAGTGCATTCGTTTCCCAACTTCATGGTCTGTAGCAAGAGAGATTGGTTATTCGTTGAAGGCTATAGAAAGTGTTACAAATGTAAATGAAAATATTAAAACTGATGCTTTAGTTGAAAGACTAATGGATCTAGATGATCATTCTATGAATCATCATTTGGATCGAAGATGGATAGAGGATTTTTCCATGCTACAATGTAATGATAGTGAAAATAGGAGGATGAAATTGTTGCGATCTGAGGTGAAAAAGAAAAAAGTGGCATTTGCAACTGATTTGTCAAGTAGCTCTACCAATAAAAGTGACTTCAGAAAGAAATTGGAAGAAGAGACGTTTAAATTATTATGTGAACGGAACTGCGTTGAGTGTTTCAAAAGAGAACGGTCCCTTCTCTTTTTACCATGTTGTCATGCTGTTGTGTGTTCTACGTGCTATGTACCTTTGGAAACTATGTTGTGCCCCATCTGTGATCAAGAAAAAGTTTCAACAGTCAATGTATATAAATGATTTTGATGCAATCCTGGTCGAATTTAAAACAGTCATCTATGACCATGACACCACTGCATCACCGTCTCATTGAAAAGAGAAAGCATGATTATACAAGGCAGTGGATTCATGTGTTGGAAAAACTATTATCATCCAGTGATTGTAGAGAGATGAAACATCGTTTGAGTAATGCTATCATCATTCACGCAAACTGTGAAGATGTTGACTATATGCTATCTTATAATTATAAACCAAGGTAGTTTACGAATTCACTTTCATCACTGTTACATCATGGTCTTCTTTCATTACCTTGCTTGGAGTTATGTATTCTACACGCTGCTTATTAGAAGCCTTTTCCACTTAAGCACAATTGATGCAAAGGCATTAAACTTTACAAGCATCGTCGTACAAACAGATTGTTCCTGTCTGGCTCATAACATATCAGCAAACGACACAGCTGAACTGTTTCCATTGAACTATATTACCTCACTGAATGATACATTACAGCTACCCACACATGTATCTGCTTCTGACTATCCTACTGGTACTGTGTCTGTTCTCAGTGTATTGCTTTTTACTAGTGCTGTACTCAATGTCTTCCTCTATTTCATTGCGTTTACGACGGTAATGTTTCGACGCTGCTGTCGTGTTTAAGCAAAGAACACTCTAACATCCACCTGTAAAAATGGCTAGACGTCGTTCATCTCACCGTTCACGCAGACAAAAGTGTCAATCAAATGCAAACAAAAATTTCTGTCTCACGCTTCGTCGCTTATTAAAATTAAAACCATCTCATCGGTGTGAGGCAATGAAGCTGGCAAACAATGCCTTCATTCGTAAAATGTGTGCGGAAATACGAAAAGTGCGTTATATGACATTAAATAGCAAAAAGGCCAATGCAATTGCCAGGCATGGTAAAGTTCTTCGTACCTTGAGCAATCCAAAAACATCAATTCGTACAAAGCGCAAACTATTATCACAGCGCGGTGGCTTCTCACCACTTTTAGCGCCTATCATCATGGCAGCTGCCGGTCCTGCTTTGGGAGGATTAGCTGGTGCTCTCGCAAATAAAGCCATTAATGGATAGGTACTAAGTTCAATTGTATGACTTTTCATCAAAATCAACGTGGATTTCCGTTTACGCTGTAATCGCACTATGTGTATTGTAGGACCCTCTAATAGTGGGAAGACACATTTAGCACTGCAATTGTTGGAGCATCGTAATGAGATTTTTGACTGCATACCGAATCGTGTTGTTTGGTGCTATGGAATTTATCAACATAACTTACATCGTGAATTGGTTGGTAAGGGTTACTTGTTTCAACCGGGGATTATCAGCACTGCTGATATTCAACCCTATGATATTATCACTCTTGATGATTTACTCAATGAGAGTGAGAGCTCACAAGAAGTAACTGCTATGTTTACCAAGGCTGCTCATCACAAACCATCCTTCATCATTTTTATTATGCAAAATCTTTTTCCAAGTGGAAAGGAAGCACGGACTCGAAGTCTAAACACGCATTGCTACATCATCTTTAAAAGTCCTCGCGATAAAAGTCAAGTTGAATTCCTATCTCGACAAGTTCTTCCTCGCAAGTCAAAAGACTTAATTGAAGTATTTCAGGCTGCTACGGAAAAAGCCTATAATTATTTACTTTTGGACTTTACCCAGGAGTGTCCTGAGGATTATCGCTTACGCAGTCATCTCCTTCAGAAACCCATGATCATATATAAATTGTTATGAGTGGTTTTCAACGAATGATTGCTATTCCACAAGAAGAACATACATCTGACTACAATGCAGAGTGTTCATCAACCTTGGGCAAATCAAATGTCACAACTTAATCAGCAATATGAACAAGAAGCTGTACAAAGTAAAAATCCATATGATCGTTTGATAAAGCAGAGTTCTACTTTAGAAGAAATGAAACAATTGAAAGAAAAAATTCGCAATGATCTTTCGCTTGGTTCACCCAAACCCTATCGCAATCGCGCACTGAGCTTATATCGAAGTCTCGAACCCAACTTGAAAATCACACAACGAGGTGAAGCGGTAGGTGATGATGGTGCAGTCATTAGGGACTCAAGAGTGGAAGATTTAATTAATCATATTGTTCGTGATCGTCGTCGTCACTTTACACCTACAGGATGGGAGTTCTTTTTAAAAAGTATGAAGAAATTCAATGTTCCAAAAGCAATTCTTGGTCGTGATACCTTACAGGAAATGGAGAATAATTCTACACCTAGGAAGAGAAAGTTGCAAAGTTTAGAAAGACCTAAAAACAGAATCAAGCAAACTTTGAAAACACACGAGAGGTTACCGGAGCGTATACCAAAACCTTCAACACGTTATCCATCATTTGATTTTATCACAGACTTTTAATGAAGAAGCTATGTTGCATCCCATGTTCAGAGTTGCCAAACATTCATGTGTCATTGAACTGCTTAAGTACATGTTGTAAAAGTGATTCATACAAGACGGCTCAAAAAAGTAGGAAAAGCAGGTCTCAAACACAAACGCAAACCCTAGCGGAGAAAAAGACTGATACTTTGAGGCAAATAAACGATCCCTCTTAATAGACGATGGATGAACATCTGAAATCAATTTACCATAACCCAAAGCATTATGCAGGTTATGCTTCAGTGAAAAAGTTGTCACAAGCAAGTGGTTATTCACAGAAACAAGTGAAGAGATGGTTAAAAGCTCAACCTGCATATACATTGCACACACAAGCTCGAAAACGTTATCCTACCCGTTCTTATATCGTTCATGATATTGATGAACAATGGCAAGCAGATTTGGCTGATGTTTCTTTATTAGCTAAAAAGAATAAAGACTATCGCTTTCTCCTAACTGTCATTGACTTATTTTCTCGTTATGCTTGGGTTCAACCACTCAAGACAAAGCGTGGTGAAGAAGTGGCCGAGGCTTTTCAAAATATTTTCAGTGAAGGACGCATTCCCACACGTATTCAGACTGATCAAGGGAAAGAGTTTGAAAACAAACATGTGCGTGCTTTATTTCGCGAACTCAATATTGAGCTGTTTAGTGTGAAAAGTGCATACAAGGCTGCAGTGGTCGAACGCTTTAATCGTATACTGAAAACTCGCCTATGGCGCTATTTCACTGCAAAAGTAACACAAAAGTTGACGGATGTATTACAAGATACTATACACGCTTACAATCATTCTGTTCATCGTATGATTGGTCACAAACCTGCTGACATAACTCCAGACATGGTAGATACAATCCGTGAAATCAATGCTAAACGCAAGCAACCATCACAAGGTAAGCGTGACATTCAGGTTGGTGACAAAGTTCGCATTTCCAAGGTGAAAAGCGTGTTTGCGAAAGGATATCTTCCCAATTGGACGGAAGAAATATTTACTGTCTCTGAGGTAAACAAGAAATTCAAACCCACTACCTACAAGCTTCGCGATTATCATGGTGAAGAGATTGAAGGGAGTTTTCATCGTCATCAGATAACACCCATCACCAAAGAAGATGATGACTACATGGTTGAAAAGATACTTCGTCACCAAATGCGACAAGAGGAAAAGTGGAGCCTGGTGAAATGGGCTGGCCATCCAAATTCGATGAATTGTTGGATTCGTCATTCTGACCTTTATCGTGTTAGTCAACGTTCCTAAGCAAAGTAATGAATTGTGTAAATATAAATAAATAAATACCTATGGATCAAACTGCTACGTTTTATTCTGCCCCTCCTATGCTAGTCATGGAGCTGGCTTTCCCGTTTATGCTGGATCGAGACGTCAAAAAGGGGGTAGTCTATCGGGTGCTGTCGAAGGTATGATGTTCCCCACTATCGCAAATGTGGGAAAATCAGCTTTAAAGGAAGCTGTAGGATTAGCAGCAGATGTAGCAAGTGATGCGCTTTCAGGAAGATTACCGATTCGTGAATCGCTAAAGCGTCATGGAATACAGCGTTTGAAGAATGTCGGTAAGGCTGGTATCAGGTCTGTCATCAGTCATATCAATCCACTCTCTACTTCAGGCAAACGTAAGCGAAGAGCATCTCGTATACCTCCAGCAAACGCAGACGACGTGGACTGTTTTAATTATGGAATGTAAAAACTCATCCCTTTCCTTATTTGATAGAACGCCTATGCAGATGGATATCATTAGAAATTATGTATCCATTCGTCATCCACAGGCAAGTGTTGATTCTGGTAGTGTCATTCAGTTTTTAATACCAGGAAATAATGCTGAGTACATCGATGTAAATGACATCAATCTACATGTTAAGTTTAAGATAGTAAATAAGGACGGTACAAACCTTGACGACAAGGACAAAGTAGCCGTGAGCAACTTGGCAATAGCAACGCTCTTCAAGGATGTATCATTGACCATTGGTGAAACTTGGGTTGAAGGTGGTCAACACAGTTATCCCTATCTCGGTTATTTTTCAATAGTCATGCAGTTCCAGCCACAAGCACAAAAGAGTCACATGGCTGTTATGGGTTGGTGCAAAGATGAAGCTGGTAAATTTGATAGTGACAAAAACAAGGGATTTGTCACTCGTGAAAAGTGGACTGCAGAAAGTGGGGTGTGTGAATTATATGGTCCCCTGTACTTGGACTTTTTCCGTCAACCACGTTTATTTATGTCAAAAGTAGACATGCGAGTTCATCTCTTGCCGAACGATCCTAAATTTGTATTGAATTCTTATGGAGCAAAGTCTGAATTTAAGATTGTGTTTGAAAGTGTTAGACTTTATTTGCGACGAATGACAGTGAATCCTTCGATGATTAATGCTCACGAGATGGGTTTGAAGAAATATGATGCTCTTTATGATGTAAATCATACTGAGATCCATAGTTTTACCATTCCTCGTGCGCAAAAGAGCTTTGTTAAAGATAGTTTGTTTCCTATACAATCACCAAAAATGATCATTGTGGGATTGATTGCAAATTATGCATACAAAGAATCCCCTCAACTTTGAACACTTTGGTTTAAATCTAATCGGATTGTATCGCGATACTGATTGCATTCCTGGTACTCCTTTTTGTCCAGACTTCGCTAATGGACATTATTCTCGCTCATATCAAAAATACTATGGAGACCTTTAAATACTGGAATACTGATGACACCAATGATTTGACCTATGATGAATTTGCTAAAGGTTATATACTTTATGCATTTGATTTGACAGCAAACAATGAAGCAGGTGCTTCTTATCGTCTGGGCACTGCCACGAAGGGTCTTAAACTAGAATTCTTCTTTGAAAAAGATTTGACGAAAACAGTTAATGTACTCATCTATGCTGTGTTCGATTCCACCATTCGAATTAACAGACTACGTGACGTTTCCGCTTCTTATACAAGTTAATGAGTTGGTTATCTGATGCAGAGCTAGAGAGAGAGAGTCGTTCAAGAACATGGTGATGAACGCACTGTTGCAGCATTTCGAGGTGTGTTTTCCATTAATAATATGCCCACAGTTTTACCAAAACCACCCTCATTCATTATCATGAATACTAATACAGCACACTTACCCGGTAAACTCTGGAAAGTTTTGTTTATTGATAAAAACTATTGCGGAGAAATCTTTGATTCATTGGCCTTACCAAACTCTGATTATGTCACACGTTTCATGAACCGACATTCACGAAAATGGATTCGCAATGCTTTGGCCGATCAACATCCCTTGTCTTCAACATGTGGAGCCTATGCCCTCTACTTTGTAGTGCAACGACTACATTATGACTCTTTATATGACCTTTGTAAACATTTTTCACATGATACCCTTGTCAATGAAAAGCACATTCGCAACTTTTATAAAAGCCTTCAATAAATATGTACGATTAAAATTTGTTTTCTTTATTATACTTCAATGAAAAAGTAGATGATGTGATTGAATAGGTTGTATTTAGTCATCAAACATGAATAGGTAGAGATAAGAAGACATTGTTCACTTGCCACATTCATGTTTACGAGTGTTGGTTCGTTGAAGGTAATTATTATGCAAGGATGTATACGTTCTCTATACTTGTTCCAACTTGAGGATGTAAAATGTGTAACACCATATTGATCATGAAGAGCAATGAAATCTCGTCGAACAATAAATAGACGTCTACCTAGAGGGACATAGTACATTGGATGATGCATGATATGTAAAGCATCGTGGAGGCTATCCATTTGAAAAGGGGACAAACTTATTTCAACGTGTCGATGAGTATCGTAAAAGGTAATGCGACGAGCCTTCCATGTAACATGACACTGAGAAGATAGCTTGGCAATCATGGTTAGTTTTAGACACAGCAAAACGTTTGCTTAGTCATCTCGTTTAAGCAAAACATTCATAAGAAATGGACGAAGTCATGCTAAGATTCATCATCATATTATCATTTGCAATAGTGACATTAGCGGGACGAGGATTAGATGACGCAGTTCGTCTCATCAAATCACCTATTCATGCAACAAGACCTATTGAAGATGTAATTTTTTCGGGCATAGCCGATCCTTGGTAAACTCATGCTTACAAACTTCAGATTTTACGTCAGCGAATGGGTCAAGCGTGGGAAATGGTGCTAGCAGATTATGGCTTTAAGCGATCGCCTGTAGGTGGCATCGATTTGATCAATCCTGTACGTCGCATTGCAATGGAATTAAAAAAATAGCTGCCGTGTGAGCTCATCAATAAAACGCGAAATATTTCATACCCTTGCAGATTTTAAACGTAGAAGACCAATATATCAAGTCATATTTGGTTGTATCAACTATCGCAATATGAAAGAAGGCGGTACAAGCATACTTAGGGGAGTACATTATATGAAAGGGCAATCACTCTTAACCAAATTCCTAGGACGACAGAAAGTACCTACTGTGAATAGATTGAAAACAGCAGTTCGTTATGTCATGCGACATAACGCCTAAGCAAGCGACGCTTTATGTTGATACTTTAACATGGAGTTTACAGCAGTGTTTCCCAGTGATGCTCAACCTGAGCGATATGAAAATACAGCTGCCGAGTTTGAGACTGACTTAACGCAGCCGATTGACTTACATGGTGATTGGGAAGTGGCCCTGCAAGATTTGAGCTATGTGAATAATATAAGAACCATTGCAAATGAAAAGATTACATTAGGCACTGCAACGACTCAAGACTTGTACTTTCCAAAATTAGAGCGAAGTGATAAAGTACATACCTACAACTTGAATGAACATGCAGCAGAGTGGAATTCTATTCCTACAGTAAACACCCGTCGGGGAAAGCGAGCTGTTGATGAGATTGTAAATGGCCCTACTTTAATTATCACTGCAGATACAGACATCCCCATTGCTAAAAATGCTTCACCCCTGAAATGGAAACAACCTACAAACCCATCATTCCGTCATCGTTTAGAGCAATCATACTATTATATGAAAATTCAACGCCTATTGAATGTTGTGAATGATTTGGCAAAGGATCTATGGTTCTGGCAAATGGATCCAAATCTACATAAAGCTACCCTCTACATGAGACCGACTACTATTTCCCATGGATTTTATGTGAGTGGACCTCTGCAAAAGATATTGCATCTTAAATCACTTTTCTTTCTACCTATCGCAAAATTTTCAGAAGTAAAAGGAGGCGGTGCCTTCCCTTTGAGAGCTCAAGTGTCCATGAAAGTATCAAAGCAGATTAAGAAATATCCAAATTGGCACAGGAAAAAATTTAATATTACCCTTCTTCCCCTTGATCGCATGCATGAGCGCTTTGTGCTTTTTAAGTCTGGTACTGCTGATGACTTAATCAAACAGGTAAATGAAATAAATGAATTATCTATGTCCATCACTCGAGTACACAATAAAGCAAGGATTGATTTCCGAAATGATTATGAGCGTTCACACATTGGATTTGTTCACATCAATTCTAAATTTCGCGATTTGCTCTCTTTGAATACAGACGTCTTATGGTCATACCATGAATGGGGGAATGTGAAAGTAACATCTGAACAGCAATCCGATTGTCGAATGGTCCTTTATTTCAAACGCACAGACCCTGTTTTACGTCCCAGTCTTACATGGAAGCCAAATAAAAAAAGTTACCGATACCTCCGAAGCATTATAGCAATGGCTATGATGTTTGTAGATACTTGAACAAGGGTGCATCAAGTCTACACTCACATCATTTTGACTATGATCCTAAAGAAAATACATTCTGTATTAGTGTACATGGTAAAACGGTCATTTACATTTCAAAGGAGTTGACAAAGATTTTAGGATTCAAACGTGACATATTATACGACGAGAAGTATTGTGGCTCAACATCATTGCTCGATATGAATATCAATCACTTTTACATTTACACTAACTTTATCCATTCAACACAAGTTGGTGGTCAAATGGTTCCCCTTTTCAGATATATTCCTATTGTCAGTGACGACTTTGCTGTGACCATGCACAGGGAGTTCCTGAACAAGGTATACATTCCAGTCAATGTATCACGATTATCCCATTGCAAATTTGGTATCTATGATGACAGTGGTAATCCTATTCAATTCATTGGTGGTCGTACTGTCTTAACACTTCATTTTCGTCAGATAACATCAAATCACTAATGTTGCGTGTGGCGCAGTCAATGTCTTTTCTTTCTTGATTAGGTGGCCGTTAAGGCCGTGGTCTCATAAAGACCGTTTGGGGCATTCTCTGGTCTCATCAACGGGCTTTTCACTCCTGAAAGTCAGCCTCGTTTATGAACGGCTCACTCTCAACCGTTTGTAGAGTGAGCTGCTTGCAGCCTTCAATCATTTGTCTGTCTTCCTCTTCCTCTTTTTGTTAAAACTTTCTCTCAACTTCCTTCTTCGTAGGAGTTGAGCTAGCAAGAGGTGTGAATGTTTCCTGTGTCGAACATGACTATGATAGTGAAATGCAAAACACTTCTTTATATATGAGAATGATGCAGTGTGATTGATAAATGGCTGTCGTCCAATGGGAGAGCGCGAATCAGGGGAGAGAGTCTATATAAGTGCGGTACAATGACGATTTCCTCATAATATCATTAAAATGGATGCACCACCCAACGCCTATGCCTTACTCATGCCCAATGCCCCATGCAAGAGGCAAGTGAAGACCATTTACGATGCTGAGGCCGAGCCGCTGCAGTTGGATGAGGAAATCATCATCATTTCCGACGATGAAGAGGACAGTACTGATACAATCAGGGCTGCCTTCCTGAGTGTGTCCCCAAACGAAGTCATGATGGAGCGGTGTATTGAGACTCTCCGGAGCTGGCTAGACCTCTTCTCTCCTTCTAGTCAGCCCCGCAATCAAGAAGAGTTTGATTTAGTAGACGTCATGTACCGTCTTATTACAAAACGTATTGCTTTTATTTCTTTTCAATAAATGTGTATCATGACAGTGTTGCTTTTCCTTCATATAGACTGCATGGCTTCGAAAGGATCATCGAGTAAGCATAGTGTCGATTGGGAGCTATTGTTACCATAAGATATCCTATCATCTAGACACTTAACACAGTTACTAGAAATCATTCAACATATAAAACATGATTTTAGGTGAATCAATTGAAGCAACGTTATCTGAGAATGAGCCATGAGTTCTGCTTGTCACTCTTATACCACACGTATACAAAATCATTTTCTATCTTCTCTAATGGTATGATCCCTTTTGATAGAAAAGTAGACCGATAATAAATGTGTTAACTAACCCCATATCTAAATTCCTCCATTTATTTCCATTTCAAGATAAATACATTGCAAAACAAAGACATGTAGTATGTAGGTTTATCTATAATTGAATCACATATACTTTACAGCGAGGAAAAGTCAAGGGGAATAACCTCTAAGTCACTGTACACTTTATAACACCTTGGCCGTTCTGGAGCGTCGCGCACTTGTCTAACACGCGTCGTTTTTGGCGTGAATTCACCATCAGTCCACCCAACTTTTTCAATGACGACTTTCTTGCGGGACTCCTCCTCTTGTTCACGCTTGTCTTCATCCCACTCGTCAATGATTTCAAATATTTTGTTTAAGATCTCTAAGGCGGGAGATGTACCTTCCATCATGAGATAGATGAGAATGAGAGGTGTTTCAATTTTCTGACTTTTATATGTTTTTTCATCAATGAATTCCTCAACAACCAATCAGAATGATTCTAATTTAGATGAAGACTACATTATCACTTTATCAACCTGTGTGGCAGTAAAAAACTTTTGTACAACTTGATACACTTTCTGATGACACTCGCAAGAGCTTGTTCACTACTGAAGAGAGAAGTCTGGTGTGTTGCATGTGGTGCAAGGGTGTCCTCCCATTTCATTCCATTTCATCATTTATTCTTCCCTCTGCATTCCATATCCAAAGATATGTGGCGGGCTCGGGACCGCTTTAGCTGCATTAGAAGGTAGCCCTTCAGAGGGCTCATGGGACGTTCTCGGGATTGTAATCAGTCACCTTACTTTAGACCGATTCTGCTGAGAGAGTCTTATATTTTCTCTATGGTAGCAGCATCAACCTCTACTGCTACTAACTGACTACCTGGGGGTGGTATATATCCCCACTTAGTCCTCTCATGATCATCATCGCCGTAATCAGATGTGCCTATACGAACAAGATTGCTAAAAATCTTTTCTCGCTCTTCAGCCCGCTGAAACTCTTGAAATAGATTTCTCGGCTTCAACCGAGGCTTGTCAGGAGAACTGACTAGAGTGTTCGGCGTCTGCATGATTGAAATGAAATTAAATGACAGTTGGCGGTTTATATACCCCTCTGACACAAAGCCATGCCTTGCTCTTTCTAAATTTAGTCATGCTTTTGACTTGACAACAGCGATTTTACCATGTATGGGCATCGGAAGTCACCGTGCTTTCAGTTACCAACTCCCAACACAAAGACTAGTTACCCTATGACGCGAAGAGGTTTGACGTCAATGCTTGCAGTAACCGTCTCATTTTTACCAAGTTACAATGACAAACGATAGACGTTGTCAACCCTGAATTACTGAGGCTAGATGAGATTTCACAAAGGCCTGATAGCAAGCCAGCAACCGATTGGGTGTTAAGCTCTTGAATCCGTTACAGACATTACTCAGAGGGGATCTTATCCCAGCTCCAAGGCCTCAACCCATAAATCCAACCTCGGACGGACAGAGCGTGCGTCATGTCACTGTATTGGTATCCGGGCCCCGATTTTGACAAAAAAAACGGTGGAGTTATGTACAAGAGGAAACATCCCAAGCCGTTGCTTTGATCAGCTTGATAGCAAGCCGTAGAGAGGGATAGCAAGCCGTTATTCACAAGCGTTTTGCAATGGAGATGTTTAGATGCCACCCATGACAAGATAGCTAAGACTCAACCGATTGGCGTTCAAAGTGCTACGTTGAGAACTATGTCAAATGCCCAACATGAGTTGCCCCAGTTCGGTCTAAAATATGACACACTTTCTTGCCACACTTATCACTACGGCATCGTCCGCCGTCCCGAAGGAACACCCTGCCAGTGGAATATTACAGCAAAACTCTCCGTGTCTTGCTCGCTTTCAGTGAAAAGCCGCTTGTATAATGTAGAGACATGAGAAGACTGGCTCGTACACACTCATCCATGCCTTCATTGAGTTCAGCAGGGTCGAAAACCCCAAAAAACCTCTAAAACTAGTGAATTTAAATTTTCAACTTTTAGCACTACTTATGAAATTTTATAGGTAGTTTATCACTTAGGGCAGGTCAATAGTGACCGAACCTTTTTTGAATCAAGTCAAACAAACTTGTAGAAGCAAAGTTACAAGCCTTTAAAATTTTGGAGTCTTTTATGGCCAGGAGACGAAGGCCATCTCCTGGCGAGGCATTAAGTCTGACGCCTTAGCTGATATCAGCAATGAAATTTTCTAAGTCGGTGTCTTACAGAAACCCGGTTTTTCAGATTTCCAATGCTATCATGAGAGTTCCGGAGTTCACCTACCCCAACCCAGTCTGGAGGAGAACTGATTTCCACAAGCAGAGTTTCCACTTATATAGTTTGTGGCGATCAGCTGATGACGTAATATCCATCATCCAAAAGCTTTAAACCCGTCTATCTCCGGTTCTACTGCTCCGATTGACTTCAAATTTTGAGTGCCATGTTTTCTCGCTCTCCCCTTTCATTTAAGACATCTCTCGACTCTCTACGATGACCAGGAGCCGAGCTGAAAAAACTCGGTCGTTTTTTCAAAAAGTTCCAAAATCTTGGAAAATGCGCAGAAACTCGATTTTCAACAGGCCTTCATTTGAAGAGGAAACCTTCCACGCATCTGAATAGATAGGATCCTAGAGAACAAAGTGCGGTCTTGCCCCTAAAAGAAACCCGAGCTCTTCATTCACTTCCAATCCTCCGCTATTGACCAACAAAGGTGGTTATAATTTTACATTTCAACTTTTCAACTTTTTCTCTCCGATTAACTTGAAACTCACCCTCTAGATGTAGAATGGCTCGCTGATTACAAATCTGGTTTCTGATTTCCCGTCCGAGGCGTCATTCACCCGCTAGAGGTGTTTTCGTAAAAATTCTAACTCTGTCGTTTTTTCGCCAATGTCCCAAAGTTTCAATGCCGTCTCGCATCTAAACGAAGGCAGATATGAGCAAGCCGAGTCTTCCACTGAATTTGTCTCATTCTTAGTTTTCAAACGAGCTATCACACGACTTTCTACCATGTCTAATACCAAAGTTGGAAGATCGTTGCCGAGGGCGGTGTCAGAGCTTTTTCTCTCCGATGTCGCTGGAAAGAAATTCCTAGACCCAACATTGGCCAAAACGTCCGAATTTGAACTCCATTTTTCCATCTGAGACGTCCTTCATGCCGAAAAACGACTTTTCTCATCCCAAAACCATCAACTTCCGCCTTTTTCCAACTCTGCGATTCCACCCCTTGCCTCTCAGGAAAACTTCTCCCTGCCTTCCTTCCCCACCCAGCATTTCACATAGATTCCGAATCTGACCTCCAATTTCACATCCGAACCCTCCTTCATGACGATTTCCAACTTTTCTCATCCCAAAATCACCAAAACCTGACTTTTCCAACTTTGACGTTTTCCTGCCATTTTCCTCCCTAAACCCAGGAAAATAGGATCAAAATTAGCTTTCCACTGCAACTTTCTCACTCTTAGCTTTCAAATGAGCTATAGCACGACTTTCTACGATCTCTAATACCAAAGCTGGAAGATCATTGCCGAGGGGGGGTCAGCACTTTTTCTCTCCGATGTCGATAAAAACATCCTTCCTCACCCAAAAATTCACGTAGATTCCGAATCTGGCACTCCCTCTTCCCATCCGAGCACTCCTTCGTGACGAATTCCGACTTTTCTCATCCCAAAACATCCAAACCCCACTCTTTTCCAACTCTGACGTTTTCCTGCCATTTTCTTCCCTAAACCCGGGAAATTTGGACCAAACTGAGCTTTCCACTGCATTTTTTTCATTCTTGGCTTTCGAATGATCTATCACACGACTTTGTACGATCTCTACAACCAAAGTTGGAAGATCGTTGCCGAGGATGGGGGTTCAGAACTTTTTCTCTCCGATTGAGCTGGAAAGAAATTCCTAGACCCAACATTGGCCAAAGCGTCCGAATTTGCACTCCGTTTTCCTATCCGAACCCTCCTTCATGTCGAAAAATGACTTTTCTCATCCCAAAACATCCAAAACCAGACTTTTCCAACTCTGACGTTTTCCTGCCATTTTCTACCCTAAACCCAGGAAAATAGGATCAAACTGTATTTTTCACTGCAATTTTCTCACTCTTAGCTTTCAAATGAGCTATTGCACGACTTTCTACGATCTCTAATACCAAAGTTGGAAGTCTGACAGGAGGGGGGGAACGTCCTCGAAATTCTTTCTCTCCGATTTCGCTGGAAACATCCTTCCTAACCCAAAATTTCACGTAGATTCCGAATCCGGTCTCCGTTTTCCCATCCGAGGTCTCCTTCATGCCGAAAAACGACTTTTCTCATCCCAAAACCATCAACTTCCGCCTTTTTTCCAACTCTGCGGTTCCACCCCTTGCCTCTCAAGAAAACTCCCCCTTGCCTTCCTTCCCCACCCTACATTTCACGTAGATTCCGAATCTGACCTCCAATTTCACATCCGAACCCTCCTTCATGACAATTTCCAACTTTTCTCATTCCAAAATCACCAAAACCCACATTTTCTCACTCTATCCTTCCGAGATTCCACCCCTTACCTCATTGGAAACCTCCTTCCTTCCTTCCAGAGGGGGGTAAGGAACAGTTTCTTCCTCTCGGACCCATTCCTCTCAGCACATCCTTGGCCACCTCCCTCACCTTCCTTCCAGAGGGGGGGGGGCTGAGTCAGCATGATGACTCATCGATGACTCATCACTGCACCGCGCTGCGCTTGATTTTGCCACGGGATTACTACTCACATCTTTGGCGATCTCCCTCACTTCCCTTCCTTCCTTCCTGGGGGGGGGGCGTCTGCATCTCACATTTCACATCTTGCACTTGATTTTGTCAGGGGATCACTACTATGCAGGATGGTGCACCTCCACACTGGGGACTTCCTGTGCGTGAGTGGTTGAACAAGAAGATGCCTAACAGATGGATGGGACGTGGATCTCCTTACATGCCCTGGCCACCGCGTTCACCTGACCTGACGCCTTGCGATTTCTTCTTGTGGGGTTTTGTCAAGTCCAAGGTTTACCATACACGGCCAACATCCATGAAGGACCGCATCATACAAGCATTTCAAGAAGTGACAACTGAGATGTGTCGAAAAACTGCTCTGGCATACCAAAAGCGACTCGAATCCGTCCTGGAGAATGGAGGAGGACACGTTGAAGTTCGATGACTACTAGCACTTTTTTTCTTATGTTTTTCATTTAATAAATGTTTTCTTTAAACTTTTACCTTAATTCGTTTTGGTCATTATTGATAAAGACGTGGAAGAAATAAAGGGAAAAGTTTATCATTAAATTTTACATGTTAAGAAACATTGTTGTATGTCAATTTTACTACAGTTTACTAAAGTTTATCATTAAATTTTACATGTAAAGGGCGGTTTATACTTCTACGCGCGTAGCATACGCGCCGGCTTCCCCGCGCCAAGAGAGAGGAAAATACTCTGACGTCATCACATGAAGAGTGATTCACTCGGTCATTTGGACATGAAGAGAATCTACGCGCGTAGATTTCGGCAGTTGACTCGCATCTTACTTTTACGCGCTACGCAAGGCCCAGCAGACATGCAGGAAGTTGAGAGAGATGCCGATTTTGAGGATAAATTTTCTTAATATATTTTGAGGATAATTTTGAGGATTAATTTTTTGAGGATAAATTGATAGAGGTAGTGATGAAATATGAGCATTTATACAACACAGGGAGCAGAGATCACAAGGATCAAGAGATGACAGCCCAATCTTGGATAACTATCGCCGAATCAGTGGGAAGGAGTGTCAAAGATTGTAAAGATAAATGGAAGTATTTGAGGGACCAGTATGCACGAGCGCATTGAATTCTCCGGTCAGCTCCCTTGTAACATTCAGAGGCCTGATGTAGTGAGCTCTTCTTCTTCTCTTCTTGCACTTTTTATGTAGCAGATATAAATTCAAAATGTCAGTGGTTTCTTCTTCCATTTCAAATCGTAGTCACTTTCAAGCGGCAACGCGGACAACTGTAGACGACGCGTAAAGTATAAACGCTCGCCCGCGCGTATCCATAAACATTCCCAATATTTTGGCAGCATCAGATCACGTGATTGCTGACTCTTAGCGCAGCGCGTATGTACGCGCGTAGAAGTATAAACTGCCCTTTAAGATACATTTTTGGTATGTCAATTTTACTACATGTCATTCGGTCAATAGAATCAGAATTTTCTGACAGTTCTCAGTACAACAGGTATAATCATCATAAATACTATACTCCAAACTAGTACTCGCATGAGTCGAAATTTCATGACGATCGGATGAATATTTGAGGAGTAATAAAAGTTTAACCCTTTCGCTGCTGAGGCAAATTTCGTCTCATTCCCTCATGTGCGGATGGTAAGTTAACTTACCATGATCAACATTCTCCTCAGTGCGGGATGGTAAGTTAACTTACCATTGATAAAATCACTCATCTTATCACCTAAAACCCATGTTCGAATGCAAATGACACATGTTCAACTTGTTTCTCTTCATTGCTTGCTCAACTCCTTTATGTGCCCCACCGCGATCGCTGATGTTTTTTCTGATATCTGACATTCTCATTATCTCATTCTCTTGATAAGGTGTCACAAACAATTTTGAAGCCCCTCTTGCAGAAATCGTCTTCGCTATAACGTTTTCGCTCCTTATCAAATTGACGGTTGTCTTGTTCATTGGTTGAAAACTCAGGTCTGTGTGATCATAAGGAAGCGATAATTTTTCCATTGGCTTCAAGATTATTTGACCAACACAATAATCAGTCGATCCACAGATGATTTATCAGGCTGAGAAGGAATAGTTTACTAGTATTATCATAGCGCGTATTTATTATCCTTAATAAATTTCGTTTATTTCTTCCACCACTGCTAATCAATGACATGAATGGAAGCCGAGAATTAGTACCAATTGATTGAACTGGAAAACTGTAGAGATTTGCATTGATAACGCCAGTTCATTCTTATGGGTTCATATTATTAATTTTCCTTGATACACCTACATGTCACATTGCAATTCACCTGCAATTCACATTGCATTGCATTTTTCATAATGAAGTAATGCTATGCTTCGTGTTACTATGTCTCTTGCATCCAGTCAAGTGAATTTTTCCATATTGTCAAAATGCAGCCCATCCTTTGTCGCATTATTTTATATGTTGATTTTTCACTTCCCTTTTCCTATACCTACTTGCTGCATATTGAGATGTTTTTGTACAAGATTTTTACATTTCTATACTTTTTGAAAGCTGTTGTGCCTGTCAATATGAATTTTGAATCTGTGGTCAGTCTCTCTTGGATGGTCAGTGCATTTTTGACCGAAGAAAAAATACAACTATTAGAGTTCAATATCAAAATTCTTCACTCTTTCCACCACTCACGAAGTTGACATTCATTATCCATTTGAGCCATACTGTAGCCTATTGAATTATGTCACTCATCAATAAAATAATGATAAGAAGTGCAGCAATAGCAATTTCAAGTCAGGACGTATAAGCTCTGGTGCGTAAATGATGAATGACCAATGCATGATAAAAAATAGAATATCATCATCGATTATTTACATGACATTTTATTCATCCTTGGTCCGATAACTAGAGCTGTGCGCGGTTAATTTTTTCCTTTAACCGGTTAAAATCGGTTAAATAAAAATTTTAACCGGTTAACCGATATCGGTTAAACATCTTACTGACTGTCTTAAAGCTTTTTACTGGTATGTTGTTGCAAAGGCAATCGTCTCCACTATATATTGACAATCTTAAAGCCTTCTACTGGATGTTAGTGCAAGATACAAAAAATAGGCAATTGTGTACCCCTAAATATGCGCCCTTTACTTATATTATATTGAGCAACTCCGACTGTGCATTAGTAATAAATTACTATACAAAGACATCTACTTTAGTTTACAGAAAACGAGAGTAAATTTCTGAAGAAGCTTTACTATCAATTAATCAGGGATCACGCACAAAAACACGAACATTATACACGTATGATTGGAAAGAGAAACACGACTGTTCTCTCGGTATGGTAATAGGGAAAAAATCACGGAGGAATCAACGCAAAAAGTAAGTTTTCAGTTGTGATGTAGAAAGACGATTGCTTAAGCCGTCTCTCTTTTTAGAGATGTGCGTTTTGTGTCATACAGGGTGTCCCAAAATTAGTGGTGAAATGCTTTTATGTAATTTATTCATTTAAAAAATATGACATTGACAACATTTACAAAATATACTTTACTATAGTCATCATTTCTCATCTCTATATCATCATTCATTTTTCAAAGTGTCCGCCATTCTCATCTAAACACTGTTGGCATCGCTTCGGGAAGGCTCTGAAGACATCACGAAACATTTTCTGTGGTATGGCATTCAGTTCTTGTTGAATTCGTTCTTCCAGTTCTCCTGTCGACAGAAAATGGATACCGGGAGGTTGGAAAACACGATCACGTAGAAAAGCCCAAATCCAAAAGTCACACACAGTTAGGTCTGGAGACCTTGCCGGCCATTCAATATGACCACGTCGTCCAATCCATTGCCCGGGAAGATTATCGTCGAGCAGCCGCCTGGCATTGAGACAATAGTGGCTGGAGGCTCCGTCTTGCTGAAACAGTGTTTGTCTGTACCTTGAAAAGTATGGAATGACTTTCTCACGCAAAATACCACAGTATCGGTCACCATTCATGGTTTGAGAACTAATGTCACTGGCCACAATGCCATAGAAAGAAACACACGCCCATACTGTTAAAGACGGAGTTTGACCTGGGTTTGTAATTCGCTCATGAGGACTTGTTGTACTCCAATAATGAATGTTGTGCTTGTTGATAGAGCCTGTCAAAATGAAAGACGCATTCATCCGAAAATGAGAGCTTTCTTAGAAACGCTGGATCGTTGACGAAACGGTCATTCATAGTTTCACAAAATTGACGACGATCGTCATCACCATCAATTAGTTCTTGACTGTACACTGGCATGGATGCATATCACACTGTTGAAGCATTCTGTGTACTGATGATTTGGATATATTCAAATCGCTTGATAATCTTCGAGTTGATGTTGTGCTGTCATTTTCAATGGCATGTAAAACACGCTGAGTATTCTCATTGCCTGCAACACTCACCGGTCTTCCTCGGTCTTCCACGAAATTGTAGATTGTGATAAAGCAATAGACTTGATATTGCCAGATGATAAATGATGCGCACTTTTCAAATGATAAATGAGCGTACCATTGCCACCCTTGAATGAGTAAGTCTTTGGGCAAAGCGAGCATTAGGCAATTGAATTTGCATCGTCTTTCTTGAAATGCTTCCAAATCCAAGACATAACTATAGGTAGGCGGAAACTCTAATGTCAATGACAATGAGTGGGTCGACGAAGTGCGACTGACTGTATGCATTGACTGAATTCGCATATGCAGCCGCAGTTGAGAGCTATCGATCAATTTTCCCGACCCATTAAAATTTATAACGCAGTCAGCTCCCTTGTCGCTTGCCAACATCGAAAACACTTTCGCACGCAGCTGGACTTGTCATCAAATTATCTTGTACAAATGCACAGCGTATATTAACTCTATTCTATCCATAGCGATTCGAAGATAGTTTTTGTACTAGATGGGTTTGAGAGTTAATTAATAGATGTATGAATTGACAGAAATGACAAGTAGGGTGTATAAGGCCTGTAAAATCATACACAATATATTCTCAAACTAAACTTTATGTGAGTATAGGGAACAATATCGGTTAACCGGTTAAGATAGATTAACCGGTTTTGACCGGTTAAAAATATTTTAACCGGTTAACCGCACACAGCTCTACCGATAACGCAATTAAATGTGTGAATTGACAAAACTGCCTCAGCAGTGATGGGGCTAGATGCGTCGGCAGTCTCAAGAGCAGTTATGATAAGTAAAACAAAGTACCTGTAATTTCGATAGCATGTTACTCGTTTATTGATTGAGTTGCATGTTTATATAATAGCACTTATATTTTCTGAAAAAATACTTAATTTTTCCAAATTTTCGCGATAGAGAAAATATATCATAAATTTTTACAGTAAATCCTATAAGAATGTCATTATCGATGTCATGAAACTTCATAAAACGCATAGGCATACTATGATAGCCTTAATTTAACTCTATTCAGACTCAATATCTACGGTCTCTCGTTGACAGGAAACTGTGTAATTATGGAATGTTGAATTGGTAGCTATGGGACAAGGGATGACCCCCTGAAAAATCTAATTCTCGCCTAGCGCCCATAGTTCATACGAGGAAGGAAGTGTGGGGCATCATTTTTTCGCAAGAAGAAAGAATTCAGAATGTCAGTTTGAAGCTTGAATTATTTAAATCTTATATTTGCTGGTGCCATAAAAAATGGATTATATGAATTTAGAGCAGCGGAAACACATTTATAATTGTTTGTTATGTATGCTTAATTAATTTATAGGAAGTGTATAAGAAGACAACGGGTGTGAATGTGTATACGACAGGCCCTATTTACAGGCTATGGTACATATTACACATTACACGACCCGATGGAAGTAGATGTATGCCTATCACGAAGTGATGAAGTGATCATTTAGCTATTAACCTTTGTGCTATCAGCTTGGAGGACATGCCAAATTAAAATTGGTTTGCACTGCAACATAAGAAATTAATCGCAATTGATTAATTAATTGCTGAAGAAGCAACATACATATTGATTGATGATTCAAATGTATTTTTCATTGATTCATAAAGTTCTTTTTCTTACGAGACGAGATTGCTAATCTTCATTTAGAGATTCAGAATTAGTCAATCAGACACCTGTAGCAAAGCGAAACACACTAAATCAACTTGCTAAACATGAATGCCTCGTTGCACGCACGTTTGCATATCCATGATAATCAGCGATAATCACGTGATGTGCAATAGGATTCCAATTTTTGTCAGATAATTGCTAGACCGCTACTGTACCGCAACACATCGAATTTTAGAACATACGTGTAGATATGTTATTTCATCTTTTCTCATGAAAGTCTCAATAATTTTCAGTCACACCTTATAATATCTGTTAAATCGATAATATTTAAAATGATTAACGATCAAAACATATTTTAGGGAAATTTTAAATTATATCACTAAGCTGGAAACAATTGGAAATAAACATGCGCATTTCTTTTCTTATGAAGACAGAAATATAATATCGTGAATTATTATCAAGTTCACAAAACATTTCGACTCATTTCAATACCGACGATTTTCAAGTTTGCATACATGAAAATCGCAGAAAGGTAGCTGATTTTCTAATAACTCTGCTGATTGCTGACTTTATTTCTTTATCTTTCTTAACCGTTTCTGCACCATCAAATAAAGCAGATCGTTATCTATCGCAGCAATGTATTAAACTTTTGATGCTGTTGGATAGTCAGGAGCGAGCTTAGAAAAAGACAATCCGTGTTCATTAATTAGGACCCACTAGACAGGGAGGCAGATATTTTTGAAAATTCGAGTGATTGAGAGAAAATTTCGGGCATGTGCTACAATTGTACCAAAAAGCTCAACCTATTGCTAGAACCTATAAAAATCGCTGTAGAAAAAGAGAAAAAAATTATACGAGGACCTTTTTTTAACGGTGCATATTGGGCGAAGGCCAAGAAGCCAAGCAGTGTTCCTCCTATACTGCTTTGATCAAAGAATGGATTGAGCAAACCACGCTTTTTCTTGCCAATCAAAACAATGCACGAATTTCATATTTATTCAACTGGGTCGACCGTGTAAGTCAACAATAGTAATCGGGGTGTAAATCGAATTAATCATGCTCGATATGTATCTGCAGTATTCTTACCGAATCAATGCTTATTGTGAAAATTTTGATTAAGTGAAATAATCGAAGGAATATGGCATCAATTAGATGTAGGTATGTTTCAATTAATATAATTAGAGATTTTGAAATACAAATTCATGCCCCATAGACTGCTCAAACTTTTTAATGATATCAGAGTTACTACAGACATCAAAACCATGATGACAAGAGCATGTCAAACAAATTTTTATATTACAGCAAAAATAGAGCCTTTTTTCCATTAATGTTTTAGAGCCCGACTTACATTGACTAAAATTGAACCGGCAGAAAATCACGCCGATCCAGTGCCGCAGAATATTCAACCGAGTTTATAATAAACGATTGTACGTCGCTGAAGCCCACAGATAATTTTTTGGTGTCCGCTAATCATTTATTTAGCAGCATTCTGCCGACTGAAGTTTTAGAGAATTAACAGCGTCATAATGTAAAAGATATAATTATTGCGTTCCTCTACTATTGGAAGAGAATGAAAATTGCCGAGAAAATTTAACGTTATCAGATTGCCTCTGTAGCCAATTTTAATAACTAACGCAAATGCTGAAGCATCTTCATGAAGATCGTCACTGAATACATTTATGCCATTTTTACCATTAAAAAGAGTTCTGAAAAATTAAATTGCCTTATATGTGCTCAATAAGATTCACCCTCAATTGGTTAGAACAGCATATCGACTGAAAAACTTATGTTCTTGAGTTCAAGTCCTATTGTGCACATTTTTTTACATGGGGACTTGATTGAGCGTTTATTCATTTCGTTCATTCTAAGCTTCTCAGAAGATAGATTTAGTGTCACCTTGAGAGTTGTAAGGTACAAAGACTTGTGAAATAATTGCAATTCGTAAATTCGTTTCGATTAATTCAATCATCAAACTCAAAGTTGATCGATCACCGAGAGAGTCTCAACAGGTCCAGCATCGGACAAAGTGTTGATCGTCTTTCATTGCAAAAAGTTAAGTGAATCCCCGGAAGAAAATGAAAATTTCATATGATTAAACATGCCATTCAAATCGACTTTCAAAGAATACAGGACTTTGATTCTTTAATTATTTTCTTACTAAGTTAATTTCTCAGTATTTTTTTACTGAGAACTGAGAACGAATTTTTCACAAACCTACAGCTACATAGAAATAGATAGGCCTATTGCAGTATTCACCTTCTCCTCCAATTTCAAAATAAGGTAGCAGCAGTTTCTTTCAGACTGCTATGAACCCAAAGTTTCATGACAAGATCGTTCAAGTTCATGCAGCATGAATTAAGTTGACAACAAATTCTTATCATCGAGTCACAAAAAGTATTTTCACCCATCGACTAGCCTCACGGATATCCCTGACTAGCCTGTATCAGTATGCAAATTCAAGCTCTATTTAATTATCGACTTTTATCATTCAAGCTCTTTTTGATCTTACAATTCGCGTACATCGCTTCACACAATTAAAATGATGTATACGAAATGTGAGAAATATGAATGGAGACTGGATCTTGAAATAAACTTTAAGTAGCACCGGACCGAATGATGTGGGTTCTGAATCCAAATTCAGTGGCACGAGTAAAATGGATTTTCTGGCAGAGGCAGCGGAAGTAAATACATGGGTGAATTGCTACTCCTCAGAATGTTTTAGGCACACACGTAAGCAAAACTTATTAAACAACCAAAGAATCGAAATTCGAAGAAACAAAATATCTAGTGCATCAGAAAGTTTCTAACAATTTCGTTGCATTTGCGCAAAAGCGTACACGAAACTTTCCTATTTATTATACATGTAAGATAAATAAGATGGTGAATAATGAATGCACATTCGGCAACACTTTGATGGAAAATGCATATATATCAGTAGGCTGCATTAGTGAACATTCTGTGGGATCAAACTTTGATGCAAAAGTACATGTATTTCAGGGACGTCGCCAAGATGTTTCGAAGAGAGGGAGGTCTTGGTGGTGAAGCTAGATGTACACAGAGTATGAGTCATGACAAATGAACAATTTCCGTCATTTTCTTCCTGAGGTTTCTTACATCCAGACAAGCATTTGCAGAGACCGTTTCATTCTCCTGCTTCGTCGCACCTTTGCCTTAATGTCCTTTTATCACGCTTGCTTTGTAGATGGTCATCAGATGCTTGAGGCTTGTGATTCCGTGCCAAAAATGTGAGAGTTTGACATTCACAGTTGTATTCCGATACTCCAATATATTTGGATGTCAAAGCTCTTATCTCGAAACTTGTCGTCATTCCACGCCTCTAATGAGCTGTATTGTAAGCGGAACCAAAACACATGTTTGTTGATTGAAACTGTCATTATCTGTCGGTGGATTTTGCAGGGAAGCATAAAGCACAGGAGAGAATGAATTATAAAACTGACTTACCACAGGAGAGAATGCACCCATGGCTAGTATACTTACCATCAGCAGTGAAAGGGTTAAAATCTGGCGGTTTACGTGCGCCTACCCGGAAAATATCAATGGAATATGATCAGATTTCTATAGAGCATGATATCTATTTTTAGCAGTCCTTGATTATACATGTACATCACTTTGGAGCTCGCGCACACACGAACTGCTTTCTGCCGTGTACTTTCTTCATAATACTCGATAAAGCTTAGCAGTCTAGAATCAAACAATGACCAATATCCAGACTAATATTTACAGTCATTTGCATCCAATAATGCGATATGGTTGGTGAGTCGCTTGCTGCTTCTCGACGCCGTCAGTATAGAAAGCTGAACTCTGTTTTGTGTAATATCGTTGCATATTGTCTATCGTCACATTTTTACTCAATAAAGAGTCAGTGAATCTGCTTTATTTTTTAGTAAAATGTCAACAAAACATTGAAGCATAGAAAAATGATTATGTCAGCAGAGGCGCATTTTTGTACCATAGATATAGGTGCATGAGATTCAGCAAGTTTGAAATTAGAAAAATACTATTTTTTAAACAAAATCATCGATCTGACACATGTGTAGGTTTAATAAAAGGGAAATAAAATTAACTAAAAAGTGTTTTTATTTTTGAAAAGTACATATAATACCATTCTGTTTCATCATGTTTTAAAAATTATATCAGTCAAATGGGATCCATTATTGTCCTCACACCGTCGAAGGCGCTCACGAAAGTTGTCTATACCTCGGTGGGTTATTTCATGTGGAATGGCAGTAAATTCTTGACGAATTGCATCTTTAAGTTGTTGTTCAATAGATTGAGGGCGATTAATTTGGATACCTTGATTTAAGGTATCCGCCAGAGAAAAAAATCGCACGGATTTAAATCAGAACGAGCTGGCCAACCGATGTCACCACACAATGAGATCAAATGACCATGGAACAATTCCCTCAAAATCCCCATCGCACGTCGAGAAGTGTGGGCTGTTGCCCCATCCTGCTGAAACCAAACATTATCCATATCGTGGAGCACTCCATATACCGAATTCTGCCACAGCACGCCATACAGTCACTCGAGGACAATGCAAATGACGTTCATGCAACTCACGAGGGTTGTTCACGGCCCAGTATCTGAAGTTTTGCTTATTCACAGCGCCACACGGGTGAAAATGTGCCTCGTCATTTTGTATGGATACATTTGAAGATTATTGTGAAGAATTCTTCTCAAACTTCTTTCGGAAAGCCTAAGAGCCTGGGTGCGTTTAAATGTCGAACGGCGTGATGACTGTTGAACTGAAGCTTTTACTGCGCCACATTTTCTGGAGTTGTGGTGGTGCAAGGTTGGCAAGTTGACTTTCGTTTCAATGCAGATCCAGCAGTTCTAAAGATGCTAGCCCATAACAAGGTCGTGCTTCGAGCTGGGTGTGATCATGTCTACCAAGTTTGAAGTGCAAACGGAAGGCTCGTTGTGCTACAGTTTCGCTTGATTTGATAAACGTTCCACAATGAAAGCGCAGTGTTCGCAAGTCCAATTCATGGCTGCAGTTAAAAAAGAAACAAAAAACAACAGCTTAAAGAAGCAAAACAAAATGGCATTTAATAAAAGAATGGCATTATATGTACTTTTCAAAACAGAAACACCTTTTAGTTTCTTTACTTTATTTGCCCTTTATTAAACCTACAAATGTGTCAGAGCATTTTGCCGGACCCTGTATATCCAATGATAGTGAATACGGATTTTCATTAATTTTAAATATTGCAAGAATATCAAAATTGGGGCATTAAGTCACTCCATACTAAAGACGAGTTAACTCGGCTTCGTGAACACTGGAAGGAAATAATTCATCTGTCAATGATAGTTGCCTGTCCTCCCGATACGAGTTGACTCGGGCTCAATTTCCTGCTGTATTGCATTGTCACCGTCATCAATTAAATGTTGATGAGGCTTGATGCGAGTTGAGTCGGGCTCAGCCGTTAACACTAGGATGGCTGAAGATTTATATACCTAGATGGCGGAGAAGTCGAAAGCGACTTTTCGCATTATTTTGCCTCCAAATCAACGTAGCTTGGGTCCACTACCTGCAAGCACATGCCTTTTCCAAATTTGACTGTTTTCTGTTGTCACTGCAATGTACTGAGATCAATATTCCTGTGATGGGCCTACTTTAGGCCTACTACATCACGTTTCCTATGTATTTCGTACCATTTGAAGTGCATTATTATATGTCGGTTTCTCTTTACTAAGCTTGAAGCAAATTTCCCCAAATAGCATAGGAATAAAAAGAAAATTGATCTGAAACATTTTTGTATTTGACAAAAGAAATCAAGTGTGGCAAAGACCGCGCACCATGTCAATTAGGAAATTGAAAAAAACTAGCAGTTTTTGCATGTACAGATGGTAATTCGATTTGAATTGGTCTTGCTGCAGGAGCCACACGTAGGTTTCAAACAGACTTTGCAAATTGTGACTGTCATATTTTTGCATTCTCTAGTAGATTGACATTGACGTCTGTGAGGCATCACATCATCTGGAATATCTAAAGCACACGAAGGTCTTTGATGCCTCTTTTGACGATAGTCCTCCGACAGCTGCTTGCACAGATTCAAGATGAACTGACGTCGAGAAATAGCCTCACCGGTCACTTTCTTGAAGACAATCCAAGCATTTACGGCTGCGATATCTAGCATATTGTTCCACACTGCAACAGGCCATCGGAAACAAGGACTATGAGTAGAAAGTTGTTTAGACATCATGTCAAAGCAGTCAACACCGACTTTATCCTTGTTGTATGAAAGAATGATGGCGGGTTTTTTTTTCTCTGTGGTGGCATCAATTGTGGGAGATGAATGCATCGTAGACAATAGACATACGTTTTTGCCCTTTTTACATTGGTAATTCACAAATGTAGTGCCAGAAGCTTCATCGTAGAAGAACTCACTATTGAAGGGCAGATTTTTCTTCACAGAAACCATTTCACTGCTCAACTCTCTTCTATTTTTTCGAATTGTGCCCACAATTGTCGTCCTTTTCTCCTTTAGCTTTACTGCAGCAGTGAGTGACGCAAAAAAGTTATCCATGGTGATGTTGTAACCTTTTCCAATGATTGGCTGCGAAATCTTCATAATAACATGCTCTGCCAAAGGTAAATCACCTCGTTCGGCCTTCTCTTGAGCACCCAAATAAGGTATTATGTGTACAACATACTTCGAGTTGACTTCGCACAAAATCCAAAATTTAATGCCATATTTATCAGGCTTATTGGGCATAAAAACAATGAAACCACAACGAGTTTTCAGCGGCAGGATACCTGCTCATCCAAAGTCAATGAATATTCCGGAATGTAAGATGATTGGCAATTTCCGGAGAATAAATCAAATACTTCACGAATTGGAGCGAATTTATCAGCACTTCTTGGTCTTCTGTTGGGCTTGTCATCAAAACGAAGATATCGGAGAATTTGCTTATATCTATCGCGCGCCATAGTTTGATGGAAAACATTAGGGCCGTAATATCGATTATATAGAAAATCAAGTGGATGATTCCTTCCACAGACACCACGTAGGTAAGTCAAGCTTATAAAAGCTTCTAATTCACATAAATCAAGCAGGAATTTTGTGTCACATCGTTGACCCTCCTCGACAGTATGTTGCAGAACTTTTCGTAGGATAGATTCACTGATAATCAGCTTCCAGGCCTGATACTCTGATTTCGCAGCTTGATGCCTACACGACGTCGGTACACCAGGATGGGCACTAAACACATTATGCGCAGAGATGCGACCGACGTTGAGAGATCTCGTCATTCTAGTCCACTTAGTACCATCCCGTCCAATAAGGCTGTCTTCCCTTGTAGCTGCATCAAAATCTTCATCTTCGGACACGAAATCTTCTTCAGTTGACTCATAAGATTGTGGAACTGATGGTTCGTCTTCATTATCTGATATTTCACTCCCAGAGTCAACTACCATTTCGGCTACATCCACTGCGGCAAGCCGCCTCCGCCGAGAACTTGTGGCCATGACAAGCACAACAGTCAGAATGAAATCGCAGTGTGCTTCGCTTGCATGACACGCTCACAGAGATCAGATATCAATGCTATTGTTCACTCCCTACAGAGAACATAGATATCTGACAATCCGACCTCTATTGACGCGCTGAAGTGATACCAAGCTGCTAAGCAGAATCTTATTCTGTCTCATGCGGACAGAAAGAACCAAAGGGTCATAGATTATGTCACTAGGCAGTCAATAATATCGTTTGACGAATACATATCATTGGTACAGTCGATATCAACTTTTTCGCCAATCTAGGTATATAGTCACGGCATTGCGCAACAGCAATAATTCAAAGGAAAGTGCAAATAGCCCAAAGTACTTTGACTAAAATACAGATTGTTTCATAAAAAATGGATCACCCTTAAACATCGCCTTAACTTCAACTTTGTCTAACTCCGCCAAACTTCAACGAATTTCTCTGAAATTTGGAAGATATGTCAGTTGTGCTTATTAATATCATTGTTGGAAATTTCAAGCATGAATATTGAGTTGTTTTCCTGTTATAGATAAAAAAGTAGTAGATAATTTGATCTTCATTTAGCAATGTTACACAAAATCATACCTCACTCTTATAAAACTACATTTGTTTCCTTTGTTATGTAATATGTTGTTCTACAAGCCAAAAGCTATCAAGCAAAACAAAAATAAAGAAAATCGGTCAATCAGAGCCAGTATAGCACCATTATTCATCAACAGTAATGTAACTACTACATGTGATTAACTGGACTTCATGTTCCATAGCTTCCTGACTTCGTTGCGGTGGTGTTGGCAGCACTCCTGATTGCTTTCAGTTAGAAATCTATCTCTTACCGGTTGAAAACAATACAAAGCACAAATGAACAATAACGAGATCGCATTCACAAAAGGCAAAGTGTCAGCCTTGCTAGAACTAGGGTTTTCTTTGCGAGCTAGAAGCAAGCGACTAAATGTCCCTTATACAAATGTGCATCGATGGCATAATGATGATTTTCGACTCTGTCGTGAAGAGGGCTCTGGCCGTCCACGCAAAACATCCAAACGTAGAGACCGCCTAATTTTGAGATTTGTTAAAGTTGATCCAAGTCTCTCGTTAACTGAGATGGCTGCACTAGTCTCGTCTATTTCTAAGTCCACTATTCGTAGAAGACTTATTGAGTCGAATTTCAAGAGCTGTAAGAGGCCCTCTCAGATCGAATTATCAGATCAGCACACAAAAAGACGTCTCAGATGGGCAATGAGTCATTGTCAGTGGCGAAATCAATGGGATCGGGTTGTCTGGTCTGATGAGGCATCAGTCCGTCTGAAGGATAGCGATGGTCGATTGAGATTATGGATAAAATCTGATCAGGAAATTCCGAGACTTTTACATCGTCCCCGGGTACAAGGTGGTGCGACTCTACTGATTTGGGCTGGCATTTGGACCAATCTCTGAACTTCACATACAGCAAGGAACCATGAATTCTGAATGCTATGTGAATGTTTTACGAATGAACATTGGCCAAATGACAGATCAACTTGGTTATTTATGGATGATAATGCTACGTGTCACAGGAGTAGTAGAGTCAACTTATGCAAGTCTCAATTAGGGCTTAGGACATTATCTTGGCCAGCTCGTTCTCCTGATCTGAATCCCATAGAAAATGTATGGAGTATTCTAAAACGTAACGGTCGCCGTTCACTGCTACCTACAGATGCCATATCACAACTTACGTCACTGTTAAAAAGAGAGTGGAGAAAGTTAGATCAGTCAAACATCAACGCTATCATCGAATCAATGCCTAGACGAATTGGTAATGTCATTGACAATAAAGGTAGGGCCACAAAATATTAGCTTCTTAAGAACCGTTACTGTATCATAGCTCATCAGATTATATAAGGACATTTAAATATATTAGGGACCTGAAATAACATGAAAAATGCTTTCTGTATCATACTTATGTTTTATTTAGTCAAATTTTAGGATGATCCACTTTTTCTGAAACGAACTGTAGTTAATTTACATATGTGTTAGGATCATAGATCATATTTGGAAATACTGAGAATTTTTAGCATTAGTCAGCGAAAAGTCGATTTCGACTTTTCAGCCATCCTAGTGTTAAAGGACGAGAGCGCATATAATCCTAACTCAATTTCTCTTAGTTACAAATACGTCAAATGGAAATTCACATGGCTCGACTCTTCGCGATCTAAATTTACTGACTGTGTACGTTTAATGTGGTGTCAGTCTTCTGCATCATCAGAATTCAGACTTGAATTTGCATTACGTTCAATGGAAATTGAGCTTCTGGCCCCTTGGGACTAGTTCTGGATGTGAGCATCAGTACTGAGGAAAGATATCTCTAGACAGAAACACGCAGACAAGAAGTTTTATCTGTACGTGGTTGCATATGACCTACTGTTATCATTTTCCGTTAAGTATACAATCATTCGCTGAAACAACGCACAAAGAAAGGCTTTACGGGAAAGACTTGTGACAATATTAGGTTTCAGTTATTTGATTATTCCATAGCTGCTGTAGTTGCTGTCTACAAATCGGTGTTGTCCATTTTCCTCCCACTAACTTAAACAAAGCGAAAAGTCGGACTTCTATGGCTTCGGATATCAACAAATCACAACAGCATGTTCCCGTCATTGGCAGACGATCCTTCTCATCTGCTCTTCATATTGATGCACATTGTTTGCAAGTTGTGTCTCACCTGTAACTCTCTCTCTCTCACGATGGACAACGAGGAATCTTGCACTGAAGAGGAGATTTTGTATTATGAATCGGCAGCAAAATTCGTGGTAGGATATGGATCTATAATTCTGATTGCAGTTGGAACTTTGAACTTCATTCTTATCATGATCGTCACATGGAGTGGATTCTGGAGATATGTCTCCGGAGATTCTCTGAGAATCTCACGGGCAGATCGATTGCCAATGACATTGTTCTGTCTGGCTATCGCTGATGTCCTAAGTGTGTATTTCCATTCCATAGTAACTGGATGGCCATTCTGGTTTCGGAAGTATTTCGAAGATGGTTCTACCTTCTTATGTAGTACAGCAAATGTTTTCGATATACCGATGGAGGTTTCCCATTGGCTGATTGTTCTCTTGACCTTTGAACGATTCTTCCTCATATACTTTCCGACAAAGGCTCAAGAGATATTTACACGGCGGTTCACATTCATGAGCATCCTCATCCTAATGATCATTGACATTTTGTCATGGATTCCTACGGCGTTTACATTTAAGTTCATACCACTGAATGGAACTGACATGTTTGAATGCATTGAGACCATCCCATCTCACTTAGAGGATTACAAAGAATTACAAAATTTGTTTTCATTATACATGATGAGTGCAGTCCCGGCATTATTAGTCGCGATATTAAATATCCTCATCGTCATAAAATGGTACAAACAAATCCACTGGAGGCGGTCAATATCCGGTGATAATGATGAGATGTCCCGACAAGAGATGAAACAGCTGCCGCTCGTAGTTGTGACGGGATTAGTATTTTTGGCTTTGCAGATGCAAAGGGTCTTAGTCAATATTTTTGTTCCGGATTTAGATTTTGGTTGTGACTATCATAATGCAATATTTTATGAAATTGCATCACAAGTTAGAATACTAAACCATTGCACAAATTTCATATTCTACATAATTTTTTCTCGCAAATATCGTCTGGAATTTGTTGATAAAATGCGATTGATATTTCCGTGTTTCTCGGGGACAGTTACACCTGCGAACTTACCCTCACCAGGAGCGTAGGCAGATGGAAAATAATCCAATAGGAAGGCCAATCGCCTTCGTAGTGTATGAGCACGAACAATAGTACATTCTTACATTTTGTTATTCTCGTTTTGCACATCAGTTTCGTGGTCAAAATCAGACAACTTTCGTACTCTATAGTTTACGGTGTAGACGGATGGAAAATTATTGCACACCAGTTGTGCGAAAGGATTTGGACAAAACTGTGAAGCAATTGCATTACATGTTGATGAAGTAAATCAAATCAATGAATGAAACTTCGTATTAACTAAATTTGCTCTATGATTATTTTGGATTGCTTGAATTACAGCCGTGTATGAATTCTGCATACCGTGGAACATGCTAATCATACAGGGAAATACTGTGTTGAGCTGACCATATTTTTCTGTTGTTTCTGCGTTGTTCGTCATCTTGTTTTATGTGTTAATCCAGCATGCATGATGTGCTAGATTGATATAATAAATGCTTGCCATCCCGCTGTTAAAAAATTGCTAGTTTTTATTTCGTATCACTAGCAACTTTAAATTATGGCAAATGTCTCGATACTTTTTACTAGATCCAGACGTCGCAATTAGCTCATGAAAAGCTAGTAATTTATAGCCTTACTTCATCTTTCCTAGCAAAGCGAGGAAAATGTAAATTATGTAAGCTTATGTAAAATACGAGCATTTTCATACTTTAAATTATAGTTTGTAAATTACACGTGTACTATCGAATGACTAGTAATTTACACTTGTGATCAGGGGTAGTAAAATACGAGCTATTTTCTTATTTAGTGAACTCATATCAGTCATTGATATATGCTAATACATCCTCCCCCTTTCTCCTGATTGAATTTACAAATATTACAATGTCAATTCATGAACCCATACTTAATACACTTCAACTTAAAGCTGCAGTATGCACACTGTATCACCAGTGAAAACAACAGACAATCAATCGTCAAACAAAATGTAGTGATGAAGAACGTCACATAACAAGATCAACACCAATCTAAGAAAAGTGAAAATTTTACTAATTGAGGAGCAGTGAGTTGTAACAAAAAATTTATGGAATGCAGATTGTATACATGCACATAAAATCTTCAAATGCGTAGAAAATGTGCAGCTTTCTCAATGTAAAATGCAATTCTGAAGTAACATTTAGGTAGGCTAACTACAAATTTGAAACAAAATATCAATAATTCACTACAAACGATTGTCCTGACAATAATGCTGAATATTAGAGCGGTCCACATCACTAAAGAGATTGTACAGTATTCTCCGCTTACGAGTAAATGTCCATCCGCGCGCTTGAATTCTGGACGGAAGTCAAGATCGCTACAACCGGAACTTAGCACGAAGGCACGTGAATAAAGTAAAAGGGATTTTTTTGCGATTTTTCAGTGATTGCGATGAGCCCACTAGACATTGTGCACAGAATTTCCAGACGGTTGCAATCACCATACTTCAGTCTTCACAATACATGCCACGCACCAAATGTCTCGCGCGATTCTCTGACTTCTCAATTGAAAGTAGCTGAAAAGGGATATGAATAATAATCATTGCAATTCAATTAGTCGCCTTATTAAGAAATGCAATTATCAAAACTAATTAAGCAGTGGCACGCGCACTATTACAATTAATTAGATAACGGAATTATCTAAGTGATGAGCATGTACGAGAGCGAAGAATATAAACACTACTTCTGCGGCTCCAACAGTAAAAGCTATACACGTCGCATCAAGATTGATATGAAAATCCGGAAGATTCTCATCCATGTTAACTAAAAGTTCTTATCCCTTCTTCTGAAGCGCATTGCACTATCATTGACAAGCACTTCTTGTTGTCGACTATGGGTAAAACCACAAAATAACATTTAAATTTGAACAAAAAAATGCAAATAACCAAGCGTCGTAAAATGATTGCTAATCTGAGCATCACATTTGCCGATATTGTAGAATACATTCAGGGAGGTGAGTATGCGTTAACTCGAAAGAATCTTTTCCATTATTGAAGGTCAGTTGGCGTGGCTCCCTCTCCATCGTTCTTCGATTACATAAATTTATATTTTTCGTGATATCTACGCAATCATAGCTGCAGATTGAGTGTGTACGCTTCACAGGATTAACCGCTTTACCCAGAACTGGAATCAATAAATATCATAAGGACTGAAATTTAAACGAACCAAAAGTCTGAAAAAGTCAATCTTACATATTGGTTAGTTAATAAGGGACTTTTCAATATCAAATAGCACAGCAAAGTCAAAACATCCGTCATATTCGTTTATTAGCTTGCAATGACACCAAAGATGAATGTCTAGACTTTCCTGGTTAAATGTTCGATTATTGTCAAGTTATGCATAGTCAATATCTTGAATTTGAAATGACTGAACGAATAGAACATTTTTCATAAATTTCCTACGGGAAAAGGTAGAATAGGAGAAATATATTCACAACTCTATTCTTTGTTAGAACATCTGTTGTTCGACAGTGTCAGTTAAATGTAATTTTTCAAATGACGAGTGGAATCCCGCACGATTTTGTATTGAATTCGAAACGACAGAACCAAACATTTGGACCAGAAGGAATCCTGAGTCTTTTGGATGTTGCATAGTACGACCTAACTAAATAAACTAGAGTAAAATGATAGACTCCATGACAATACTATTTTTATACATAATATTGTTGAAATGTCTAGTTGAACCACAGTGTCATTAATAATGATAGTTTAGTCAACCGGTTTAAATTGGTATACATACGAGATTGCTATTTAACAGTCCTGTATGCTGACGAATTCTTATTCATAGCGCCGTGGTTCTACTAGACGTTTCAACAATTTTATACAAGATTTGCCTGAAGCAGGTCACTGATCCGTCTGCTGAGATGTCTTTCTAATCACTAAACGCTATTTTTAGTGAAATTCTGCGACATTTCAGGACATCCCACGACGAATTTTACGACATTCCAGGACTGAGCTAATTAGGTAGTGGAACGAACTAAAAAGCTCATATACTTTAGAAATAGAAGATAGATGTTTGGACGTCATTCTACTACGATAATGAAGCACAATGGATCTGGTGAATATTTGTGATGACTTTTATAGGAGCTTATCGACAGTTTAGAATTTAGACAGTTAAATAATATAGACACAATTCTTACAGAGATTTTCCAAAATCGATAAAGATCTGTCAAATTTTATAGCACAATGTCAAGGGTGACTTCAACGGGATAAAAAATTGTGTGATGAAGATCAATTCAGATCTCTGCCGCTGTTGTAGTTCATGATAATCTGGGGGGGGGGGGTCGCTGCGGGCATCTCGATTTTTGTGGGCAGCGGGCATTCACCTACGGACACGGGCGTGGCACAGACATGCACAATGATGGCTTGGTCTGAGAATTCATACCCGGCCAGTGGATATGCAGGTAAGGATTCATGAAGGCGTACATGACGCAGGCCTAGACTAAGCTTATTATATAGTTATTTAATTATAATAATAATTATAATAATATATAGTTATATAATTATAATTGAATCTGGACATCATCAAATTTAGTCACATCGTATTCGTTAGTATCTATTTCTGAAGGCTAGATCTCCATATGCATAGGTTGGCATTCTACATGCAGGTGAACATCGACACATTGTCACCGGGCAACTTCGTTCAGCGTGATACTAAAGCGTGTTAAAGGCTAATCATCAGAAGGATTTTAATATTCTCAAGTTTCATTGTGTTTGATACAGAAGGCGCGTGTGACGTACAACGTTCGACGTCAACATATGTTTCGTATTGTCATTGCGAGACAACGAATTTCCGGATAGAGCAGCTTGTATTATTTCGCGATGTCAGATGTGAGAACATCAGCATTGCCAGCTTTCACGTTTCTCGGAAAACCCAATGTTGGCTAGAAATTGACATACTAAGCTCAGGAGCAGCAACTGAACTGCGGACAATGCTGGCAACGGTGTAGGCACGGGCAAGCTTGCGGACATGACCGCTAGGGTGCAAGAGCAGGCCCCACCCCAGATGATGATTCCACGATAGGGTGGACCTCTATCTTTTGAGACATTCAAACTATTTAGTGAATTTCTTCTGGAATTAAACACTATGCGCAATGCACTGATGATACTTCATCTAAGTTAGTGCACTTGTTGTGACTAATAAAATTGTTGCGCTTGCAAGTACCATGGAAGTGTATTGATTTATTATTGAAAATATTATTCGTTAAATGCTCAAGAAATTAACGAAATACGTTCACTGCAGGAGGCTAATATCCTTTTGTAATGCAAAAAAGAGTATTGTATCACATTAATTCAATATATCTCTTAAATAAGCATTTTCGACTTATGAATGAAACATTAAAAGATTTGTTTGAATTTGAAAGGTGAACGTTTGCTCGCTTAACTCGATCGCTTTTGAATTATTCATATAAAATGACAAATTGAATCTATCTGTATAGAAATTGAACGATTTGGCAATGTGAGTCACATTATCAATTTCTTGCTATCTTCCTCATGTAACAGTGCTCAGAATCGACCATTACATCAAGTGACTCACCACAAGAGTATCGGTGCAAGATTGACATTTATTCACATTTACCATCACTGCATTGAAAGTGACACTACATTATGAATGATGGTCGAAGAGCGTTTGCCATTCTCTCTGACTGTTCTTTGAACTCTGCCTACTTTTGGCATCGTTACTGACTATGCTTTCAGTCCTGCCAACGCTTACCATCCTCCCCAACCGTACTTTTGGACTTCATGAATTACAGTGTACTCTATGATGTTTTTGAATATCACAATTAGCATATAAATTATTGCAACGATTCGCACCAAACATGTGTCAGAAGAAATTACGACAAACGTCATAGCGAGGTCATCTTCGTTATCTGTGGCACAACACATGAACTGCCAGTGTAAAGCAGGTCACGCTGTACGCGTCCCGAAGTGTTGACCGAAAAGAAACGGCGAATGTTACAAGGAAAACATTACTTAAAAAGGACATTTCTGGTCCACTTGCAGAACTTCGCAAATGAAAATGTAAAATACGGAATTGAGCTTCTCCGACCGACGGCGTTTATTGTCCCTTCCCCTTGATCTGGATGTTCTGATTATTGAATGGTTCCCAAAAATACTGTTCGTACAATTGACTAATGCACGCTCCAATTACAGCTCTGGAAGGTAAACTTATGATGCATTGAGTCTTGGTCGGAAGATGAGCAAAGATGACTTTGATAAAGGACACATTTTGATGATGCATCAGTTAAAAACATTTTCAGAGAATGATTGCAGTATGTTTGATTGCATTAGGATATCAGCCTTGTTTAATGTAGCCCAAATAGAGAGTTTTAAAGCAGAAACGTAAATTGTGAATAGAAGGCTTGACTCATCAGCTATAATTGACTAGATTGGTCAGCAACTGCGAACCTGAATCAAAAATACTGCAAGTCATGGTAATTGTCCATCTATTCTGAGAGGGGATCCAGTGAACCCCTTTTCCAAAATCCCAACTTAACTATTGAAATTCAACGACATTTAGCGCAGCATCAGTTGTACTAACAATCGGTTTTACGATGTTTGCTGTTATCACAATACCTCAGATAGTTGATTTCAATGCAACTGATTTATTCCAAGCAGCATAGCTCTTGCATTTGGCCATTTTTTCAAATTTATCCATACAAATCGGAAAACTGAGCCATATGATTGTTGCATTTGTAGACCCTATAAACAGCTGTGGAAATCTCATACTCATCAATTACTGCCATGAAAACCTCGCCCACAGTCTGTTTTAGCATTGAACTATAGATATAATGATGGCTTTCATTTTGACCATTGTTTGATGCTGATTTGCTCATGTATGACGGCCAGCCATGCACGATCATGTTCGGAAAGAAAAAATATTCACATTTTGCGATCTTCTAACACAACGCACATGTACAAGCATATGTAAACATTGAATAAATGAATTTCACTCATTATGCACCATCGTGGAGATACAGAAAATCATTTTTCATCTGATAGTAAAATTTTTGTTATGGTAATTTCTACACCCTCTGAGACCTGAATGGGGGCCGTGTGCCTATCTGCAATACTTCCACTGATTCAACTTAATTGATATAGCACATACAGATTCATTGTCATAAGCGATGATTTTGCATCGTCATGAGCGGTTGATATATCCTCAACACAAGAAGTAAAATAGAAAAATATTATGTTGGGTTAAAGGTTATAATACACGTAATAATTCCATAGATGCATTTGCGTATGAAGGAACATATGCTAATCATGATCTCATTGTATTCACTTTTTTGACATGACTTAGGATGAACAACCCACTCCATCCCCCAACTCAATTCATTCAGTGGTCTGCTAATCGAGAGTCTTTCTGCTTTAATTTGTCTCATATTGTCAATCACTACAAACAACCGCGCATGAGTATTCATGTCTCCCTTTGAACAACTTTTCACTTGCATTGTCTAATTAGTTTTCGTCTGCATCTCTGCTGATACATCTTCGTTGTTTTACCTGCAGGAATGACTTCCCAAGGATTTTCATACACAAATATTTGAGCAATGTCATTAACATCTTCAGTACTAATGAAGGTTTCCGTTACAATTCAAGTGAACAATGACAGGATTATTAATGATCTCCAACCTAGCTACGACAGCCCCATCCTCATGACTGCACATCCGCGCAACTAACATGATAGCTCCATTCATTAGCATGCACTGCACTGTAAATCGAATGCTACCAAACCGATGAAATGCTTGTCACCAAATGCAACAAACATTTCTCCTCATTTGGTAGCATTGCTTCTGTCTGTATGATGACCACCGCATGTTTCTTCTTCTTCATGTAGTCGCATAAATGTGTTAAAGCAGAGAGCAAGTAATTGTAATTTTCATAATATTGTATATCATGAATGATAACAAATTTCTATCAATAGAAGAGTGAAAATCAATGCTATCGATTATTGCTTATCCCATTGTCATCTCAATTCTCCATGATCGATGTCAATTCAGTCTCAATTCAAGTTTTGCTTTGTTGATTTCATGTGGTATTATTGCATCTCTCTATCTCAACAAATGTCTCGTTCTAATGAATTATTCGCAATAAAGACAAGACGTCTCATTCATGCATCCATTCACTCATCATGGTACATTCCGAATGCAATCTTTCGAATGGTGATGTGTTTCTTGCATTATTCTGCGCGTTTCATATCTAAAAGTTCACATTGAAACTCCATGTTTTCATATGTACATGTAGGCCTAGACTACATAAGTATAATACATATCGTCACCGTCATAAGCATATTGCCTATCTTATTTTGTTCAATTTTTCAGGAGACACAAATAACTGTCTTAAACAAATTAGCTAGATAATGAATGAAGTTAGGCTTGTGTTATCAATCAAATACATACTAAGGCTACTTTTCATACTAATTACATTGTAAACAATTTGGTTTGCTACTGTAAATATAAACAAAATTGAGATAGGCAATATGCATGTTTGCTCCTAATGAGATAGGCAATATGCATATTATTAAGAATTTGGATTTTGCCCAAATTTATGTCTGTAATGATCTTCGGTATTTATCTAAAGCAGTTCAGCCTTATCGGGGGGATATCATATGCATTGAAAATTGTCGTAATTATTACATGTAGTGACTATAGGCGCTTTGAAATAGCATGCAGACGTACCTTAACATGAATAAGTAGGCGCATCCGTTATCGGTTTTAGGATTTATCTGCAACATTGTATCGGCTGCGTATGTAAGCTATATGAAAGAGTGATAAATATTTTAAGCTAACATACTAACATTCTTGAATCCGTACATGTGCATGGACATGAAAAAGGAAGTAAAAACATTTGCATTGATGAACTAGTCATGTATTGCTTCACAAAGTCTTGTAAGAAACTTTCAGGTGAACTCATTTGTGTAAAATATTGTCATAATATTTATGCACGTCTTTCGGTAGAACTTTTTTCATGAATTGCAGATCGTCAAACTTCTTCTTAGTAATAGGGATTTCTTCGTGAAAAGCTTGTATCCATTCATAATCGTCATTTTTCCTCAGCCTACATGGTAAATCTGTCCATTCGTTCTCGAATGCCAGGTTGAACTTGTTGGTTTCATTTGGAAAATACTTAAGTCCTCTCAGGTCATGTGCAGTCCTGTCGCCAGCTTTCTTTCCTGGGCGAATGGAGTTAACATGACGATCGGACAATTTTTTGAAATCTGTATACGACAACATTTTTACATCAAAAGGAGAAGGGTTTCGCCTAGCAGATTTCATGAGAGCAACATAGTCTCTTGGAACACAAACGTCAGTGCACTAATTTCTTACTACAGTCCGTTTCATAAAAAGTGGATCATCTTAAAATTTGACTAAATAAAACATAAGTATGATACAGAAAGCATTTTTCATGTTATTTCATGTCCCTAATATATTTAAATGTCCTTATATAATCTGATAAGCTATGATACAGTAACGCTTCTTAAGAAGCTAATATTTTGTGGCCCTACCCTTATTGTCAATGACATTACCAATTCGTCTAGGCATTGATTCGATGATATCGTTGATTTTTGACTAATCTAACTTTCTCCACTCTCTTTTTAACAGTGACGTAAGTTGTGATACGCCATGTGTAGGTACATGTAGCAGTGAACGACGAACGTTACGTTTTAGAATACTCCATACATTTTCCATGGGATTCAGATCAGGAGAACGAGCTAATTGAGACTTGCATAAGTTGACTCTACTACTCCTGTGACACGTAGCATTATCATCCATAAATAACCAAGTCGATGGATCATCAAGTTGATCTGTCATTTGGCCAATGTTCATTCGTAAAACATTCACATAGCATTCAGAATTCATGGTTCCTTGCTGTATGTGAAGTTCAGAGCGGCCATTGGTCCAAATGCCAGCCCAAATCAGTAGAGTCGCACCACCTTGTACCCGGGGACGATGTAAAAGTCTCGGAATTTCCTGATCAGATTTTATCCATAATCTCAATCGACCATCGCTATCCTTCAGACGGACTGATGCCTCATCAGACCAGACAACCCGATCCCATTGATTTCGCCACTGACAATGACTCATTGCCCATCTGAGACGTCTTTTTGTATGCTGATCTGATAATTCGATCTGAGAGGGCCTCTTACAGCTCTTGAAATTCGACTCAATAAGTCTTCTACGAATAGTGGACTTAGAAATAGACGAGTCTAGTGCAGCCATCTCAGTTAACGAGAGACTTGGATCAACTCTAACAAATCTCAAAATTAGGCGGTCTCTACGTTTGGATGTTTTGCGTGGACGGCCAGAGCCCTCTTCACGACAGAGTCGAAAATCATCATTATGCCATCGATGCACATTTGTGTAGGGGACATTTAGTCGCTTGCTTCTAGCTCGCAAAGAAAACCCTAGTTCTAGCAAGGCTGACACTTTGCCTTTTGTGAATGCGATCTCGTTATTGTTCATTTGTGCTTTGTATTGTTTTCAACCGGTAAAAGATAGATTTCTAGCTGAAAGCAATCAGGAGTGCTGCCAACACCACCGTAACGAAGTCAGGAAGCTATGGAACATGAAGTCCAGTTAATCACATGTAACAGTTACATTATTGTTGATGAATAATGGTGCTATACTGGCTCTGATTGACCGATTTTCTTTATTTTTGTTTTGCTTGATAGCTTTTGGCTTGTAGAACAACATATTACATAACAAAGGAAAGAAATGTTATTTTATAAGAGTGAGGTATGATTTTGTGTAACATTGCTAAATGAAGATCAAATTATCTACTACTTTTTTATCTATAACAGGAAAACAACTCAATATTCATGCTTGAAATTTCCAACAATGATATTAGTAAGCACAACTGACATATCTTCCAAATTTCAGAGAAATTCGTTGAAGTTTGGCGGAGTTAGACAAAGTTGAAGTTAAGGCGATGTTTAAGGGTGATCCATTTTTTATGAAACAATCTGTATTTTCTAGTGAATGCTATCGCATTCCATTTGTGAATGGCCTTGTATCAAATATTCTTGAGTTATAGTGACTCCAGTTTCCGTGGCAAGACTGCAGTAAGCATTAGCCAATACAACATTTTTATTTTGATAAACACAGTTATCGCTCCAAACGATGACATGTCTTACATTTGGATGGCATGCATCTAATGTACTCTCTGAAGTGTTCTACCTGTATTGAAGCAAACACATCGCTAGATAAATCACCCGGCGTCTCATCCCATACATAGCAGAAGCCTTGCTGAGTGTTCATGTCATGAAATGTCAAATTGTGAACTTGCAATCTGCAGCGGTAGTACATAGCACTAGCTTTCGTTTCGGGACAAAGAAGGACTTTTTGAGCATCCATTGTCCACACCGAGACCTCTTCTGAATTCGCGAGAGATTTATCTATTTCCTTTGCATTTCTAGCTTTTTTGGCGTTATTCACGTGTATTTCATACTTTTCAAGGTCAACTGAACCCATTTTGAATACTATACAAGTGTCACACTGATCATTTTTTGGTAAAAAAACCGCGAATTTCATTTCTGTGAACATGTATTTAAAGTAAGTCAATGAAGCTGTCCTTACGTTGGCTAGTGTCGAGCTTTCTTTGTATTCATCATAAATGTCCTGTAACTTCGTTCCAGGATAAAGAAACTTCTTATCTCTGTAAGTATCAGAGTGGAACAGAACAGAGACTTGCAGACACAAACTCTCTTTCCATTTGACGGCATAGCGAGAAAAAACCTGAAAGAATTCTTTCGTCTCGACTCACTTGTAGAAGAGGTGGTCTGCTGTTGTGTATCAAGTCTTTCAACGTGATCCCTAAATAACGTAAGTCTCTCGTCCCAAGAGGACATGGACCAAAATGAAACAAAAATATTTTGCATTTCCTCAGCAGTAACTGAATGTCTCTTGTCTGTTTTTACACAGTACACAGATGTACAGGGCAATCCCACCCCACGACCACTAACTGGTGTTCCTGATCTGTTAGTGTACTCAATCCCCTTTAGTCTCTTTGCTTTGGCTTTATTTAATTTCCAATTTTCGGGACAAGAGTTCGGGACAACTGCCAGTGTAAAGCAGGTCACGCTGTACGCGTCCCGAAGTGTTGACCGAAAAGAAACGGCGAATGTTACAAGGAAAACATTACTTAAAAAGGACATTTCTGGTCCACTTGCAGAACTTCGCAAATGAAAATGTAAAATACGGAATTGAGCTTCTCCGACCGACGGCGTTTATTGTCCCTTCCCCTTGATCTGGATGTTCTGATTATTGAATGGTTCCCAAAAATACTGTTCGTACAATTGACTAATGCACGCTCCAATTACAGCTCTGGAAGGTAAACTTATGATGCATTGAGTCTTGGTCGGAAGATGAGCAAAGATGACTTTGATAAAGGACACATTTTGATGATGCATCAGTTAAAAACATTTTCAGAGAATGATTGCAGTATGTTTGATTGCATTAGGATATCAGCCTTGTTTAATGTAGCCCAAATAGAGAGTTTTAAAGCAGAAACGTAAATTGTGAATAGAAGGCTTGGCTCATCAGCTATAATTGACTAGATTGGTCAGCAACTGCGAACCTGAATCAAAAATACTGCAAGTCATGGTAATTGTCCATCTATTCTGAGAGGGGATCCAGTGAACCCCTTTTCCAAAATCCCAACTTAACTATTGAAATTCAACGACATTTAGCGCAGCATCAGTTGTACTAACAATCGGTTTTACGATGTTTGCTGTTATCACAATACCTCAGATAGTTGATTTCAATGCACCTGATTTATTCCAAGCAGCATAGCTCTTGCATTTGGCCATTTTTTCAAATTTATCCATACAAATCGGAAAACTGAGCCATATGATTGTTGCATTTGTAGACCCTATAAACAGCTGTGGAAATCTCATACTCATCAATTACTGCCATGAAAACCTCGCCCACAGTCTGTTTTAGCATTGAACTATAGATAAAATGATGGCTTTCATTTTGACCATTGTTTGATGCTGATTTGTTCATGTAGGACGACCAGCCATGCACGATCATGTTCGGAAAGAAAAAATATTCATATTTTGCGATCTTCTAACACAACGCACATGTACAAGCATGATGCAAACATTGAATAAATGAATTTCACTCATTATGCACCATCGTGGAGATACAGAAAATCATTTTTCATCTGATAGTAAAATTTTTGTTATGGGAATTTCTACACCCTCTTAGACCTGAATGGGGGCCCGTGTGCCTATCTGCAATACTTCCACTGATTCAACTTAATTGATATAGCACATACAGATTCATTGTCATAAGCGATGATTTTGCATCGTCATGAGCGGTTGATATATCCTCAGCACAAGAAGTAAAACAGAAAAATATTATGTTGGGTTAAAGGTTATAATACACGTAATAATTCCATAGATGCATTTGCATATGAAGGAACATGCTAATCATGATCTCATTGTATTCACTTTTTTGACATGACGTAGGATGAACAACCCACTCCATCCCCCAACTCAATTCATTCAGTGGTCTGCTAATCGTGAGTCTTTCTGCTTTAATTTGTCTCATATTGTCAATCACTACAAACAACCGCGCATGAGTATTCATGTCTCCCTTTGAACAACTTTTCACTTGCATTGTCTAATTAGTTTTCGTCTGCATCTCTGCTGATACATCTTCGTTGTTTTACCTGCAGGGATGACTTCCCAAGGATTTTGATACACAAATATTTGAGCAATGTCATTAACATCTTCAGTGCTAATGAGGGTTTCTGTAACAATTCAAGTGAACAATGACAGGATTATTAATGATCTCCAACCTAGCTACGACAGCCCCATCCTCATGACTGCACATCCGCGCAACTAACATGATAGCTCCATTCATTAGCATGCACTGCACTGTAAATCGAATGCTACCAAACCGATGAAATGCTTGTCACCAAATGCAACAAACATTTCTCCTCATTTGGTAGCATTGCTTCTGTCTGTATGATGGCTACCGCATGTTTCTTCTTCATCATGTAGTCGCATAAATGTGTTAAAGCAGAGAGCAAGTAATTGTAATTTTCATAATATTGTATATCATGAATGATAACAAATTTCTATCAATTATTGCTTATCCCATTGTCATCTCAATTCTCCATGATCGATGTCAATTTAGTCTCAATTCAAGTTTTGCTTTGTTGATTTCATGTGGTATTATTGCATCTCTCTATCTCAACAAATGTCTCGTTCTAATGAATTATTCGTAATAAAGACAAAACGTCTCATTCATGCATCCATTCACTCATCATGATACATTCCGAATGCAATCTTTCGAATGGTGATGTGTCTCTTGCATTATTCTTCGCGTTTCATATCTAAAAGTTCACATTGAAACTCCATGTTTTCATATGTACATGTAGGCCTAGACTACATAAGTATAATACATATACATGTACATTACATGTGCAATTATACATGCACAATGTATCATCACATGTACTCATTTTTGGAGATGAGATGAATTTGTATGCTGTGAAACCTTTGCCGACAGAATGTTTCTAGTATTGAACTATGAATGTAATGATGGCTTTCAAGTGGTTACCCCGTGGCAAAATCAAGGTCAAAATGTGCAAGGATGAGTCATCATGCTGACTCATCCCCGTGACCTTGACCTTGCGTGACCTTCTGACCTCACGTGATCTTAGGGGATGACCTTCCGTGACCTTAGGGGATGACCTCGCATGACCTTAGGGGATGACCTTAGGAAGAGAATTTGCCAAGGATGTGATGGAAGGATGGGTCCGAGAGGAGAAAACGGGTCCCTTGGGTTCTAGAGATCGTAGAAAGTCATGTGATAGCTCATTTGAAAGCTAAGAGTGAGACAAATGCGGTGGAAAGCTCAGTTGGGTCCTAGATTCCTGGGTTTAGAGAGGAAAATGGCAGTAAACCGTCAGAGTTGGAAAAAGGCAGGTGTTGGATGTTTTGGGATGAGAAAGCTCATTTTTCGGGCAGAAGGAGACCTCGGAAGGGAAAACGGAGGCCAGATTCGGAATTTTTGGCCAATTTTGGGTTAGGAAGGATGTTTCCATTGACATTGGAGAGAAAAAGTTCTGACCCCCCCCCCTCGGCAGCGATCTTTTAACTTTGGTTGTAGACATCGTAGAAAGTCGTGCAATAACTCATTTGAAAGCTAAGAGTGAGAAAAATGCAGTGGAAAGCTCAGTTTGGACTAATTTTCTTGGGTTTAGGGAGGAAAATGGCAGGAAAACGTCAGAGTTGAAAAAGTCAGGTTTTGGAGGTTTTTGGATGAGAAAAGTCGTTTTTCGGGCAGAAGGAGGTCTCGGATGGGAAAACGGAGTGCAAAGTCGGACGTTTTGGTCAATGTTGGGTCTAGGAACTTCTTCCCAACTCAATCGGAGAGAAAAAGTTCTGACCCCCCCCTCTCGGTAGCGATCTTTTAACTTTGGTTGTAGACATCGTGCAAAGTCGTGCAATAGCTCATTTGACAGCTGAGAATGAGAAAACTGCAGTGGAAAACATGGCTTGTTCCTACCTGCCTTCGTTTAGAGGTGAGACGTTATTGAAAATTTGGGACCTTGGCGAAAAACGAAAGAGTTAGAATGTTTATCAAAATCGCTCTAGCGGGTGAAGCAAGCCTCGGACGGGAAAACAGAGACCAGATTTGGAATCAGCGTCAAATTATGCTTCGACATGGTAAATTTGAAAGCCATCGGAGAGAAAAATTTTTTCATCATTTTTCCGAAAAACGAGTTAGAATTTTTGCGATTGCTGCGGTCTGTAGAGCCAAAACGAAGCATTGGATGGGAAAATGGAGGGCAGATTCGGATTCAGCGTCAAATTCTACATGGAAATGGTGAATTTCCAGCTCCATCGGAGCACTAGAACCGGAGATAGACGGGTTTGAAGGATGGGTATTACGTCATCAGCTGATCGCCACACACTATATAAGTGGAAACTCGGCTTGTGGAAATCAATTCTCCTCCCGACTGGGTTGGGGTAGGTGAACTCCGGAGCTCCGGTGATAGCATTGGAAATCTGAAAAACCGGGTTTCTGTAAGAAACCGACTTAGAAAATTTCATTGCTGAAGTCAGCTAAGGCGTCAGACTTAGACGTTTGCCAGGAGATGGCCTTCGTCTCCAAGCCATAAAAGACTCCAAAATTTTAAGGCTTGTAACTTTGCATCTACAAGTCCGTTT